>CM053571.1:105131770-105170580 GCA_028646485.1 Cryptoprocta ferox | reverse complement strand
CCCTCGGTTTCTCTTGTTGTGTCTCTGATTATTTTATTTCCCTGGTCAGTTATATGGGACTCTCCACCATGTATACTTTGGCTTGTTTTTTGAGGTATCCCTGAAAAGGAAGCAGACTAGCATACAGGGAACAAAACCACGCAAATGCACAGACAAATCAAACAAACAAGCAAGCCAAAAGGGGAAAGAAGTAAAGAAAAGGAAAGGAAAGGAAAGGAAAGGAAAGAAAAAGAAGAGAAGAAAAGAGAGAAGAAAAAGAAACAAAAACAAAAAGAAAGAAAAAAAAACAACAAGGTGGGGACAGAGACAGCAAAAGTCTGTGGGCAGTCCAAAAGCATATAACCAGCCAAGAGGAGAGATAAGAATATGCTACGGGATATATATCTGGATGGCAGCAGAAAATAAGGAGAAGGCAAGAAAAAAGGAAAGAAAAAAAAAGAAAAAGAAAAAAAGAAAAAGAAAAGACAACTCCCCTGTGTGGATGGGCGTGGTCTGGCGTCAGGTCAGCTCTCGGGGGCTGCTCTCTCCGAGGCCCCGCCTTGGTGATTGCAGGGAGAAGTATGGCGCCGCCTCAAAGCTTTGCCGGAACCAAGCGTTGCAACCGCCCTTCTGAGTCCGATCTCCCTGTGCCGTGGGCAAGCCAAACTGTATTCTCCAAGCTCCGCCTCACTTCCAAATCCCAGTCCGTGCAGTTCAACACCGTCACCGGGGATGAGATGCGTTCTCGCTGGCGGCCGGCCTCCAGGCCCGGCTTGCGCCGCCCTTTTCGCTGAGCCGCCGCCGCCGCTGTAGCTGCCGCTTTTCAAGGCGCCTTTTTTGGCGCCGCTGCCGCCCTTCCCCGTGCAGCTTGGAGTGGATGCCGCTGCCGCTGCGCCCAAGGAAGGATTCGCCGGCCAGATGGGACGGATTTCTCTCCCGGCGCTCGGCCGTTATATATGGGGAGACGGGCGAGTTTTTCCTCCCTTAGAGATGGTACTAGGTGCGTTTTCCGTCTCTCTTTCTCTTCCCCTGGTCTCTCCGGGGCACAGCGCGCTCTCCCTGTGTTGGGCTCGTGGGCTCCTTCCCCCTGCACCACCGGGACCCGCCCGTCCCCTAATTTCCCAGATCACAGTCACTCACTCAGGCATCTTTGAGGTTGTCTTCTTTCTGGCGTCTGTTTCTTCTTTCCCCCACTTGCAAATCCGAGTTTTATCCCTTCAGTCCTTCTCAGTTCAATCCATACGGGTGTGCGTGGATTACAGAGCTACCTGCTTCTCCGCCATCTTGCCTCAATTTTCCGGTCTTGCTTTTTGATCCACACCAACAATCTGTCTCTTTAATTAGTGTATTTAGACTATTGACATTAAATTTTTTTAATGTTTATTTATTTTTGAAAGAGAGAGAAAGAGACCAAGTGGGGGAGGGGCAGAGAGAGGTAAACACAGAATATGAAGCAGGCTCCAGGGTCTGAGCTGTCAGCCCAGAGCCAGACGCAGGGCTTAAATTCACAAACCGAGTGATCTAGACCTGAGCCAAAGTTGGACACTTAACCAACTGAGCCACCCAGGCGCCCCTAGACCATTGACATTTAAAGTGCTTATTGATATAGTTGGATTAATATCTACCATATTTATTACTGTGTTCTATTTGTTGCTCTTGTTCTTTGTTTCTATTTTTATCTTTAACACTTTTTCGGCCTTTTATGGTTTTAATTGAGCATTTTGTGAGATTCCATTTTCTCCTTTATAGCATATCAATTATACTTAATTTTAAACTTTTGTTAGTGTTGTTCTAGAGCTTGCTATATACAACTAATCCAAGTCCACTTTCCAATAACACTGTAAAATTTTACTGATAGTGCAAGTACCTTATAATAAGAAAATACTCCTAACTCCTCCCTTCTGTCTCTTGTATCATTGTTATCATTTATTTCATTTATACATAAGTATAGTAAGTGGTTACACATACATGATTGAATACATTGTTGCTATCATTTTGACTGTTTTTTGTTAAATTTGTTTGTTAAATTAAGAATAAAAAAATCAGGGGTGCCTGCCTGGCTCAGTCAGTAGAGCATGAGTACAAGAGTCAAGGTGACTCTTGATCTCAGGGTCAGGTATAGAACTTACTTTAAAAAAAGAATAAGAAAAGTCAAAGTTTTAATTTTTCTCTTACTTATTCCTTGTCTAATACAATTCCTTTATTTATGTAGACTCATTTCTGATCTATATTATTTTCCTTTTCTCCAAAGAACTTCTTTTAACATTTCTTACAAGAAAAGTCTGTTGGCAACAAATTCATTCACTGTTTTTCTGAGAAAGACTTTTCCTTCACTTTTGAAGGAAATTTTCACAGGTTATAAAATTCCAGGTTGATGGATTTTTTTTCTTAACACTTTGAATATTTTCACTCCATTCTCTTCTTGCTTGCTTGATTTCTGAGGAGAAAATATAATTCTTATCTTTACTTTTCTCTGTATAAGGTGTTTTTTCCCCCTTTTGCTTCTTTTAAGACTTTTTTCTCTTATCTGCACACTCTTTCTTTTAATTTTTTGCAGTTTAACGTGATATGCCTCTGTGTGGTTTTTTGTCAGATGGTGTTTTCTGAGCTTCCTGGATCTGTGATTTGGTGTCTGATGTTAACCTGAGATAATTCTCATTATTGCTCAAATACTGCGATTATTTCTTCTAATATTGCTTTTGTTCTTTTCTCCCTTTCCTCTTTTTTTTGTTAGTCTCATTATATCTATGTTACTACTTTTGTTGTCCCATAGTTTTCAGATATTCTATTCTGTCTTTTTCATTGTTTCTTTTTTTTCCTTTGCTTTTTAGTTCTGGAAGTTTTTATTGTTATATCCTCAAGCTCAGAGATTCTCTCCTTAGCTTTATCCAATCTACTAAGGAGCCCATCTTACACTCTTCATTTCTGTTACAGTGTTTTTGAACTCTAGCATTTCTCTTTTATTTATTTATTTTAGAATTTCTATCTCTCTGATACATTATCCATCTGTTCTTACAGATTCTATACTCTTTCCATTAAAGTCCTTAGCATATTCATCAATTTTTTTTTAATTTCCAGGGTTGTTAATTCCAACATTCCTGCCCTATCTAACTCTGATTCTGGTGTTTTTTCACTGATCAAACTATTTTTTGCCTTTTAACATGTTTCACGATTTTTTATTGAAAGGTAGACATGATGTACTGGGTAAGAAAAAAAAAAACTACTATAAACAGGCCATTAATAATGTAGTGGTAAGGTGTTGAGGGGAGGGCAAGTATTTTATGGTGGTATGACTAGGCCTCAGTCTTTTGGTGTACCTGTGCCCTTGGACTATGAAATTGACCAGTACTTCTTAGGTGTTTTTTCCCCCTTACCTGGGACAAATAGCAAGAGGGGGTTAGAGTTTAATATTTCTCTTCCCCATAATGGAAGTCTAGAACTAGCTGGAAATGGATATTTCCCTTCCTCCAGACAGATTAGACTCTGATAAAACAGCTTCAATTTAGTCTCCGGTAAAATAGCTTCTCCTGAGGACAGACATTATCATGAAGAATAGAATGTTCCAGGGGCACTTTGGTGGCTCAGTCAGTTGAGTGTCCAACTCTTAGTTTTGGTTCAGGTCATGATCTCATGGTTTGTGGGTTCAAGCCCCACATCAGGCTCTGCACTGTCTGCAGAGTTCTGGTGTCCTTCAAAATGGGTACTTTTCTCCTCCCCCTGCCATAGGCATGAGAGGTTTTTTTTTTTTTCTCCAGTACATTTACATTCAGAGTAATTAATGATAGATACATATTTAAACCAAAGGAAAACAAAAGCAAAAATGAACTATTGGGACTTCATCAAAATAAAAAGCTTCTGCACAGTGAAGAAAACAATCAACAAAACTAAAAGGCAACCTACTGAATGAGAGAAGATATTACTTGTTTCGACATTGCTTCTGGAGGTCTTCTCTGTTTCTTTCTTGTCTTTGTCACTTTTGTTCTTCCCTTTCCACTCAAAGAGTCCCCTTTAATGTTTCTTGCAGGTCTGGTTTAGTGGTCATGAACTCCTTTAGGTTTTGTTTGTCTGGGAAACTCTTTATCTCTCCTTCTATTCTGAATTATAGCCTTGCTGGATAGACTTGGCTGCAGGACACATTCAGCACATTGAGTATATCATGCCACTCCCTTCTGGCTTGCCAAATTTCAATGGAGAGATCTGCAGCTGGCCTTATGGGTCCTTTCCTGTAAGGTAAGGACTTCTTTTTTCTTGCTGCTTTTAGGATTTTTTCTTTTATCACTACATTTTGCAAATTTAATTATAGTATGTCTTGGTGTTGGCCTGTTTTTGTTGACGTGATAGGAGTTCTCTGTGCCTCCTGGATCTGTATGGCTGTTTCCTTCCCTGGATTAGGGAAGTTTTCAGCTATGATTTCCTCAAATAAAATTTCTACCCCCTTCTCTCTTCTTCTTCTGGGACTTCTGTTATTATGTTTGACGGAGTCACTGAGTTCCCTAAGTCATTTTTGTGTTCCATAATTCTTCTTTCTCTCTTTTGTTGAGCTTCATTATTTTCCATTATTCTATCTTCTATATCACTTATTCATTCCACTGTTTCTCCCATCCTTGTGTTCATTGCATCCAGTCTGTTTTGAATTGTTATTGTACTTTTCATTTCTGACTCATTGTTTTTATCTCCTTTATCTCCGTGGTAAGGGACTCCCTGAAGCCTTCCATTCTTTTCTCAAGCCCAGCAAATATCTTTATAATTGTTGCTTTAAATTCTCCATCAGGCATATTACTTATATCTGTTTTGCTTAGATCTCTGGCCATGACCTTATCTTGTTCTTTCATTTGGATGAATTCCTTTGTCTGGGCATTTTGTCTAAATCTGTCTTCTTCTGTGTGTTAGAAAAGCCCATTATGTTTACTGCTCCTGAGAGTAATGGCTTTATGAAGAAGAGGTCATATAGTGTCCATGGCCTGGTGCTTCAGGGAATGTCTTTGGTGTGTGCTGCATGCACTCTGCTTATGTGTTTTGGTGCTGTGTCTCTTAGGTTAGTTGTCTGCAGAGGCTCTCCATGCCTGCAGTGAGCAGTGTTTGGTCCTTGGCCAGAATGTGCCGAGTTTTAACTTGGTTTTCTCTGGTGTGCTTGTTAACTGAGACCTGATGCTACTTCCACAAGAACTGAAGCTTTGCCAAAACCTCTTGGGAAATGTGGTGTGAGCGGGAGGTTTCTGCTGGTCTTCTGGGGAGGGGGCTTGTTGTGCTGGGACTGAGATACACTTTACTGGGCAGTACCAATAGAGAGCAGTGGGGTGTTACCTGGTGCAAGCAAGTTAGGCAGCCAGTGTCAGTACTGTGCTGTTTACTGAAGGTGGTTCTGTGTTTATGCTGAGGGATGGGGGAGGGAGATGGTGCCAGCCAGCTCCTTTGTCCTGGGAGAGAGGTCTCCATGCTTGCTACTCTCAGGGGAGCACTCCCGGAAGAGCGAATAATCTCCCTGCTGTGTATTTCAGGTGTTTTTGAGATCATGGTTTTCACGAGGTCTGCCTCTGGGTTGTTTGCCTGCCTTCTTTCCAGGAGCAGTACAGTGCCTTCCAGGCTCTGCCCCAGCCAAGGCTGCTGACTTTTAAAACTCCAGTATTTGGGGACGTGGTGTGGGCAGGGGCCTGCACTGGTCTTCTGGGGGAGAGTCTCGCTGTGGTGGGACAGATGCAGGTTTGACCAAGAAGGGCAGTTTCTCCAGAGTGCAGGGGCATGGGACTTGGAGCCAGCAGGTTGGGCAGCCAGTGTCAGGGCCAAGCTGCCCTTGGCAGGTGTTCTGTCTATGCTGCAGGGTGGTGGAGGGAAATGGTGTCCACCAGCTCTTTTGTCCCAGGAGAGGCATCTCTGTGAACACTACCTCTTACACATGTGCTTCAAGAAGGGAGAGCAGTCTTCCCACTGTGTGCCCCAGGCATTCCTCAGATCTTGCAGTCTGCCCCCAGATTACCTGCCTTCCTTCTCTCCAGGAGTAGGGCAGCACCCTCAGGGCTCTGTCCCAGCCAAGACCTCCAACTTTTCTAACTCCAGTCATCAAATCCTACTGGTTAGAAAAACTCACAAAAATTTTCCCCTCCTGTTTTCCCAGTTAGTGGCTTTAGGGAAGTGTTCTCCTTGTGTGTATCCCTGTGCACTCCTCTCTTTCTTGCCTTTCTCCATGACTAGGAAAAGTCATGCAGTACCTGCAATCCATTTCTCTCCTAAACCAAGCCTCCACACTCCCTACCTTCCTTGATGTGGCCTCCTGTCTCTAGTTGTACAGTTTGTTCGGTCAGTCCTCAGGTCGATTTTTTGGGTGTTCAGAATGATTCAATAGTTATCTAGTTGTGTTTGAGGGTTGAGAAAAGCCAAGGGTCCTCCTACTACTGACTTTTGACAGTTTCATTATAATGTGCCTCAGTATAGTTCTCCTTGGGTTTTTCCTTGTTGAAATTGTTTGAGCTTCTTTAATTTGTAAGTTCATTTCTTTCCATAAATATGAGTAATTTTTGGCCTTTATTTCTTGAGAAAAACTCTTTGACCCTTTCTCTCTTCTGTTTCTAGGTCTCTAGTAATGAGTAATGTATATATTAGTCTGCTTATTGGTACCTTATAAGTCCCTTAGGCTATCTCCACTTTTCTTCACTTTTTTTTTTTTTTTTTTTTTTTACTCTTCTCACGCAATAATCTCAATCTTATGGGGCACCTGGGTGGCTCAGTCAATTGAGTCTCAACTTCGACTCAGGTCATGATCTCATGAGTTTGTGAGTTTGAGCCCCACATCAGGCTCTGTGCTGACAGCTAAGAGTCTGGAGCCTGCTTCAGATCCTGTGTCTCCTTCTCTCTTCCCCTCCTCTCTCTCTCTTTCTCTCTCAAAAATAAAATAAACATTAAAAAATAATTTCATAAAAAAATAAAAATAAAAAATAACAATAATTTCATTATCTTCAAGTTCACAGATTCTTTCTTCATCTTTATCAAGTCAGCTGTTAAACCCCTCTAGTAAAATTTTTAATTCAGTTATTTTATTTTTCAGTTCCAGAATTTCTATTTATTTTTTTGTTATAGTTTCTGTCTCTTTATTGATACTCATTTTGTTTATGATCATTTTCCAGATTTTGTTTGTGTTCTCTTTTACCTTTTTAAGCATCTTTAAGATAGTTATTTTGAATTTTATGTTAGGTAATTCATTAATCTCTGGTTATTTAGAGTCAGTTTCTGGAGATTTATTTTGGTGTTTTGATTAGACCATGTGTTCCCTATTTTTTTGTATACCTTGTGGTCTTTTGTTGAGATTTTGCCTTTTGAAAAACAGCCACCTCTCCCAGTCTTTACAGACTGCCATTATGTAGGGGAAGACCATTACTAGTCA
Source organism: Cryptoprocta ferox (assembly GCA_028646485.1). Classification (NCBI taxonomy): domain Eukaryota; kingdom Metazoa; phylum Chordata; class Mammalia; order Carnivora; family Eupleridae; genus Cryptoprocta; species Cryptoprocta ferox. The sequence goes on along the minus strand of CM053571.1, from coordinate 105,163,226 downwards.
GCCCAGCTAGAGATTCTGGGACATCTCAAAACTTCTCTAGAGATATGTCTTCTCTGAGCTTGTGCATGTGATTGTCTAGTTAATAAGTCTTTTTCCTACTTCTTTTCATGAGAGTGTAATCTCTTTCTCCTGCTGGTGTCTGCCTGAGATACTGCAGTCTCCCTACTGCTTCAACATCTTGATGCTTGCCTTTCTTCTCAACGGCCCCAACCCGACAAGCAACTGTGTCACTAGTTCACATCAGCACTTAGTCAAATGAGACAGAATATTCCCTCAAGGAGCCCCATAAAATCTTTAGTCAAATGTTCCAATCTTCTCTTTCCTTCCTGAAGGAAAAACTGGTCTTTGGGAATTTTCTCCCAATTGTACCATGCTATAGGGTGGGTGGGTGGAGTGGGTAGGGAAGTAGTGAGGGCAGGCAAAATAGAACAAGCTCTCCTACACACTTCAGTGTGGCTCTCTTGGCTCTGTATTAGCCTAGGTGCTGCAGCCTCTTAACTAGTTTCTGGAAGTCTGACAAAAGCAGTTTGATCTGGATGTTGGTGTTAAGTTGGTGTCCCTGTAGGGAACAAAGGCCTGGGGCTTCCTATTTTGCCATCTTGCTGATGTCTCACCTTCTGAAGCTTTATTTTGAAGTATAATACAATGTGCTTTTTTTTTGGACTAAGAGCTAATTTTGCTCACTTGGCTGAAACCAAAAAGTCACTTAACCATTTCAATTGCAAATAAGTGATTGAATTGGGATATTGTCCTTCAGCTTCACAGTGACAATGAGACGTCATTATTTTAAGAAGATACATAAAAGTCCAAGAGAACAGAGCTTTTAATTTTATGTCTGTGTCTTTGCTGCTGCCGCTGTTGTTTTACAGACATATATAGTTGTGAGCACAGACTCAGACTTCCTAGACTCTTCCACAAGCTCTACCACCTATTAGCTGAATGTCCTTGAGCACGTCATGTAATCTCTCTTGCTACAGCTTCCTCATCTGTAAAATGGGCATAATAAAATAACTATCTTACAGGGTTGAGGACTAAATTTTATGCTTAGGAAAGTACCTGAAAGAGGATAAATGTAATGTAAGTAATTGACTCTTGTACAATTAGGATTGCCAACATGCTGCACAGTAAAAAAATCCTTATATAACTTTTGACCCCCCCAAATTTAACTACTAATTGCCTACCGTTGACCAGAAGCCTTATTGATAGCATTGAAAATCTATTTACACATATTTTGTATATGTATTATATATTTTTTACAATAAAGTAAGCTAATACTTAGAAAAGAATGTTAGTAAGAAAAGCATAAGAGAGGCAATATTTTTACAGTACTGTACTATATTTATTTTTAAAAATCCACATATAATTGGACCTTGGCCATTCAAACCCATATTATTCAAGTGCCAATTGTACTGGTTATTGTTGTTCTTGTTTCACACAGACAAAAAAGTATATCATCTGAAAAAATGAAAATTGCTTTTCAACTTGGGAAGAAGGAAATTGAGAATCTAGGAAAGCCACTGTTCTTTTCTCATAAATCTTTTGTTGTTGTTGTTTTAATCTCTATGCCCAACTGTGGGGGAATAAGTTTAGGAATTCCCTGAGCTTTCACTGATGGGTTAACAGGCATAAGGAATTAAGAGGCCATAGGATGTACACACCCAAGTTTGGGTAAACAAGATTAGGTAAATAAGGTTAGGTAAAGTGAAGCAAAGGCCCCCAGTATAAGTAAAGCAGGGCAAGGTCCCAGTATAGGACAAAGGTATAGAAATAGGGAATCTCAGGATGAAAACATCCAAGATGAGGGAAATAAGATTAGGTATTCAGGGCGGAAACGCCCCCCAACTTAGTACAATAGCAGAAAGCTGCTTTCACAGGAAGGTGCCTTGTTGACCCTGAGGTAGCATGCTCTGTCTTTCTTATCCCCTAGACCAGTTTAGGTAAACAGAGGTGGGGCCTCACGTCTGCTGTAAACAACCTTGCCCGGCGCCAGGATTTTGTTTTGTATTTACCCAAACCCCTAACACTGCATATCTTCAAAACGCCCTTTTCCTCATGCCTATGAGTTAATGTTCACAATTTCATTGTCTTTTTGTCGATTTCATTGTCTTTTTGTGCACGCCCATCACCATGCCTGTAAGCCTTCTGATCCTATAAAAATGGGGCAAGGACCCTTACTCAGGGCTCTTGTCTTCTCCTGGACATTAGCCTGTCTTGCATTTTTAATCCCGTGTCCTGCTTTCTTGTTGGACAAGAAAGAACTCCAGACCCAAGTCTACAACGCCCAACATGGGGCTTGAACTCACAACCCCAAGATTAATAGTCACCTGCTCTACGAAATGAACCAGCCAGTCTCCCCTTTTCTCATGAATTTTTCATTTTTTATTTATATTAAAGAAAAGAATAATAGTATTAATAGAATAGTGAGACAGCTGTATATATCCAATTATATTTTATGTAAGATAATCTTGAAATTAGTTCCCTTTGCTTAGTATAATTTAATTGGATGGATTAGCCAAAAATAATGTGTGGCAAAGATGGAGAAGAATGACTCATCTGATATGAAAAACTGGTTACAAATTGGTAGATGTTAATAATATTGTTTATATTCACTGCATGACCTCTGAGGGTTAGTCATTGTTCTATTCACTTGTGGGTGCTCTTTCAAGTCTGACAGCACAATTAGGAGTCAATATTAGTATTATCTCTATTTTGCAGATGAAGAAACTAAGGCCCTGTGTGTCATTGGCAGAACCAGAATAATCAATGCATGGATCATTGAAAATTAACTTTTACATAATGAAGGAAACAAGAATGCCATTAATTATGAAAGAATGAATTTGAAGGCATTGAAATGTAATCTCTTTGAATCACTAGGATATTGGTGTCGATTTGATTTCACATATTTTTCTTAAAGTTCAAGTGTATAACTGCATGCATAAAATTAATTCATGACTATATCAAAAGTGTTGTTTTTTAGATGGTACAGGTCTTTATTTTTCAGAACCCAGTCAATATTGTCAAGATAACTAATCATTCTTCTGCAAATTGAGGTAAATATTCCTACTTCTTAAAGTAATCTTTCATTTTCTTTTCATTTTTGTTTGCTCATTTATTTTTTTAAAACTGTTTATTTTTATTTATTTACTTTTTTTTTTTAAGTAAGCTCTACATCCAACATGTGGCTGGAACTCACCACCCAGAGATCAAGAGTCACATGCTCTACCAACTCAGACAGTCAGGCACCCTGGTAATTTTTCATTTTATTTTTTTAATGTTTATTTATTTTGAGAGAGAGGGAGCACAGGAGAGGGGCAGAGAGAGAGGGAGAGAATATTAAGCAGGATCTCAGGGCGGAGCCCAATATGGGGCTCAATCTCATGATTGAGACAACATGACCTGAGCCAATATCAAGAGTCAGAAGACGCTTACCCAACTGAGCCACAAAGGTGCTGGGTAGTTTTTCCTTTGAATTGATGCGTTACTAGTAATCTGTCATTTGAATGATGTCTTTTTAAAGAGTCATTGTAATTGTTTCTCAACAGTCCTGACTTTGTGTGAATATATGGGTGTGCACGTGTCTGTGTATGTGTGTGTATGTGTAGGCAATCCCCCCATCCAGGGGACATGAGGCAATGTCTAGAGATATTTTTGATTGTCTCAACATGGAGCAGAGCAAGGTGCTACTGGCATTTAGTGGGTTGGGGCCAGAGAGACTTCTAAACATCCTATAGTGCACAGTGCACAGAACAGTCCCTCACAACAAAGAATGTTAATAGTATCAAGGTTAGAAATCCTGATATGTATGTGTTTGTGTAATATGTATGTATATCAATATCATTCTAAATCAAAGGGGTAAGAAAAGAAATTAGTTTTTAGATGATACTTTGTTTTCAAATGCAAATAGTGACTCTTTTTCATTCAATTATAATTGTTGGCAAACATACTGACACTTGATTAGATTCTGTAAATATGTATCATGTACCTATTCTCTGTGAGGTGCCATGTTAGACACCACAGGTAGATATCATTCTTACTCTCATGGAAGTTAGTATACCTTCCCAAAGAGACCTGAACATTAATGTTTTATCTGCCTAGATTAGACCATTTAGAAGATTGATTATTTCCCCCAAAAAGAGAGAAGAAAATCGGCTGGACACTGCCCCAACTCCAGATACAAATATAAAATGAAGAAATCTTTTAAATTGCTCATTGTTGGCTTTAGTATGCTATTGGAAAATGTTGGAAATGTCAAACCACAAATTTTTCTTTTCTCCTTTCCTTTAGGTACTAAAGTGTCACAAATACCACTGCTGTTACTAAAAGTAGTTGTCACTTAGGACATAGTGGAACATTACATTTGGAATTTTAAAAATGGTCTCTTCTAGTCTTGCTCTTTTTATTTAGTGACACTGTTCTTGTTACTCATAATATGGCAGAGCTGGCCTTCTGCGTGAATGAAATGAGTACAGCAACTTAGAAACACTCAAAATATCTATCCCCATCATGCCTTAAACTCTAGCCCTTGAGACTAATTAATACCTTTATGTTAGGTATTATGTCTTTAAGGGTTTCTTTTTTTATTAAAATCTGACATTCCAGAAAGAAAAAGGAAGAGCAGGAACATAACAAAAAGTAATATTTGTAAAAGATTTTAAGTTTTACTGCTTTGGGGAATTAAAAAAGATATTCATTGACTTGGAAAGATATGGGGGGGTGGAAAGCAGATTACCATTTACAAAGTAGTAGATACAGTATAAAATATATAATATGTAAAATGTATATAATATGTATACAACATGTATAATATGTGATATATAATACATTCTGACTGGCATAGTTATAGGTAACATTTATTATTTATTTGTTCATACACAAATATTTTATTTCATTTACAGTTAACACCAGTCCTATTTATGTCAGCTTTTTATAAACTTAACATTTCAGGTCAAAAAAGAAAGCATCAAGGCATCAAGTAGCTTTCAGCTCAGAATGCTCCACAGATCTGGGAGAGGGGGAGGGGTAGGGGGAGGGAGGGGGAGAGGTGTCACATTTTAGCAAAAGAGAACATGTGTGGCCCAGGATGGACCGATCACAGAATCTCAGAGATCTAACTCTTGACAAATGTAATGTAGTTTCCCGGGTATCTGCACTGGGCAGGCCATGGAACTGACATAAAATATAATGCACAGCTAGAGACTGTGGCGTGACTTTGTTTGGAATCAGAGAAGCCTTTCGCCACATGAGAAACAAGTAATGAGGTTGATGTTTGGCAGTCGCTGGTTGCATTCTGCTCAGCATGAGCTGTAAATACACAAATGCTTTTTCAAAATCTATGACACATTGAAAAGATTTCATGCTCAGTATATGCAACCAAACCAAATGCACAGTCATGTGCCAAACAATCAATCCCCAACCCTCCTCAAAGGAAGGCGAATAGACACTTCTAATTAAACCACTTTTGCTGAGAATCATCTGTCTAATGGCTGAGAAATTTACTAATGACCTACTTGACTCAAAGAGATGTAATATGAGAACTTCAGAATACAGAGTTGCTTAAATTATAGCCCATTTTTCAGGTAACAGCTTATAAAATACTCTGAAATAAACAGTGAGGATTGTTCTCTGTTTTGGCATAATTATATGCAATGTTTTATTCATTCTGCCAAGCATATGTGGAGTGCCTGCTGGGCTTCATCTATGCTAAGTTCAAAGATACAAAGAAGAATCAGCTATGATCTGTGGGCACAGGACACAGAGTTCTGTGGGCACAGGACACAGAGTTCTGTGAGGGGAACCAACCTGTTCACAGAAGAGGGATGTTGGACAGGCAAGAGCTCAGGGTTCTAAAAAACTGCTACTAATTCTAAAAGAGTGAATTGGACTTACACTTCTGACCAAGATGGATTGAGAAGGAACTGAATTTACCTTCCTCACATCTGAAACAACTTTAAAAACAGGAAAAATACAGAAAACAACTGTTCTCAGGCACTCTGTACCAGGCAGCAGAGAACAGTGATCCCTGAGATTAAGAGAACAAATGAAGGGAGCCCTGTGATTGTCGTAGCTTACTGCCTGGAAAGAGTTTCCATGGTGTGATTTAGAGAGCGGGAATCTGTGTGAGCCCTGGGTGTCCTAGGAGGCCATGGCGTCTAGAGCTCCCAGGCACAGTAGTGGGGAGAGGAGTGTCACACAGGGAGAGACCGCCTACAGAAGGACCCCAAGAGTCCTCAGCTGAGTCCCAATCAGCACCTGAGCCCCGATCAGCACCTGAGCATGTGGAAACTATTCCAGGATAGGAGCAGAGGGAACAATACTTGGATGAAAAGCCTTGTAATTTACAGGGCATTATGTAGAGTATTCAAAAGAGCATTGCCTCAGTAGTGTGGCAAAATTAGCTCTGAAACAAAGGCTGCTCATCCTGCCTAACAAAGCCTAAAAGAAGTTTTGAAAACATCAAACTATGTCCAAGTAATTTAACTGCTTCCCAGAATAAAGTTCAAGAAAATATTTATAGAGATAAAAAAAATAGCACTTAAGGTAAAATTTAAAATGTCTGGCATCCAGTGAAAAAGGACTAGGCATGCAAACAAGCAGGAGAATACAATGAATGATGAGGGAAAAAAATCAATCAATAGAAGCAAACCCAGAAATGACGCAGATATTAAATTATACAAAGATAGAATTAGTAGACAAGGACATTAAAAGTTATTATAACTGTATTCCAAAAGTATAAGAATCTAAAGGAAAGATTGAACATGTTAAGTAGAGAAATGGAAGATATTAAGAATAAACTGAACTTCTAGATATGAAAAATGGTGAAAAACATACTGAATGGGATTAAATTTTTTTGAAGTTTTATTTATTTTTGAGAGAGCGAGAGAAAGAGAGAACATACATGGGGAAGGGGCAGAGAGAGAGGGAGACACAGAATCTGAAGCAGGATTCAGGCTCTGAGCTGTCAGCACAGAACCTGACATGGGGCTCGAACTCACAGACCGGGAGATCATGACCTGAGCCAAAGTCAGACGCTTCACTGATTGAGCCACCCAGGCACCCCATATACTCAATGGGCTTAATAGCAGATTAGACACAACAGAAGACAAGAGTAATAAACTTGAATACATAGCATTAGAAAGTTATTTAAATGAAATAAACTAGAAAAAGGTTGAAAGCAAAATGACCAGAGCATCAGTGAGCTATGGGACAATTTCAAGCTACATACATTGTAACTCTGTATCTGAGGCCAAAGTTGATTGATTTGTGCATGGACACCTTGACCATGGCTGAGCCAAGGGCTTTCTTCCTTGAAATTTTGAATTTAGAACCCAAAGAGAATCAAGCTAGTCTTATTCTGTGTGACTGAAGTAAGAACAAAGAAATCTTCATTGTTTCCCACCAAGTAGACTGAGAAGCAGAAGTTAGTCTGTAACAAGGGGAAAAAGAGACAATACCAAGGAAAGTAGAGGTATAATGTGGAGAGAAATCATCAAGTTTTCCAGGTCCCAGCTTCAGTTGTTTCTGAGCCTAGTTGTAGCCCTGTCTGTTCAGCTTCTTAGATTCCATGAGATGTAAGTTTTGTTCCATATAATGAAAAAAAAAAAGGCCTTAAATTATATAGAGATGATGCATTTGATTTTGGACATGTTAAAATGTTATTTGATTTTTGGATGCATGCTTGGAGTGTCTATGGATGTTGAGGTGGAAATGTCCACTACGTAGGTGAATGGACTTCTCTGAAGCTCAGGGAAGATGCATGTGCCCCAAATTTACATTTTGATTTACAGAATAAATAGAGTAACTAAATTCATAAGAGTTTACCTAAATCCATTGGATTATATGAAGTTGAGAATGGAGAATATGCAGAAGAGACACAAAACCAATAATGGGACCTGGAAAACAATCATATTAAAAAGAAAAATAGCATCCAGGGAGAGGCTCTGAGAAAGACTGTGAGAGCATGATGTAGAGAAAATCAAAGGAAGGGAGAATCTAAAGAAAAGAGAAATAATAACATCGTCAAATTCCTGAAGGACCTTTAACATTCTTGACCCTGATTGGCTTCCAACATTTTTAAAATTTTTTAAAAATGTTTTATATATTTATTTTTGACAGAGAGAGACAGAGTGTGAACAGGGGAGGGACAGAAAAAGATGGAAACACAAAATGTGAAGTAGGCTCCAGGCTCTGAGCTGTCAGCACAGAGCCTAATTGCAGAGCTTGAACTCATGAACCACAAGATTATGACCTGAGCCAAAGTTGGCCACTTAACTAACTGAGCCACCCAGGCACCCCTGACTTCCAACACTTCTAAACTTACTTTTGTTTTTCTGCCCATATTTACCACCCATGAGTTCATACTTCCCTGTTTCTGATCTCAACATGCTAGCTTAACCATAGATAAGAATCTCGTTTAGGATAGTTTGATTTGAGTTATCTTAACCATACTTTATTCTACAATACCTAATAAGGATTAAAGACCCAATCAGAGCAGATCAACAGAAAAGAGCTTTTACCCAAAAGACAATTGTATGACAATATAACTGGGGGAGGCAAGGAAGGAGCTGGAGAAAAATGTATGGTTTCCATAAGAGGAAATGAGGCCTCATCAGTTTATTAAAGTTCTTTTAGGAGGCACATATGCATATGGACAAAGCTCATGAATGGCATCTATTTAGATTTTCAAAAAGCCTTTCACAAAGCTCCACACAAAAGGCTATTTTAAAAATTGAGTCATCATGGTGTGATGGAGACTGGTGTAATGCACAGGGAAGTTGCTTAGAGACAAAAAACAATGGCTTAGGATAAAAGGGCATTCTTGGAGGAAGAAGCGTAAACATGGCATTCCTCTCTAACTTGCCCTGTTTAATATATTTATTAATTATTTAGAGGAGGGAAGGCATAATGACGATAAGTTCTTCTGAGTATGAAAAGCTCAAGTATATGGGGATGACCTGAAGTTAGTATGAAGCTATGTGAATAGGCAGAAAGTATTGAATTGGTCTTTGTATGGGCAAAAATATTGAACTTAGACAAAAATAATTGAAGTGTATGTAGAAGATTCATGTACTCATTCATACATTAAAGATTTATTGAGGATTGACTGTGTGGCTAGATATTGTGCTGCAATTTGGGGAGGATATTAATAATTAAGAAGGAATTTCTCCCTGCTTTTAGAGAACTTAAATACAAGAAGATCTTGAGAAAAGTAAATTTAAGGTGAATAAAGGAAGTAGTTTACATAATAAGAAACACTTGGAGCTTAGGTTTCTAAGAGTTAAGCTGATAAGGTTGAAGCATGTAAATATTCTCAATATTTAGATAATTTCATAAAAGGCACTGCTGTGATGGTATTGTTAAGGTAACCTTGAATATTTAGAGCTACATCCATAACGTCTGGGTATATTAGTATATTAGGACCATTTTTGTCAGAAGCAACAAAACCCAAATCAAAACTAGTTTTTAAAAAAGGTAAACCTGGCTTTAGGTGTAGCTGGGTATAGAGAGGCAGGAGATGTCATGAGAACTTGGTGTAACTTGCTCACTTTCCACTTCTCAGCTCTGTTTTATTCTACATGGTATCATTCTAAAAATATTGCCACATGGAGCAAAGGTAGCCTGTATATAGGTATGGGAGATGGAAGAAATTCCAGTTTTCAATGTTCTACTGCACCTGTGATCTTAGGAAACCCCTTTTCTCCTAACACCCATGTCAGTTCCTGAAAAGAGATACAAAATGGCCCATCCCTGTACCATTCACTGTGGCCAAAAAGTGTAAGTATTCTTACTGGCAAGGCTGGAGCACCACAGTGCCTCCCACAAAAGCCAGGGTGATGGGGTAGGTAATAAGACTCTCAGAACCACACAGACTGAAAATGAGAAAGAAGTCATTTCCCAAAAAGATGGCAGGCAGACAAAAAATAAGAGAGAACAATCATCTACTTCTCTAAAAGGTCATCATTGACTGATTACAGTTATGATATAGCCTCAAAGATATACCCCCCTTCCAATCCTCACCTCCTGGTATCCATGTAATTTTGTAATCCTCTCTCTTTCAAAGGCTAGATTTAGTGAATCACTTCTAAATAAAAGAATATGATAGAAGTAAAAGTATGTTGGGGCGCCTGGGCGGCTCAGTTGGTTAAGCATCCAACTTTGGCTCATGTCATGATCTTGTGGTTTGTGAGTTCAAGCCCCACATCAGGCTCTGTGCTGACAGCTGCAGCCTGGAGCATGCTTTGGATTCTATGTCTTCCTCTCTCTCTGCCTCTCCCCAACTCGCTCTCTCTCTCAAAATAAATACACATTAAAAAAATTTTTTAAAAAGAAGTAATGGTATGTCACTTTTGAGATTCGGTTATAAAAGATTCCAGGTTCCATCTTGGATGTTCTGACTTTCTGGCTTTCTCTTGGATTGCTCACCCTGTGTGGAAGCCAGCTACCATGTTGTGAATTAGTCCTGTGGAAAGGCTCATGTAAGTTAGCTTGGAAGTGGATTTTCTAAGACTGATAATAATCAGGTGAATGAACTCGGAAGTGAATCCTTTCCCAGTCATGTCTTTAGATGAGATGACAGACCTGGCTGACAGCTCAATCGCAACCTCGTGAGAGACCTAGAGCCAGAGGCACCCAGCTAGGTTGTTCCCAGATTTCTGACCCACAGAAACTGAGATCATACGTTTTTGTTGTTATAAGTCACTAAGTTCGGGGGCAATTTGTTAAATAGCAATAGATAACTAATACACTGGGGTTGGTACATTATTACATAATATTTATGGTCTTATGTTCAAATGACCAAAAAAAATACCCACAGGATGAGGCAAAAAAAAATCTGTAAAAATGTCAAATGTGATTTCTGTCATGTTTGAATATTGTCTGTGTTGAATGTGAAGAAAACAAACTTTCTGCCCCTACAAGAAACTATTAGTTATTATTTTTATCCATGAACAGACTGAATACATAGTAGCTGCATTGTATCTTATTTATTAAAAGAATTTTAGGGGTGCCGGGGTGGCTCATTCATTTGAGCATCTGACTTCAGCTCAGGTCATGATCTCATGATATGTGAGTTCCAGCCCCATGTTGGGTTCTGCAGTGACAGCTCAGAGCCTGGAATCTGCTTCGGATTCTGTGTGTCTCTCTCTCTCTGCCCCTCCCTCACTCATGCTCTGTCTCTCTTTCTCTCTCAGAAATAAACATTAAAAACTTTTTTAAAAATTAAGTAATCTCTATGCCCTGAGATCATGAGTCCTGAGATCAAGAGTCACATGCTCTGCCTACTGAGCCAGCCAAGCACCCCTAAATTTAAACTTTAAATGAAGATACCTGGGGCACCTGGGTGGCTCAGTTGGTTGAGCATCCGACTCTAGATTTTGGCTTAGGTTATGATCTCATGGTTCATGGGTTTGAGCTCTGTGCTGGCAGTGTGGAGCCTGCTTGAGATTCTCTCTTTCTCTCTATGCCCCATCCTCTTCTCTCTCTCTCTCTCTCTCTCTCTCTCTCGAAAATAAACATTTAAATCTTAAATGAAGATGCAGTAATTACAGCATTCTGTAACTAGGTAAAGTCTAGACTACAGTATTTGGCTATGTTCTTTGCTGTTTCTCTAATTTTTTAGAGCTTCAAATGAGGTTTCAATTGTAATCTGAGGTTGAAAAGAATCATTTTGCCAAGTTTCCTTTGACTCATTGTTTAAAAGATCAGAAATAAATCACCACGAAGTGAAGGTCCAAATAAGGTCAACATGACTTTGTCTTTGAGATCTGTTTATGTCTTCATGTTTGTAGGTTACCTAAGTATTCTCCCTGATGAAAAGTCTAAAATAAAATCTCCAAATGAGAAAGAAAGAGGACTAAGTCCAATATCAAAATGATGTTTATTAAAGCCAATTTTCATTAGCAGGAGCTTCATAATAAAATAAAAGATATTTTTACGTTTATAAACCGATGTAGCCCAACAAAAAATATCAAGTTGTAGCCTCTAAAAACTAAGTACTTAATAGAAATGTTGATTACCTTCAACTGAAATGTTTATACCTGCTACTATTTTCAGAAGTTAATAACTACCCTGCAGTATTTTTAACTTACATATAATGTTGAGTGGGATTTTCCTGTGATGATTATCCTAATATTTCAGAAAATTCTAATTAGCAACTAATTACCATTCCATCACAACTCTGACATTACTGCTGTAACTTCTTTTCTTCAAATATGACAGATGGAGGCTTCAACAAGTTCTGAAGATGTTTTTGATAATTACACAACGCAGGGAACAACACAACCTTTGCTATAATTTCTGTAAGATATAACTATATCCAGATAGTGTGCTCAATGTAGAGTCCAAAATAAAGTTGATTTAATTGTTTATTTTGGGAGATCAGTGTCTCAAAGTGAGCCTAAATAAAATATGCTCACAACTTCTTGTAGGCTACAGGTTATTTTTTTTAATTGAGGTAAAATTGGCATATAACATTATATTAGTTTGGGGTGTACAACATAATTTAATATTTGTATACACTACAAAGTGATCACCACAATAAATCTAGTTTTCATCTGTCACCATACAATTGACCCCCTTCACCCATTTCACCCACTCCCCAACCCTCTCTTCTTGGATAACCACCAGGTCCCATATATAAGTGAAATCATATGTCTTTCTTTGTCTGACTTATTTCAGTTAACATAATATCTTCAAGGTCCATCCATGTTGTTCCAAATCACAAGATTTTCTTCTTCTTTTTTATGATTGAGTGTAGTCCACTGTGTACACACACACACACACACACACACACACACACAATGGACTGCTAATCCATTATATAGATGAAAAAATCATATATATGTGTGTATATATATATATATATATATATATATATATATATATATCATCTGCTACAGTGAACTTAGGGGTGCATAAATTTTTCCAAATTAGTGTTTTCATTTTCTTCATATACTCAGAAGTGAAATAGATAGATCATATGGTAGTTCTATTATTAATTTTTTTAGAAGCATCTGAAATGTTTTCCATAGTGATTGCACCAATTTACATTCCCACCAGCAGCTCACAAGGGTTCCCTTTTTGCTACATCCTTGCAAACGCTTGTTATCTATTGCCTTTTTGATAGTAGCCATTCTGACAATTGTGAGGTGATACCTTCTTGTGGTTTTGATTTCCCTAATGATTAGTCGTATCGAGTATCTTTTTATGTGTTTGTTGGCCATCTGTATATCTTCTTTGGTAAAACATCTAGTTAAATCCTATGCCCATTTTTAAATTGGATTTTTTTTTCTGCTATTGAGTTGTTTGAGTTATTTATATATCTTGGGTATTAACCCCTTATCAGATGTATGATTTGCAAATATTTTCTACCATTCAGTAGTTTACCTTTTCATTTTGTTGATGGTTTCCTTTGCTGTGCCAGAGCTTTTTAGTTTTTTGTTTGTTTGGGTTTTTTTAGTTTTTAGTTTTAAGTAGGTTTAACACCCAGCACAGAGCCCAGTACAGGGCTTGAACTCTGTACCCTGAGATCAAGACCTGAACGGAGATCAAGAGTTGGACACTTAACTGACTGAGTCACCTAGGCTCTCCTGACACTTTTTGTAGTTCCAATAGTGTATTTTTGCTTTTGTTGTCTTTGCTTGTGGGGTCAGATCTAAAAAGTTAACACTAAGACCAATGTCAAAGAATTTGCTACCTATTTTTCTTTTAGGAGTTTTATGGTTCCAGGTCTTACATTGAAGTCTTTGATCCATTTTGAGTTAACCTTTGTATATGGCATATCCTTCTTTTGCATGTGGCTGTCCAATTTCCCTAACATGATTTCTTGATTATCTTATCCCCACTGTATATTGTTGGCTCCTTTATGGTGAGTTAACTTATGATACATGTGTGGGGTTTTTTTTTTTCTGGCTTCTGTTCTGTTCTATTGATCTATGTGTCTGTTATTATGCCAATACAATACTGTTTTGTTACTATAGCTTTGTAGTATACTTTGAAATCAGGGAGCATTGTACCTCCAGCTTTGTTCTTCTTTCTCAAGATTGCTTTGGCTATTTGGGGTTATTTGTGGTTCCCTAAAAATTTTAGAATTATTCTAGTTCTAGTCCCAATAGCAAAATGCTATTGGAATTTTAGTAGAGATTTTATGGAATCCATAGATTGCTTTGAGTAGTATGGACATTTTAAGAATAATAATTCTTCTAATCCTTTAGCATGGAATATCTTTACATTTTTTGTCTTCTTCAATTCCTTTCATCAATGTCTTATAGTTTTCAGTATACAAGTCTTTCACTTCCTTGGTTAAATTTATTCCTAGGTATTTAACTCTTTTTGATGCAATTATAAATGGGCTTGTTTTTTTTAACTTCTCTTTCTGCTAATTCATTATTAGTGTATAGAAATGCAACACATTTTTGTATATTGATTTGTATTCTGCAACTTTATTGAATTCATTTATTCTAACAGGTTTTATTTTTTTTGGTGGAGTCTTTAGGGTTTTCTATATATATAGTATTATGTCATATGCATTTAGTGACAGTTTACTTCTTCCTTTCCAATTTGGATGCCTTTTTTTTCTTTCTCTTGCCTCATTGCTGTGGCTAGGACTTCCAATACTGTGAATAAGAGTGACAAGAGTGAGCACCCTTGTCTTCTTCTTGGTCTTGGAACACTTTCAGCTTTTAATCATTGAGTATGACGTTAGTTGTGGGCTTGTCATATATGGCCTTTATTATGTTGAGGTACATTCCTTGTAAACCCACTTTGCTGAGAATTTTTATCATAAATGGATGTTGAATTTTGTCAAATGCTTTTTCTGTATCTATTGAGATGATCATATGATTTTTATCCTTAATTTTGTTAATGTGATGTATCATGTTGATTGATTTGTGGGTATTTATCAATCGTTGCATCCCTGGAATAAATCCCACTTGATCATGGTGTATAATCCTTTTAATGTATTATTAGATTCAGTTTATTACTATTTTGTTGAGGATTTTTTCATCTGTGCTCATCAGGGATATTGGCCTATACTTCTTTGTAGCGGTGTCCTTTGTCTGGTTTTGGTATCAAGGTAATTAATGTTGGCCTTATAAAATGAGTTTGGAAACCTTCATTCCTCTTCAATTTTTGGTAGAGTTTGAGAAGGACACGTATTAAATCTCCTTCGCATGTTTAATAGAATTCACCAGTGAAGCCATCTGGTCCTGGACTTCTGTTTGTTGGGAGGTTTTTGATTACCGATTCAATCTCTGTACTAGTAATTAGTCTATTCAGTCTTGGTATATCATATGTTTCTAAAAATTTATCCATTTCCTCTTTGTTATTGAGTTTGTTGGCATATAATTGTGCATAGTAATCTCCTATGATCTTTTGTATTTCTGTGATATCAGCTAATTACTTCTCTTTAATTTCTACTGGTGTTTATTTGAGGCTTGTCTCTTTTTTTCTTGATGAATCTAGCTAAAGCGTTGTCAATTTTGTTTATTTGTTTTCAAAAAAACTAGCTCTTAGTTTCACTTATCTTTTCTATTGATTTTTTAGTCTCTATTTCATTTATTTCTGCTAATATCCTTATTATTTCTTTCCTCCTCCTAATGTTGGGCTCCATTTGTTCTTCCTTTTCTAGTTCCTTTGAGTATAAAGTTAGATTGTTCATTTGATATTTTTCTTGTTTCCTGAGCAATGTCTGTATCACTATGAACTTTCCTCTTAGAACTGCTTTTGCTAAATCTTATAGATTTTGGATTGCTGTATTTCCATTTTCATTTGTCTCAAGGTTGTTGTTTTTTTTTAAATTTCTCCTTTGATTTCTTCATTGACTCATTGGTTGTCCAGTGGCATATTGTTTAATCTCCACATATTTGTGATTTTTTTCAGTTTTCATCTTGTAATTGATTCCTAGTTTCACACTATTGTGGTCAGAGAAGACATTTGATATAATGTCAGTCTTCTTAAATTTGAGATTTGTTTTATGGCCTAACATATGATCTATTTTGGAGAATATTTCACATGCACTTGAGAAGAATGTGTATTCTGCTGCTTTTGGATGAAATGTTCTGTATATATGTATTAAATCCATCTGGTCTAATGTGTCTTTTAAGGTTAATGTTTCCTTACTGATTTTATGTCTGGATAGTCTATCCCAGTAATTAAGGTGAGGTATTAAAGTCCTCTACTATTGTATTGGTGTATTCTTCTCCCTTTAGGTCTGTTAATATTTGCTCTATATATTTAGTACTTCTATGTTGGGTACATGCATATTTATAAATGTTATATTTTCTTGCTAGATTGATTCCTTTATGATTATATGATATTTTTCTTGTGATTCCTTTATGATTATATTATTACATGATGCCCTTCTTTGTATTTTATTGCAGTCTTTGTTTTAAGTTCTATTTTGTCTGATATGTGTAGCTACACTAGCTTCCTTGAATGAAATATCTTTTTCCAACCCTTTATTTTCAGTTTGTATGTGTGTCCTTAGATCTGAATTGACTCTCTTTTTAAAAAAAGACATTAAGGGGTGCCTGGGTGGCTTAGTCGGTTAAGCATCTGACTTCAGCCCAGGTCATGATCTCACAGTTTGTGGGTTCAAGCCCTGCATCGGGCTCTGTGCTGACAGCTCAGAGCCTGGAGCCTGCTTCAGATTCTGTGTCTCCCTCTCTCTCTATTCCTCCCCTGCTCATGCTCTGCCTCTCTCTCTCTCAAAAATAAATAAACATTAAAAAATTTTTTAAAACATTAAAAAAATAAAAATAAAGTATGCAAATATATAGGGACCTGTGGGATAATAATAATAATAATAATAATAATAAACCCTGTTGCAAAAATCAGCTTCAAATTAGTATATAAGTACCTTTCTTTTTTTTTATTTTTGAGAGACAGAGGCAGATAGCACCAGCAGGGGAGGGTCAGAGAGAGAGGGAGATACAGAATCTGAAGACAGGCTCCAGGCTCTGAGCTGTCAGCACAGAGCCCGACACGGGGCTCGAACCCACGAACCATGAGATCATGACCTGAGCCTAAGCCAGACGCTTAACCAACTGAGCCACCCAGGCACCCCTATATAAGTCCCTTTCTGGGAGGTACCAGTGAGCTGTGGTGAGACCAAGGAAGGGCTCAAAGATGGTGTTTCCCTGCTATGTTCCCTCCAAGTGCCTCTGTAGCTTCTAAAGTGGGGCAAAGTTGAAGGCTATCCCTCTGATTGAAGCTCCAGGACAAGTAGGTGGGCCTTTTTCTCAGGCACACTGAGAGTATATTTCAGTTTGCTATCTGTGAAGTGCCCTGGGTGTTATAGCCTGCCCAAGACTAACTTTCTAATTGTTATAGTCTTGTGGGACTCAGAAACACAAGTTCCTCAGGCTGCCAGGGCCAGACAATCAAAAGGCATCCCCTGTTTAGACTGCATTCACACACAGGCTTGGGGAAAGCTGCATTAGTATGGAGAGAGCCAGGCATGTACACAGGTTTAGGGAGGTGCGGGAACGCTGGGCATGCAGCTTGTCCATGGCTTTAGGGAGGCTGTGTCCACACCTATCTGCGTGTACTAGCAAGGTAGAGGGAGAGTGCAAAAATGGTGCTAGCTGGTGCCTCCACCCCCAAAGGACGTCCCAACTCATCCCTGGTCCCCCTGGCAGATGCTTTAAGGTTAGCAAATGAGTGTCCTTCACATGTAATCCAATACCCTCTCAAATTTCTATCTTTGTGCTGGTTCCTGGGATAAGTGAGTCTGCATGTGAGCCCCTCATAAGAAATATCTCAGATTCCCACAGCTCCCCAGTTTCCCCCGATATAAGCCCCTTTGATTTCCAAAGCAAGATGTTTTAGAGGTCTTATCTCTCTGGTGCAGATCCTAAGGGTTGGAGAGCTTGATATGGGGCATTAAACCTCTCACTCCTCGAGAAGAGGCTCCAGACCTGTGAGATCCCTCCCTATTGTGTATGGATCGCTGCACAGGGAGTGGAGTTTTTGGTGAGATTGTGTTTCTGCCTCTCCTTCCTTTCTCAGTGTGGCCCCTTTATCCCTCATTATGGAGAGAGCTGGTCAGCTAGGTTTGTGTTCTCTTTCAGCAGGAATTATCCCATTTGTAGCTACAGATATGGTATCTGTGGGAAGAGGTGAGTTCAGTCATGGTCTTCCTTAGCCACCATCTTTAGGCTCCAAGTTTTCTCTCAAAGGACTGGAAGCAGGGCCCTTTACTTGGAATTAATTGGAATTCAGTGAATACCTGGAATTCACTGATTGTTACCAGCTAACTCATTGTATAGTACCAATTCATTCATCCTAAGCAATTCTCACTCATGTGCATAGAAAATTCCATTTTCACACATTTTACATTTGGTTGAGTTTTTTCCCCTTCCTTATATAACTTTCCACTATTACAGAGAACTGTTTTAATGCTATTTAATTTTTACTATTGTTCTTGTTCAGCCCTTTGAGCTTTGTGAGGAAAGTTGTATGAATATATACATGTTCATACAGACATCCCTTCTTATTTCCTACAGTACTAAAAACAAAATCAACTGAATGAGTTTGAAGATCTAATTGGCTTTATTCAATGATTCATGAATCCCATTTAGCAAATAGAAAGGACCTCCAAGGAGCTATATACAAAATGGAAGGCTTTTATAGCCCAAAGGGGGAAAAGAATGGATTGTTTCAAGCAAAGTCACTAGTAATCCAAAGTCACTAGGATCACCTCATTAGTGCTGATTAGGAGATTTCAGACAGACTGGTTAAGATTATATCCTGGGAGGGGCTGAAACTGCACTTAGTTTAGATATTAACTTTTCTTGGCTTGCTGATGTGGGGTTTAGCACAAGTGGCTCCATTTTGGAATCCTAATATTTCTTTTTTAACATACCCAAAGTTATTGATTCCAAGGAACTGAAGTAGTGTTTGTAATGACAGATGCTTTTCAGAGAGTACATTACCACTGTAGGAACTGGAGAGGAAACAAAACTGATGCTCACATCTTCTCTTCCAGAGTCGAGAACTTTGACACTCCAGGGCCTTGAGTGTGTTAGATTGCCCTGAAGCAGTTGCAAAGCTAATCTGGTTCCATTACATGGAAATAGAGGGATTCTGTGCACCACCAGCTTGGTTTTATATTGGAAAGCCAGAGTTTTTATTCTATATCCAGATAATTTCATCAAGAAATGGTTATTATATGTGATTATTAGCCTACTTAAAATAGAAAAGACTTTTATACATAATAGCAAAGAAGAAACCATAAAGGGAAAGACTGATAGATTTTGCTACAAAAAAAGGGAGCATATTTACAAGTTAAAAAATACCATAAATAAAACTAAAAGGCAAATAAAAATATTGGAAGGTATTTGCAAACTGTATGACAAGGGATGACAGAGGATTAGAACTAATGTTTTTAAGGAATTGAGAGTTCTTTCCAACTCTATAAGTGAAATTAGGGTTTCTGTTTTTTCCCTTTCAGGAATAGTGTCTAGATGCATTCAAATGGTCCAGGACTTGACATACCATTGTAGCCGTTCTTACAGTACAATCCAACAAAACTAGGCTGCCCTGAGCCCCTGGTATTAAAATTGTTTCCCTTTAAAACAAGAAGAGTGGGACAGTACACAAAATCCCCATGTGGCATGTGCCCAGGCCGACTTCAAGGGGTTTGTGCCATGAGATCTAAACTTTTTATGAAATTGTCTAAAATCAAAACACATGTCCTTCAGGCCTGTGGTGCTTCCATGGTTGCTAAGTGTCTCCAGGACAGGATCAAGAGTGCTTTTCTTATCGAGGAGCAGAAAATTATTATGCAAGTGTTGAAGGCACAAACACAGAATCAGAAAGCTAAATTTAAAAAATGGACCTTTTCTAAATTAAAAAAAAATCAAAAGACTTCTGAAAAAATTAAGTTTCCATTACTACTTCATGGAAAATGGATGGGCATATTTTCACCAAGTTTGGAACGATTTCAGGGTGGTTCGACTTAAAATATAGCTCATGTATTGTACAAGGAATCCATTTGGGGAAAGACCAAGGGAGATAGGCAGTCCTACTTTAGAGCAGCTGAACCTGAGTTTCAAAGCAAGGCCTTGGCAGTGCTTACTGCATCACACATACTAGTGGAAGTGTTAGTGGTATTAATACTAGCTAAAGCATAGAGTGTTATGAGATTTAAGTGAGATAACCCACATAAAGTGCCTGGCACATTCCCTCATTTATTCTACTCCGAAAATTTTTATTAAGTGACTAATGTGTACCAGGCACTCTGTTAGGTGCTGGAGATACAGCAATAAACAAAACAGCCAACAATCTTTACCCTCTTGGGGCTAACGTTTGACTGACACATATTAAAGCATCATAAAACATAGGTAGCCTTATCATGTAATACAAAACATGCAAAATTTAAAAACCAAGGTATCTTTTATTCCACCAGGTAGATTGACAAAGGTTCTCTGATAAAGGTAATAGCTAGCAGGTATGGCCCAAAGGTGTGGGAAAATAGGCCCTTTAATTGATTTCTGGGGGTTGTATAAATTGGTACTATCAGGAGAGCAGCTGACAAAATGTATCCAAGACCTTTACTCCCTCAGTTCCACTTCTCTTGATTTATTATCCTAAGGAACTAGTTGTGGATTATCCAACAACTGCTACATAAGAAGGAACTTAAGAGGTTCAGAGCCTGAGCTAATTGTAGCTTTGCAGACTGGTTCTACCTTTGCTGGCTGTGTGACCCTCAGGTTAATTAGTGTCACTCAGCAGCCATGCCATTTTAGGCACATTCTTTAAAAATATTTTTTTAATGTTTATGTACTTTTGAGAGAGAGAGAGAGAGAGAGAGAGTGTGTGTGTGTGTGTGTGTGAGCAAAGTAGGAGGAGAGAGAGAGAGGGAGACACAGAATGTGAAGCAGGTTCCAGGCTCCACACTGTCAGCACAGAGCCCGACCTGGGGCTCAAACCCACAAACTATGAGATCATGACCTGAGCCGAAGGCGGACGCTTAACCAACTGAGCCATCCAGGTGCCACTAAGCACGTTCTTTATAGCCTCCACACAGCATGCTCCTCATCTGGAAAATGGTGATAATAATAGGATTTACCGCCCAGGGCATTGTGGGGAGTAAAGGAGGAAATGCACACGAAGCACCTTATCATAGTGCCTGACACATGGTAAGCCTTCAATATACGTAAGCAAAAGAGAGAGAAAAAAAAGAAGTGTATGTTCAGCTCAGCATTATTTACAATGGTAAAAGGTAAAACAAAAATTACCTAAGTGATTAAAATACATACAGAGAAGAAATACTATACCAACATTGAAAACCAATTGAAAAGCAGATGAATAGTTTAATGACATGGAAAATGATCACAATGTGTTGGTAGAAAAAAGTTGGTTATAAATAGTACATTCAATATAATTCCAATTTTAGAAAAAAAATATATAGAAAGACAATACTATAGGGGCGTCTGGGTGGCTCAGTCCACTGAGCGTCTGATTCTTGATTTTTGGTCAGGTCATGATCTTACAGTTCATGAAATGGAGCCTCACTTTGAGCTCTAGGTTGACCCCACAGGGCCTGCTTGGGATTCTCTCTGTCCCTCTCTCTCTGCCCCTCCCCTGCTCTCACACACTTTCTCTCTCAAATAAATAAACATTAAAAAAACAATACTATATTCTTCTAGTATTCTTCTAGACTTCAATTCTTCAATACTATGTACTTCTAGCATGAGCATGCATTATTTTATAATGTAAACAAGTCTTACGTATTATTTATAGCAGATATGTATAAAGGGTTTGGGATGCCCAGCATCATCCTATTTCCTTATAACATCCCAGTTTTCTTATGGGAAATAGTATTTCTCCCTTATTGAGGAATCCTGGTAGTAGGTCAAATGTTAGCTCACCCATCTCACATCCACCTCTCACTTACAAAGGCCAGAAGGACTTTGACCCAGAAGACAGCACTACAAGAATGGTACATCTTTTGGAGGTTAGTCTCCCTGTGGTGGTAGAGCTGTGGGTGGGGAAGTGGGTGGGGCTGGGACTTGTTTGACTCTTGCCCTTTCCCAAGCCTGGAACTCCTCCCCCTAGTGTGTTCATGAGCCCCTCTTAGTCTTCCAATAAATCCTTTTCTGCTTACGTTAGCCAGAATGTGTTTCTGTTGTTTGCAACCAAGAACCCTTACTAATGAGTTATTTTTAATAACTGGAAAAGGAATAAAGCAAGCTGCACTTAATATAACAGCAGCTGCAGGGCTATTCTTTGCAGGAATAGTCTAAATGCAGGTGGGTTTGATAGGGATAGGAGGAAATGCTGAATGACCTGGCTGTGGTCACAGGGTGCCAAATATCTGGTTGGAAACTGGAAAACTAACTTAAAAATTTTGATGTTCCCAAATATCCAATTGTTTGACATCACGTGACAGCTGATGATTATTATTCATGGCTTTTTGTGATTTGGATTGACTTAGAATTTAGAACACTAAGAATGAAATATTCAACTTCACTGAACAAAGAACTTAAGCATGGTGATATTAACCACATGCACGAGTAGGAATGAAAACTATCCTCTACACTGCATTAGGAAATCATAGGCCGTTAGCTAACACACTTCTAAAACCTGCCCCCAGAGAATGCGATGAATTATAGTTTTGTTGTTATGCTTTAACAATAGCAAACACCTGCATATGTTCATCTGCATTTAATTTTGGTAGCATGACACCATCTGTTTTCAAAAATTCTCTTTAACTCATCTGTTATTAAAATGATTACTGCCCTTGGCATGAGTAAATTTGCTAGACGGTCACACATCCTCAGTCCTCATCTTTACATTTCAGGAATCTTGGCTTCTAAAATCTTTTGACTTGCCTCAATTATTTAGCTAGTTTTCTCCATCTCTCGTGGAGAGAATACCCTCCAACTGAGTCAGACCCAAGATTTGGACAAGTTCTAACACCTAGAGAACACAGCACATTTAACAGAGAACAATTATCTAGCTTTCTGGGAAAAATTATTCTAAATACAATTTTAACTCAGTATGCAGTTTTTCATAATTTGCAATTAGTGTTATTAAAGGCAGTAGGAGAATTACATGTCCACACAATTTTACTTTAAATCAGTACTTCTTGGGGTGCCTGGGGGGGCTCAGTTGGTTGAGCGCCGACTCTTGATTTCGGCTCAGGTCATGATCTCACAGCTCCTGGGCTCGAGCCCCACATTGGGCTCTATACTGTCAGCGCAGATTCTCTCCCCCTCTCTCTCTCTGCCCCTTCCTTGATTGCATACTCAGTCTCTCTCTCTCAAAATAAATAAAAACTTTAAAAAATCAATACTTCTCACATTTTAATGTGCATACGAATTATTAAAGGGTCATGCTAAAATGCAGATACTGATTTAGTGGGTGTTCTGGTTATCTCTTGGACAGCAGATCATACCAAACTTAGTGGCTTAAAACAGCCATTAAGTGATTACTCATTTATTTTGTTCACAAACCTGCAATTTGAGCAGGGCTTGGTTGGGAAAGCTTGTTGCCATACATGCTTAGATGGGTAAGTTGAATACTGAGGGTAACTTAACAGCTGGGAACTGAAATCATCTGAAGGTTTACTCACAGTCTAGTGGTTGATGCTCACTGTTGACTGAGATCCTAGGTGACAGGCTGTTGACCAGAAAGCTCACATGCGTCCCTTCCAAGTGTATGCTTGCTCCCTTACAACATAGGGGCTGGGTTTCACCAAGTGGCCCAACAAAGCAAGGTGGAAGTGAATGGCATTTTTATGACATCATCTCAGAAGTCACCTTGCGTCATTCCTACCATAATTTATTGGTTGAGTCAGTCAAAAAAGATATTCCCATTTTTAAGGGGAAGAGACATTGCCCCCATCACTTGATGGGAGAAGGGTCAACCTCACATGTGGAATGGAACATATTGTAGTGGCTGTATTTGGAAAATATCATTGCACAGAAGGTCTAGTGGGGCCTGAGACTGTTCATTTCTAACTTGGAAATACCAGAGCTTTTATAGATATTCTTGAAAGATGCCATGTAATTTTTTCTTATTTTGGTTTCGTCTTTTTTTTTTTACAACATTCTTTTAGCTTAATCTCATTTACTCTTCTTTCTCCATAATACCCATAAAAAAGGAAGAATTCCTTCATAAAACATTGGTTAGATAGACCTATCCCTCACATGTAGAACTTTGTACCACATATTTCTTAAAGGGTACTTGACATTGTATTATAGCATATTTTATTTAATGTTTATGGAAATAAATATTTATTATTGAAATTCACAATCTGTTTCTTAAGGGCAAAATTTGTGAATTTTAAAGTTAGTTAGTTTTGGGGCGCCTGGGTGGTTCAGTTGGTTAAGCGTCCGACTTCGGCTCGGGTCATGATCTCACGGTTCGTGGGTTCGAGCCCCGCGTCAGGCTCTGTGCTGACAGCTCAGGCCTGGGGCCTGCTTCAGATTCTGTGTCTCCCTCTCTCTCTCTGCCCCTCCTCTGATCACACTGTCTCTGTCTCTCAAAAATAAATGTTAAAAATTTTTTTAAGTTAGTTAGTTTTAAGTTAATTTATATTTATGACATCAATATTTTAAATCCTGGGGAAATAATTTAATGTAGTCTCAAGTCATACAGAACCATGAGCCACCCCTGTAGGGTGATAAGATAACTTCGTGGGATGCCTCTCTTACGGAGTCATGGAGGTGCATTCATTGAACTAGTGACTAGTGAATACTTTAAATGAACTAAACATTCCTTGATCCTAGGTTCAAGGAATTTAAGATGAACAATGTCCCTGCTCCTCTGAAGCTTACTTTCTACAGGGTAGAACTGGGAAGAGCAAACTATAAACAAGTAAATAAATAAATCATCACTTCTCAAAGTGTGATCCATGGACATTTGAGAATTCCCAAGACCCTATCAGGTGTCTGCAAGATCAGTGTTACACTTGGGTGAAATATCTGTCTAAAGTAGAAATGAACAATGTATTTTAATATAATGGAGTACAGAGGGTTTATTGATACAGTTTTAGGTTCCACATTGCAGTTAACCTTTCAGAAACTAATACTTGTCAAGTTTTGCTGCAGTATCAAAGAAGAATATCCAGTTATCTGAAAATGCTATTTGCACATCTGCAGCCAGATTATCTTCATAAACTTAAACCAAAACAAGATACTGCCACAGACTGAATGCAGAAGCAGGTATGAGAATTGAGCTTTGTGTTACACCAGGTTTTAAATAAACTTGCAAAAGTGTAAAGCAATACCACTCTTCTTGCTTCATTTTTTTGTTCTGGAAAATATATTTTGTTTTCATAAAAAATATGCTATTCACGTTTGCATACAATGAGTGTTTGCTGATGCTTAAAATCAATTAATAAATACTTAAACATTTTTTCACTTTTAATTTCTAATATGTTAAATATGGAGAGATGTAAGCCACATCAAGAAAACCTTTTTTTAAAAAAATTTTTTTAACATTTATTCATTTCTGAGAGATAGATAGAGTGTGAGTTGGGGAGGGGCAGAGAGAGAGAGGGAGACACAGAATCGGAAGCAGGCTCCAGGCTCTGAGCTGTCAGCACAGAGGCCGACGCAAGGCTTGAACCCTTGAGTGGTGAGATCATGACCTGAGCCGAAGTTAGACGCTTAATGACTGAGCCACCCAGGTGCCCCAAGAAAAGCTCTTTAAGATAGTCAGTAAGGGAAAAAGTCTCTCAGGGGGTGTTAACCCCACACTTCCATGTTGCCTCACCTGTCTTCTTGTGTGGCCGCTTAGGATGTCAGGACCCATGCCCTGCCATATGGTCTCATCCAAGTTCAAAAGTAGCAGGAGCAGGTAAACTCTGGGCAAGTATTTGGCCTGTTTGTGTAGGCAGCAAGCGGAGACAGCCTTGCTCTCCTAGTCCCAGGGGTTGGGCCCAGATGGTAGAACCATGTGTTTAGGTGGAACAGGAAGCTGAGATCTGAGAGGAAGCTGGTGCCTAGGGAACTGAGAGGGCATACAGCCATGTGTCCACTGCAAATACATCGTGGCCGCCTTCTCACGGCAATACATATAGGTGTACTCATTCTTCAAAATAGACATATGGCTTTATGTTATTAAGGAAGAATGATAAATTTTTCAACTAGTTCCCATTATCAGGCACTTGGGTTGTTTCCAACTTTTGCATTATAAATGATGCCAAAATGACCAGCCAATGAAATAAACATTGAAAAAATGAACAAGACAATTGCCTTGTTATTAGTGCCTTGTGGACAGTCACCGGAATAGAAATCTCATAAAAGTAGGGATCTTAGTGTTTTGTTCATTCTATACCCCCAGCAGTTGGAATAGGGCCTCTCATATAGTAGGTGCTCAAGAAACATTTGTGAAATGTCTGAAACAGGATATGATAGTGATTGGGAGCAGGACTCGGGAAACACTTGTATTTAAGCTCGGACCTGAGTGAGGGGAGAGAGCCAGTCTTGGGAAGGATCAGGGTTTCCAAGGGTTTTCAGGCAGAGGGAAGAGGCTGTGCAAAGGCTGAGAGGTGGAAACCCCTTGGCATGTTTGGAAAACAGGAAGGGGGTGCACCTGGGTGGCTCAGTCTTCAGACTCAGGCTTAAGCTTCTGACTTTGACTCAGGTCCTGATCTTGCAGTCCATGAGTTTGAGCCCCGGGTCAGGCCATGTGCTGACAGCTCAGAACCTGGAGCCCACTTCTGATTCTGTGTCTCCCTCTCTCTCTGCCCCTCCCCCACTTGCGCTCTGCTTCTCTCTGTCTCTCAAAAATAAATAAACATTTGGGGCTCCTGGGTGGCTCAGTCGGTTGAGCGTGTGGCTTCAGCTCAGGTCATGATCTTGCAGTTTGTGGGTTCGAGCCCCACATCAGGCTCTGTGCTGACAGCTAGCTCAGAGCCTGGAACATGTCTTCAGATTCTGTGTCTCCCTCTCTCTCTGACCCTCCCCTGCTCACACTGTTCCTCTCTCTCTCTCTCTAAAATAAATAAAACATTAAAAATTTTTTAAATAACAATAATAATAATAAGCCAGAAAGTTCATGGGCAAGGAGGATAGTGAGCAAGGGGAGAGTGTAGGAGAGGAGGTTGGAGAAGATGGAGCCAGATCCACAGGACCTCCTCAGCCCTCATAACAAGGAGTTTCACTTTTACAAGACAGCTGAAAGGCACTGTAGTTTTACCAGGAAAATGACACGATCTGATTTATGTTTTTAAAAGCTTACTCAGACCACCTCATACTTATTAGGAATTTGTAAATATATAACAAGTATTGGTGAAAATGTAGAGAAATTGGGACTCTCGTATGCTGTTGATGGGAATGTAAATGGTACAGACACTAAAACAATATGACTATTCCTCAAAAAGTTAAAAATAGAATTACAATAGGATCCAACAATTCCGCTCCTGGATGTATTCCCCAAAAAATTGAAAGCAGGGAAGTGAACACCTATTTGAATAATGTATGTTCATAATAGCAATTTTTGCAATTGCCAAAAGGTGAAAGCAACTCAAATGTCCATCATCAGGTTTGGTAAACTAAATGTACGTGCATAAATGGAATATTCTTCAGCTTTGAAAAAGAAGGAAATTCTGACACATGCTTACAGCATCGATGATCCTGGAGGACAGTATGCTAAGTGACATAAGCCAATTATAATTGGACACATGCTGTGTGATTACACTTAGATGAGGTACAAAGAATCATGAAACTCTTAGAGACAGAAAGTACAGTGGTGGCTGCCGGGGGTCAGGGGAAACGGGGAATGGAAAGTTGCTTAATGGGGACAGAGTTTCAGTTTTGCAAGATGAAGAGTTCTGTGGATGGGTGGTGGTGACAGTTGCACAACAGTGTGAGTGTACTTGATGCCTGTACTCTTAAAAATGGTTAAAATGGGAAATTGTATGTTATGCATATTTTACCACAATTAGGAAACAGAAACAGACAACCAAACCTTGTTCTAGATGTGTTCTAGAGAACAGTTTGTAGAGGGGCAAGGCTGGTCATCCTCCCTTTGCCTAACAGTATCTATTTTCTCCTCTCTCCTTCCTAGCGGAGTGTGACTTAGTTTACACATCCACCTCTTTTCTGAACAGCCCTACGTGCTAGAAGAGAGTTATCACCCCCTCCTCCAGGGGTGGACCTCCCTGCATAAGGCAGAACTTCCTAAAATGCAGCCAGAACCCCTGGGGTTTCTGAGACCCTGGGGTTTCTGTGAGTTTCTCCTGTTTCCAGCTACATATCTGAATGAGCCTGGATTTTTATTTATTTATGTTTTTAAATGTTTATTTATTATTTTTGAGAGAGAGACAGAGTGCAAGTGAGGGAGGGGCAGGGAAGGAGACACAGAATCCAAGGCAGGCTCCAGGCTCTGAGCTGTCAGCACAGAGCCCAACCCAGCACTCGAACTCATGGACTGTGAGATCACCACTTGAGCCGAAGTTGGATACTTAACTGTCTGAGCCACCCAGGCACCCCTGCATGAGCCTGGATTTTTAAAAAAATACTTCTACTGAGGCGTCCGGGTGACTCAGTCGGTTAAGAATCTAACTTCAACTCATGTCATGATCTCACAGTTCGTGAGCTCAAGCCCTGCATCAGGCTCTCTGCTGTCAGCACAGAGCCTGCTTCAGATCCTCCGTCTCCCTTTCTCCTCCCTCCTCTCTGTCTCCCTCTCTCTCTTAAAAATAAATACACATTTAAAAAAACATGTCTACTAATAGATTCCAACAGATTGAATAAATGCAAAAGCATGTATGAGAATCGAGCTGTCTTACACTAAGCCAAATAGTAAGGCGATTTGCAAAAATGGAAAGCAAGGCCACTGTTCTCATCCAATGCTTTTACTATGGCTAAAAGCAACTACCATGTGATCCAGAACTCCCTCTTCTGGGTATAACCACCCCTGTCCCATACACACACACAAAATGAAATGATCATCTCAAAGAGATACCTGCACTCCCACGTTCATGCTGCATGATTCACAAAAGCCAAGATATGGAAACAACCTCAGTGTCTGTCGACGGATGAACTGATAAAGAAATGGTGATATGTACATACAATGGAATATTATTCAGTCTTAAAAAAGAAGGAAATCCTGCCATTTGTGACAACATGTATGAACTTGGAAGACACTATACCAAGTGAAATAATCCAGACACAGGAAAAAAACTGCATGATCTAATTTGTATGTTGATCTAAAAAAGGCATATACATAGAAGCAGAGAGTAGAAAGGTGGTTTCCAGGGCCTAGAGGTGGGGGAAATGGGGAGATGTTGGCCAAAGGGTACATGGTGGTAGGTATGCAGAATAAGTAACTCTAGAGATCTAACATACAGCGTGATTCTGGTTAATAATACTATCTTGAATACTGGAAATTTGCTGAGAGAATAGATTTCAGGTGCTCTGATCACACACACAAATGGTAACTATGTGAGGACAAGTATATTAATTAGCTTGATTGTAGTAATCATTTCACCACTTAAATGTCAAATCATCATGTTGTACACTTTAAATACTTACAATTTTTGTTCTAAAAATGCTTTTACTTTGGGGGCGCCTGGGTGCCTCAGTTGGTTAAGTATCTGGCTCTTGATTTCGGGCTCGGGTCTCGCAGTTCATGGGTCTAGGCCCTGTGTCGGGCTCTGTGCACAGATCAGAGCCTGGAGCCTGCTTCAGATTCTGTGTTTCCTATCTCTCTGGCCCTCCCCTGCTCAAACTCTCTCTCGCTCTGTCTCTCAAAAATGAATAAACATTAAAAAAATGCTTTTGCTTTGGAAAATATAGCTATGTTAACTTATATTAACATTTAATGGGTTTAGGGGTGCCTGGGTGGTTCAGTCAGTTAAGCTACGACTTCGGCTCAGGTCATGATCTCACATTTCGAGAGTTCGAGACCCGCATCAGGCTCTGTGCTGACAGCTGGAGCCTGCTTCGGATTCTGCATCTTCCTCTCTCTCTCTGCCCCTCCCCAACTCACACTCTGCCTCTCTCTCAAAAAAAACAAAAACAAAAACAAAACAACAACAAAAAAACCATTTAATACATTTATTGTTGCCGTTTTCTTTTGAGCGCTTGAGTTCGAGCAGGGGAAATAAATTTTTGTAAGCATCTGGATTGATCTCAAGATAAAGTTTGAGAACCACTGGCCTGGAGTAATGCCATTCTCTTTGCTGTGGATTGGTATGGGAATGTTCATGGACTCCAGAAATGTCCAATGAGACAAGAGAGGAAGTCTACTGGGAAGCTTCTGGGAAAAGCTTTTCTACTCCCAAACATGAGCTTCTTCCCCTGGGGAAATGATGTTTCCAAATTTCATGATTACAGTGATTTGATGAACATCTT
Source organism: Cryptoprocta ferox (assembly GCA_028646485.1). NCBI lineage: Eukaryota > Metazoa > Chordata > Mammalia > Carnivora > Eupleridae > Cryptoprocta > Cryptoprocta ferox. Next base: position 105,132,915 of record CM053571.1, on the reverse strand, counting down.
TCTATGCAATATATCTTTGAGTATTTGGGTGGGATAAATTCTTAGAACTGGAGGTGCTGAGGAGGCAAGATGGCAGAGAAATAGGAAGTTCCGTACTTCCCGCTTGAATCTCTCAAACAAAGAAAGGCTGAAGCCAAAAGACGCTGAACCGCAAGAGTCTGGGAGGAAAAGAGACAGAGTCACTAAGAAGACAGCCTCCTAGGTGCGTGATTGCGAACTGGGGAAGATAAAAACGGGCTGGGACACAGAGGTGCAGAGGGGAGGGAGCCCCCTCTGCGGAGAGGCGAGGGGAAGAGAAAGAGCGGCTGAAACTGCTCATAGAACTGTCCCTGGAGAAGAGAAAAACCTTGGCCTGGGATGGAGAGGGATCCTATAATCCCATCCCTAAATGCAGGGCATTCGGAGAGATCCTATCTCTAACTGCGGAGATTTCTTTGGGCTGGGTGCCCTGGTCCCAGTCGACATCAGGAGAAACCACTCGCCTACTTCCCCTACTCGATCCCCAGCTAGGAAGTGTTCCAGCCTGTGGGATAACATTTCAGACGGTATCATTAAAGCGCGAGGACTAAGATCTGGAAACGAGGCGGGGCACAGGACATAGAACACGGCCCACCTTGGCTATGCCCATGGCACAGGGAGATCGGACCCAAAAGAGTGATTTGCAACACTTGGTTTGAGAAGGGACTGGGGGGCCACCATTTTTCTCCCCACAACAACTGAGGCGGGGCCTCAGGGAGCAGTCCGAGAGACCACAGTGGAGGCAAGAACTGCCGACACCAAACCATGCCAGTTGCCCTGGAGAGCTGCTTTTTTCTTTTTTTTTACCGGAGCCTGAGGCAAGACCAGCATTGATGCATTACTGTGATTAACTCTAGATCGATATTTCCTATTCAGATAAATTCTCCCGTATCTCATTCTTATCTCTCCCCTCCACTGGACTGGGCACTCTGGTTATAGGTTTGCTTAAACAGTCACATTCAATCCATTCTCTTGATGCATGTTCTATAACTCCATCATTACCTTCCTTTCTCTCTCTCTGAAATAATCAGACTATATAGTTTCTCTGGGTAACATTATCTTCATTTCATTCTCCTCACCTCCTACCATATTCTCCTTTTTCTGTATCTGGATTAAGGCTTTAAGTC
>CM053571.1:104927159-105131270 GCA_028646485.1 Cryptoprocta ferox | reverse complement strand
GACTTAAAGCCTTAATCCAGATACAGAAAAAGGAGAATATGGTAGGAGGTGAGGAGAATGAAATGAAGATAATGTTACCCAGAGAAACTATATAGTCTGATTATTTCAGAGAGAGAGAAAGGAAGGTAATGATGGAGTTATAGAACATGCATCAAGAGAATGGATTGAATGTGACTGTTTAAGCAAACCTATAACCAGAATACCTGGTGCAGAGGAGGGGAGAGATAAGAATGAGATAAAGGAGAATATATCTGAATAGGAAGAATTGATCTAGAGTTAATCATGGCAATGTGTCAGTACTGATTTTGGGACAGGGTCCGTTTCCACAGCTTCTATCCAGGCTCTGGTAACAAAGCAGCTACCAGCACAGATGAGCGTGGTTTGCTGTAGGTGGGTCTTGCCTCCACTCTGGGTCCCTCCGTCTGCTTCCTGAGGCCCCTCCTTGGTGGCTGTGGGAGAAAATGGTGACCCCCCAGTCCTTCTTGAACCAGGCGTTGCAAATCACTCTTTTGGGTCCAATCTCACTGTGCCACAGGCGCAGCCAAGGTGGGCCATGTTCTATGTCCCATACCCAGCCTTGTTTCCAGATCTTACTCTGTATGCATTAATGATACCTCCCAAAATGTAATCCTGCAAATAGGGGCATTTCTTAGCAGGGGTCCGAGCAGGGGACGGAACAGGGGACCAGTTCCTCCTGATGCTGACTGCGTCCCTTGAGTACCATTTATCCCAGAAGGAGCTTCTGGGACCCAGAGCACTTCCAAGCAGGGGACCGAGCAGGGTATCTAGCAGGGGACCGGTTCCTCCTGATGCCGACTGCGTCCCTTATGCACTGCCTATCCTAGAGGAAATCTATGGGACCGGGGCACCCAGCCCAAAGAAAGCTCCAGCAGGTAGAGATGGGATCTCTCTCTGAAAGCCCTATGAAGCTGTCTTCTTAGTAGACTCTGTCTCTTTTCCTCCCAGAGTCTTGCAGTTCAAAGTCCTTTAGCTTCAGCCCTTCTTTGAGAGATGCAGGCAGGAAGTAGGGAACTCCCTATTTCTCCACCATTTTGCCAGGACTCTCTGTACATTTTCTTGAAAAAGCACTTCTCTTCCAACACTACCAAATTGTACACTTAAAAATTATTAAAATGGTGAGTTTTATTTTAAGTGCACTTTACAATTAAAAAATTCCCTTCTAAATTTTCAAAATGTAGAAATATTTATTTCATAAAGGAGTAATTTCAATAACTTTATTTTCATTTGAGAGAAGTTGTGGATTTGTTTTCACATAGCATCAGTGATTGTGAAGGCTTAATTTAAAATAAACCCTTCAGATGTGAGATATATATATTTATTTTATATATATAATTTTGAACTCAAACATTTTACTTAAAACTATGGAATGCTTCAAATTTGCATGTCATCTTTACACATGGGTCATGTTAATCTTCTCTGTATTATTCCAACTTTTAGTATGTGTGCTGCCAAAGCAGGCACCGGATATTATATTTTTATCTCTAGAAAAGGTCAGTTTGCATCAAAGAATTATAGAGCAACAAGAAATCTAAGAGTCACCTTGCGGTTTTCAAATGACAATCTTGTGTTCTACAAATGAACAAGTTAAAGTCTGTTGGGTCAAGAGTCTGGGGCTACCATCCAAAGCCATCTTCACAGGAGAGCTACTGATTGTGGAATACAGAGCTGAGCCCTGAAAAGTCAAACGTGCTGTAGAAAACTTGTTTCAAAAACAGTGTTTCCCTCTACCCAAATCAAAATAAACAAAACTAAAAAGTGGTCCCCTGCCCCACCTCACCTCTTCTACTCTCCAGAAGCAGCCTTTTCATTTTTTTCATCTCCAAATCCCAGCTACTTCTTGATTATTCATGGTTAACCATCATCAATTGTCACTATGGAAGATAAAGAATGAACCCTCTTCATTACCACACACTCACACCACACAAAAATACACCCCTCCCACACACCCCCACACCCCAACACACAAACACCACCCCCCCACACACCCATACACACCACACACACTCTTAACCCCTCTTTTTCTCAATAAGGTCATATCATGAATTTACTTAATATCCATGTTTATATTACTCTGACAATGAAATATGCAAATCACAGCTAAGCTCTGTAATATATTATGGTGACTTTTCCTTTCTCACATAGGGTTCCTTTTTGAATTAGTAATTTACCTTTTTTCATGGTGTTCTATGTACCAATCATTTAGTTAACCCTAAACTACTCTTCAGTTATATAAATCTACTCTCCAAATCTTCAAACACATCAATTAACCTGTTTTATTTTGGAAATATATCTCTGGTAGCTTTCTGACTGGCCCTAATCTGGACTGGTTGCTCTTTATCTGTCACCTTGATGATTCCCTTCTTTTGTTGAACACTTTCTTCTTTTGTATGTCCCACACCTTCTTTCTGAGTTTAATCCCTCATTTTGGTTAGCAATAGCTTCCCAACAAAGGGTTCTAAGAAGTAAAATTTTGAGATCTTGTGTCTGAAAACCTTTTTTTTTTACTTCTTTTATACGAATTTAAATCATTTTCCCTGAGAATTTTGAAGGCAGTAATACATTTTCTTGTAATTTCAGTGTTTATTGATGCAATCATATTCTCAGTCCCTGTACAAAATCTGTTGTTTTTTTAAGGTCCTCTTTGTACTGAGATGTCACAATGGTGTACCTTAGTGTGGGTCTGTTTTTATCCATTGTTTTACCCAGTTCATTAGAAACTGATGACCTTCAGTTAAACTTTCTTGAATTATTTCATTGATTTTTTCCACTGTTCTATCTTTGTAGGATGCTTAATTATTCATATGTGAGTCCTTTTGTTCTAGTCTTCTTTTTTCCTCCTATTTTCCAACATTTTGGGTTCTATTTTGTTAGCAATTTCCTCAACTTCATCTTTTAACCCTTCTATTGAGTTTTTCACTTCTATTTTCTATTTTCTTTTTTTTATTTTTTTAAACATTTTTATTTATTTTTGAGAGACAGAGACAGCATGAATGCGGAGGGGCAGAGAGAGAGAGTATATCCCTCCAGAGTATAGGTGAACAGAAAGTGCCTCTCCATGAGGCTGAAGGGCAGGCTCCGAGGGAGTCAGGACTTTGGAAGTCTATTTGCCAGCCAGAGAGGTGGTCACATTGCCTGGGCTGCAAGCTCACTTAGAGACTGTATACCCATGGGTTGAGAGCCTCTGGATGGGTAGTATTAACAAGAAAAAGCAAATGACAGCATGCCAGCTAAAAAAGGAAAAAGGAAAAATGCTTAGAGGGTCCAGCTCAATATTGTAGCATAGTCAGTTGTAGTAGTTTGCTCGGGCTGCTGTAATCAAGTACCACAGCCTAGTTGACTTCACAGAAATTTATGGTCTCACAGCTGTGGAGGCTGGAAGTTCAAAATCAAGGTGTTGGCAGTGTTGATTTCTTCTAAGGACTGAGGGAAGAATCTGTGCCAGGCCTCTCGTTGGCTTGTGGATGGCTGTTCCCCGTGTCTCCTCACATCAGCTTCCCTCTGTCTCTGTGTCACATTTGTCTTTTACAAGGACCCCAGTCATATTGGGTTAGAGCTACTCTGGTGACCTTTAACTTGCTTACCTCAGAAAAGACCCCATCTCCAAGTAAGGTCACATTCTAACGTACCAGGGGTTGGGACTTTAATATAGGAATTTGAGTGGGGGCGGAGCACAATTCAACTCCTATTAGCAAGTAAGGGTGAATTTGGGGATGAGCGGCAATAAATTGATAACTGTCATGCTCCTTACTCCTTGTTTTCACTATGTCACCCTTCCCTTAACTCTTCCTGGTGTTTCCTAGTGTAGAGACCCTGTTTTATCCCTTCTAAATAAACACACAGGCTTATGCTGGGATGCTGTTGCCAAGCTACATAGTACTGAAGAGCCCATCGGGTGATCAAACTGGAAGTCCTAACTAAATACTTTCAACGCATCCTGTATTCAGTCAGGCTCCTTCTACTGGTACTTGATATATTCATGAATATTTGGGAATTCTATGTGAGGGGAGATATTGGGTTGCTTCTTGGCATTCTCCACTGTTGACTCCAGAATCAGGTTTCTGGAGTCTACTAAGTTTTTGCTTTCCAGTTTCCAGAATGTTACTGCTGTATCTCTGTTTCTCGTGGCTTTATAATAAATTATAAATAAACCTTTTCTCAGACTAATTTTAGATTTACAAAGTTGTAAGGGTAATACAGGAAATTCCCTTACACCCTTTACTCAGTTTCTCCTGATGTTAACATCTTTCATCACCACTGCATCAAAATTAAACTAACTGGTACATTATTTATGCACCAGATTTTCCACTGATGACTTTTGGTTCCAGGATCCAATCTAGGATACCATACTGCATTTAGTTGTCAAGAATCCAGTCTCCTGTGATTTGTTTGTCTTTCCTTGTTTTTCATGACCTTGATGCTTTGGTAAAGTACTGGTCAGGCATTTTGTAGAATGATCTTCTATTTGGTTTGATGTTTTTCTCATGATCAGACTGGGGTTAGGGGGAGAATAACTGAGTGAAGTGCTCTCACTACATATCAAATGTATAGGATATCCACATGTATTGTTGGTGATCACTTGGTTAAGGTAAAAAGTGGTGGCTTTCTTCTTTAAGGTAGGGCTGATGCCTCATGGTAAATGAGGCTGTTATATAGAACTAGAATCACTCGGGTGCCTGGGTGGCTCAGTTGGTTGAGCTGTCCTACTTTGGCTCAGGTCATGATCTTGCAATTAGGTGAGTCTGAGCCCCACATTGGGCTCTCTGCTGTCAGCGCGGAGCCCACTTTGGATCCTCTGTCTCCCTCTCTCTACTCTTCCCTTGCTGTGTGTCTGCTCTCTTTCAAAAATAAACATTAAAAAAAAACTAAAAAAAAAAAAAAAAACCCCACCTAAAAAAAACCCCTAGAATTACTGTTAGCGATGGAAATGACAAAATTCTCCCAACCCTCTCCAATATAAAGGCCAGGTAGTGATGCCTAATTACCAGAAGGCAGAAGGATATAATCATCATACTGTGTAGCAGGGCTGACCTGGCAGCTTAGGGGATTGGATTCATAGAGAATTATGGATATGGCTAATAGAACACAGTATGTCTTAGGGGCAACATATATGGACAGCCAATAAGGATACTATTCAGTTTTTACCATCAGAATATTAATGATGGAAGACAACAAGGAAGCTAAGGGCAGTTGCCCTAATAAAGTCACAATACCTTTCCCAGTTACCCAAGCCAATTTTTCAACCCAGAACACACAATGAAGAGATGTGGTACCCAGGAGGAAGGATCTGGCAACAACACAGCATGCACAGACTAAAACAAGTCCCTATCTGATCCCAAGGGAATTCTGACCATTTACTCAGAACTGTACATGGGAGAGAGGGGGTATACCCAAATGTTTTGATGGAGGGCTGTTGGACAGTCTGGGTTGACAATGACACTCAGGGATGTGAAGCATCGTCATGGTAGGGAGAGGCGGAGAACATGTACAGGCACAGTAATAAACATTAGTGTTGACCAAGTTATAAATGTATATGTAAGTGCTCTTCTACTGCATATGTCCATGGATTGGAAGAACAAGTACTGTTAAAATGTCTTTGATACCCAAAGCAATCTACAAATGTAATGCAATCACTACAAATGTAATGCAAATCCAACAGGATTTTTCAGAGCTAGAATAATCCTAAAATTTGTATGGAACCACAAAAGACCTTGAGTAGCCAAAGCAATGTTGAAAAAACAAAACTGGAGGTAACACAATTCCAGACTTCAAATTGTATTACAAAGCTGCAGTAATCAAAACAGTATGGTACTAGCACAAAAAACACACGTACAGAACAATGGAACAAAATAGAGAACCCAGAAATAAACCCACAATTATATGGTCAATCTTCAACAAAGGAGGTATACAATAGGAAAAAGACGGTCTCTTCAACAGAGTTGGGAAAACTGAACAGCGACATGCAAAAGAATGAAACTGGATATAAAAATAAACCAAAAATGGATTAAGAACGTAAATGTGAGATGTGAAACCATAAAAATCCTAGAGAGCAAGGTCAGTTATTTTTCTGACATCAGCGGTAGCAACAGATTTCTAGATATGTCTCCTGAGGCAAGGGAAACAAAAACAAACGATTGGCAACTACATCACAATAAAAAGCTTCTGGGGCGCCTGGGTGGCTCAGTCGGTTAAGCGTACGACTTAGGCTCAGGTCATGATATCACTGTCTGTGAGTTCAAGTCCCGCGTCGGGCTCTGTGCTGACCACTCAGAGCCTGGAGCCTGCTTCAGATTCTGTGTCTCCCTCTGTCTACCCCTCCCCCACTCATGCTCTCTGTCCATCAAAAATATTAAAAAATTAAAAATAAATAAAAAGCTTCTGCACAGCAAACAGTCAACAAAACTAAAGGACAATCTACTGAATGGGAGAAGGTATTTGTAAATGATGTATCTGATAATGGGTTAGTATCCAAAATCTATAAAGAACTGATACAATTCAATACTCAAAAAACAAATAATCCAAATAAAAAATGGGTGGAAGAAAGAAACAGACATTTCTCCAAAGACATCCTTTGGCCAACAGACAACACATGAAAAGATGCTTGCCATCACTCATCATCAAGGAAAATGCAAATCAAAACCACGAGATTGCCTCACACCTGTGAGGATGGCTAAACTAAAAACCACAAGAAGCAACAGGTATTGGTAAGAATGTGGAGAAAAAGGAACCCTCTTGTGCTGTTTATGGGAATACAAACTATCACAGACACTCTGGAAGACAGTATGGTGGTTCCTCAAAAAGTTAAAAATAGAACTGTCCTATGATCAGCAATTGCACTAACTGGGTATTTACTTCCAAAATACAAAAACATTAATTCAAAGGGATATATGCACCCCTATGTTTACTGCAGCATTATTTACAATGGTCACATTATGAGAGCAGCCCAAATGTCCAATGATAGGTGAATGGATAAAGAAGATGTGGCATATATATAATAGAATATTATTCAGCCATAAAAAAGAATGAAATCTTGCCATTTGCAACATGGATGGAGCTACGGAGCATAATGCTAATCAAAGAAAGACAAATAACATTTCACTCATATGTGGACCTTAAGAAACAAAGCAAACCAAGGAAAAATGAAAACAGACTCAACTATAGAGAAGAAACAGATGGTTACCAGAAGGGAGGTGGGTGGGGGACAGATGAAAGAGGTGATGGGGATTAGGGAGTACACTCACTTATCATGATGAGTACTGGGTAATGTATAGAATTGTTTAAAAAAAACTGTATATGCTGTGGACTCAGCTTATGGGCCATTTCCTTATCTCTGCATGTGTAACTAGAATTGACATACTTAATAAATGGCAGGACACCCCACGTGCACCTTTGGCCTGTGGGATACAGACTATCCCAGAGGCCCAACAAAAGCCTCCGAAACTGCTGTGCCCTCCCTTCCCACACCCACCAGCCAAAATAATATATAATGTGCTCCTTTCAGATTACAAGAGGACCAGAAGCAGTTCACATTCACATGTAGCAGACAACATTCACGTACAATTTTGCTCCAGGGCCATGTTAACTCCCCTGACCGCTGTCAGGTTTGGAGTTCTGGACATCTGTTCACTCTACATGACACACAACACCGTTAAGCTTACTGAAATGGATGAGACAGAAGTGGCGAGCACAGTGGAGGCCCTGATAAAAAAAGACACACTGTACCAGTGTCCAGTATGGGAGATAATACAGAAGAGTCGGTTTACATTTAAATTTCTCCATAAAAGGGAAAAATGATTTGGAGGCTCATAGAGCACACTTAAAAGATAGCCAAATAACAAACAAATACGAGGGAAAAAAGGCACAACTGGTCACCATTGGAAGATAGTAGTGAAAAGACTCACTTTGAAACTTGCAAGTAAAGGAAAAGACTTATCCTGTTTTTCCTCTACAAACTATACCACTGGGTAACCAAATAGTAGAGGAGGGCACAGTTGTCCATTGCAACTAACAAATGAAAGCATCGTCAAATAATAGTGCTGTTCTGTAAACCCTAATAATTGATGGATAAAGGTACATATCATTAATGGCAGCTAATAATCCGAGAATAGACATTATGTGCCACCTGATGGAAGAACACTAGCACCTATAATGCTGCCCCTCTCAACAAAAAAAGCTGAATCTGATGAAGTCTGTGGATCGAGGACAAATTTATAGGAAATATAAAGGACCAAGGAATTAGTATCAAAGGAATGCGAACAGCAAGATTTGGGAAACTACAGAACAAAGAAACTGCTTTCCTCATAAACTAATTACAGGGGGAAAAAATAAGAAAGAGAAATGAAGTGGATGCTACTGCAATATATAGATTTTAATTGGATCTTGATTCAAACAAACTTTATAAAATTGAATTTGTTTAGGAATTATTAATTTTTTTGGTGATAATGGTTATTTGGTGTGTGTGTTTTAAGGAGTATGTATTTTTTTTTAACTTTATTTGAGAGAGAGCGTGCAAACAGAGAAAGGGCAGAGAGAGAGAATCCCAAGCAGGCTCCACGTTCAGTGCAGAGCCCCAAGTGAGGCTCGTTCTCATGACTGCGAGATCACAACCTGAACCACTATCAAGTCAGATGCTTAATGGACTGAACCAACCAGGAACCACTTAACAAGTATATATTTTAATATGTATTATATACTGAAATATTTATGAAGAAATGCATATATCCAGGATTGCTTTAATACGGGGGAGGGGCCACATGAGTGGGGTTATGGATGAAACAAGATTAGCCCTGAGGTGATAACTGTTGAAACTGATTCGTTTACTGTATGCTTTTATATATAATTAAACATTTCTATTAAAGAATTTAAGAATATTATATCCCCTCCGCCCCCAACAAAAATCACCACTAGAACTTATGAACAGTCTTCCTTTAGTTTTCTCCAGCTAGGCTTGAATGACCATTGAGGAACACTGAGCAAGCACTGAAAAACAAACACTTCTTATACAAGTTAATAAAAACAATCAGGCTCAAATGAACAGAACCATGTAGGCAGGCTAAAGTAAAATAACATAGGTGAGACTGATAATTCATTTTTGGCTCTTAAGTTTTCAGCCTACATATTTAATACCCACTTCCAAAGAGTATGTAATACATTAGGAGACAAAATATACATGAATATAATGACACATCAGTCACTATTCTGTCAAGACAAAAGGCCACTTAGTCATATAAAATCAACCCAATACTTCATCAAATAAGATTTAAGAAAGTTATTACATTTCAAAAAAATTTTCTTCTTTATTTAAACATAAAACACATTTACAGCATGCAGGTTAACTTAAAATTATATGGCGTCTTCCCAAACGAATGATCTTTGAGTGTATCTTCAAGCACTGAAAATAAACCCACATATTCCACAGGTATACTCAGACTCTCTTCTGTTACCTCATATCAAATTGAAAGTTACAAACAGTAGTTTGCTTAAGTTAGGCAAATAATTTAATTGATCATCATGAATAAATATTATTCTTGTATTTCACTGAGTTTCTCTTCTGAACCATTTATCAATACCATTCAGAGGAACATTGATACTGTCAAAAAAAACCCAGACACCGCAAATTGAAATAAGCGTCAATGTTCTAGATGATCAGAAATGTTCACGTATAAGAGTAAATGCTGTTTAATGACCTACCATCGCAAATAGAGCAGTTCACGAAAACTAACTTATGAATTTCTTTGTACACTTTGTGAAAGTTTGAAATTATAAATAGAAAAACACCATTTCGATATTTAAAAACCCTAACATTGTGTATTCTGAACCACATGCTAGTTACAATTGTTTGTTACACAGCACCAATACCCGTGATACATCTAACAAGAATGAAACTACCATGTTCAGATAAAAGAGAAAAAAAAATTCTGCTTCATTTAAGAGTACTGCCAAAGAAGCAAGCTTTCTTTTGAAAACAAAATATAAATGTCTATGTGAATGCAGCCAAATATTTCTCCATTTAGAAAACTATCATCATAAATAGGCTATAGCATTTTTTTTAAACTGTATTACTTCAATCTTGCTGCATACCAATGTTTCATCTCAATTTCTGGAGTGTTTCTTTTGATCAATCCTAAAAGCAACATAATCATTTTAAAGGTTGCAGACAACAGCAAGGATTTTTGACTGTTAAAAAAATAAATAAATTTATCTTTTAAATCAAAACTATTATAAAAGTGGAAATTACAATAGTTAAATAGAAAAATAAGCCAATTATGATCTGAGTCTTCTGACTATGGCTCCAAATTTAATACAAATATCTGTGTATAAAACTTCTTCAAAAAGTTAATTCTGCCAGCCAGATCCTAACACAGAACTCTCCAACTTTCTTTACTGAGTAACCTTAAATCTTCATCCTCTGCAAATTTGTTAATATAGCTGTAGTCACCCCACGCACAGATGAAGCAAATATTGAAACCTCTTTCCCTATTAGTTTTACAGCTTCTGAAAATCGAAACTCGATGTAGTTTAATCAGCTGAGAAGAAGTGGCAAAAACAGGTACACTTAGTACTAATTACAAAATTAGGGGCTATAGCCAACACAATAATTTGAGGATTATTGGTGACTTACAATTTACTATTTCTAGACTAAACAAGAAATAAATTATAGTGTATGACTTAGTGTAAAAGATTAAAAACACCTCAGGGATTTCAGACCAAAATTAATCAACGTATATGTAAGTCTACCATATACTTGTCCTGTTCTTCCATTCTTTTTCTCAATTTCCATAGGCTATAAATTTAGATTAACAGCACTAACAACATAAAATGCTGTTTAATCGTGTAGTATTTTAATTCATTTCACTATATTAAGATGATAAATTACTATCTGTCCAATTCTTATATTAATTAGCAGGCTCACCAGAATGAAGCAGGGTATTTTCATTCCATCACGCCATGGTGATTACAGAACTGGGAAGAGTCTCCAAACTCTCTTTCTTAAAGTGAGATTGCTTTTGATATTATAAAATATTTCTATTCAAGATAATTCAGCAACAGGCATTTCATGAGAGAATTAAGTAGTGTCGCTCAGTCTCAAATGCCTAGTTATGCAGTTTTAAGGTTTCAGTGCTCAAACAGTAGTTTTCAGAAGCAAACTTCAAAGATGATACAAATAATTTTAACTCTGAAATCATTTCAAGGGATTTTTAAAGTACAGTACTGACCAGATATATTTTGTGGGCATGTAGTGTTTTAAGTGGTAAGATTTAAGACATTTAATCTAAATGTTCCATTTTCCCTAAATAAGGAAGACATTTTAGTAAGAAAAGCAAACCAAAAAGCAGTAGCAGCTAGGTAATTTAAACTGAGATTAAAAAACAAAGTACAAAAAGCACAATCCTATATGGTACAGTTAGCTTGGCACAGTGAAGACTAAATTTAAGACACAAAAGACAAACTGTGTAATAAATAGGACCACAGTTGTAAACTGTCATTTTTTCCTCCTAAGACGCCAAAATTGCACTCTAGTTGTGTTGGGAAGCAGCAGAGTTTACAAGAGTGGGTAGGAAACAGCTGTACAAGCCAGGTATAATTTATACATTAAAAAAAGTTATAATTCTACAATTTCCAGGGGGCAGAGGTTTTAGTCACTGAATGACTCTGCTTGATATTATGTTCTCTTCATACTTCAATTACTTTCAATGCCTGAAAATAGATGAAAAAGAGAAAATATTTATATATATATATATCTAAAACTTGTTTCCGAACAATCATGAAAAAGATGAAATAAGTTCATAAAATACACCAATAGTTTACAAACATTTTAGCCAATGGCTTAGACCACTTTTGCCCAAATTAAAATAACTGACTGTATTAAATGATTTTTATTCCTTTTCCTTTTAAGTTCTAAGCAGGGTAGTTTATGAGCAAAAGGTCAGTTCTTTATTCTCCCCAAGACAGTTATGAGTGAGCCAATAAAGGAATTACATTTTTTAAAAAAGAAACAGATGGTTAATAAAATGGGAGTCAGTAAATGATATCCGTGACATTTTTAAGTCAAGGACCATGAACTAGCAATGTTTTATACATGGTAGCTGTAAAAAAAAGTAAAAAGTAGGGATTGGGGACAGGAATATGGATATATAAGAGACACACAGAGTGGGAAAAGTGACCGTAAAATAAATAATTCCAACTGCTGTTACCTGGAGGCATCTTGTATTAAATTACTCTACCTATGTGTTTAGGAAAACTCAACTTGTCAAAAGCAAACTAGAAGACCAGCCATGCAAAACTAGGTTCTAAAAGAATCAGTATTAATAAATATATTGTTGTCTTTCCCAAAAATAAATCCAGTGTCTCAAATGTTTCTTTTAATTAAATAATTAAAAAATTCTCTACATATTATTTAATTTCCAACAATTTACCACTTATGAGACTTGTATACTCCTCAATCATGGCTTAAGACTAGTTGCTGCAAGACTTTACAAAATAAAAATCACTATCCTCTGGCTCAGCCATGAAACAAACCTGTAATTGATTATACTTTTACGGTAACTTCAAGTCTTGCAAACCTCATCTGGATAGGTTAGCTATCTCCCTCATGTGCTAAACTGCTGTCATTACACTGGGTCAGCATTCTACTTTCAATCTAAAACTTAGTTATATTTAACTATAGCCATGGTCTATCCTGTCTACAAACGATAGTGCAAAGTTTACACATGAATTCTGATGTGAGGACAATACCCAAGAAGAATAAACTTTTATCTGTATGTATATATATGCTTTAAAAATCACTTTGTCCACCTAAACTTCCAGAAAAGGCAACTTGCATCTATTGAACAACTGTTCTGTATTAGGTAACAACATTTTTACTTACAGAATTCTCAAGCATGACTTTCATTCTTATGGCAAAGGGGCTCAACAAATTAATTACTCCAAATGGAAAAAAACATAGGCCACCTCTAATTGGCAGGAAAACTATCTACTATTTTATCTACTGATGTGACATGATATTAATATTAAACACATTATTACTTTATGTGGTAGTCTTATTAAGAATGTTTACTTATGTCCAATCTAAATACATGCTTCTATTACAAGGAATAGAGGAACAAGGCTACTTACTACACACAGAAACAAACATACCCAGAGATGGCATACGCTCAAGAGAACTAGCCTAGCCTCTTCAATAAGTCAATGTCATTAAAGAGGGGGGGGGGATTTTTCTAGATTAAAAGAGACTTAGGAGGTCTAACTGAATGTAAACAGTGGTCATAGATTATACTCTGGTTTAGATAAACCAGCTGTAAAGGACTTAGGAAAAAATAACAATTTTAGAGAAATCTGAATATGGATTGGTATTAGACAATGTTTAAAAATAGGTGTGATATTACTGTGATTATAGAAAAAATGTTTACAGATACATTAGTTTTAGATCATAAATACATAATTTTCATACTTAAGAAATTTGAAAGGAGTCAAACAAGAAATTAACTTGAATAAAAAAGTAACTTGCTGGGGTGACTGGGTGACTCAATCAGTTAAGTGTCCGACTTTGGTTCAGGTCATAATCTCGCGGTTGGTGAGTTCGAGTCCCACGTCCACCTCTGTGCTGACAGCTCAGAGTCTGGAATCTGCTTCGGATTCTGTGTCTCTGTCTCTCTCTGCCCCTTCCCCGTTTGCGCTCTATCTGTCTCTCTCTCTCAAAATAAACAAACATTAAAAAAAAAAAAAAAAAGTAACTTGCTGAAGTTCCTAAAAGTAGAATAGTCAGGATTCAAACTTAGACGGAACTCCAATGTCTGTATTCTTCGCTATGTCACTCTTTTAAATCCTATATTGTGTGGACAAAAAATTTATGAATTGTTGGGATATATGAATCCTTCAGACTATTGCTTAATTCTCTACTCAAACTGAGAGCCATTTTTATTCAATATGTCAAAGTAAAAATAAGCAAGATGCAAATAAGTGGACTTTAGTATTTGTGAGAAACTGTTAATAGGTAACGTAATAATTTTAGTATTTTTAGGTTCCCAAGCATATATACATCTGGGACTTTCTAAACAACAAAAATCTGAGTTTCTGCTAGATGATGATATACCGGGCAGCTTATTAACTAGTCAATCAAGTTGTAGAAGAAAATGTTCAGAACATATTGCTAAGTTAAAGAAGGCTACAAAGAAACATGTACTAGAATAGGAGCACTATGTTATTATTTAGCAATTGTTAAAATTTTTTAATCAAAAATTATAACATGGTGGCTCAGTCAGTTAAGCATCTGACTTCAGGTCATGATCTCATGATTTGTGAGTTCAAGCCCCCCACTGGGCTCTCTGCTCTCAGTGCAGAGCCCACTTCGAATACTCTGTCTCTGCCCGTCCCCTGTTCATGCTCTTTCTCTCTCTCTCCCTCAAAAATAAATATTAAAAATAATTATAATATGTAAGGAAAGCACCAGAATGATACAATAAATTATATGGTATCTCTGGATGATATATAGCTTCTGCTTTGTGAGGATTTTTACTCTTCTACAAGGAACAGACATTACTTGTACAATTAGAAACAAAAATCACTTGCAATAGGTAAATAGAAAAGGATACAGAAATAACTAAAAAAAAAGGAAATATAAATGAGCCAATAAATATATGAAAAAAATCCAACTTTTTTAAATAAATCAGTGAGATGCTTGTATTAAAACAGAAGTTTAAAAACTATTAATATTCAATGTTGGCAAAGATGCAACAAAATATCAGTTTCCTTGGCTATGACGCAATTTGGCCTAGTCTTTTTTTTTTTTTAATTTTTTAATGTTTTTTATTTACTGGCCTAATCTTTCTAAAGAGCAATGTATTAATACATATCAAGAGCTTTAAAAATGTTCACACTTTCTTGTAATTTTACTTCTGGGAATCTTCTGAAAATAATCTAAAAGGTGAGGGAATGCAAAAAGATACTTCACACTGGAAATTTTCCAAACTGAAATTTCCCTATATGAAATTCGAAATGTGAGACATCTTTTTATAGTAAATACAGAAAAAGAATTAACATGCTTAATTAAATGTCCAGTAAAGGGAAGAGTTGTAAGCCATGGTATATCCATTAGACAAAATACAAGAGCTTTTAAAAATAATCCAGTATGTGAGGTTAAAAAACATTAGGAACACAAACTTGAATATATAGTATGATATGAACTATGAAAAAAGACTAGAAGAAATCATGCCAAGTTACTTTTATAATCACATACGTAAAAAAAAAAAAAAAACCCGATATGGGAATCTAAAAAAGTAGTATTTAACAACCAATGGCTGAATATTTCCATGTTGAGCTGTGACTAAAAGCCAGATATAAACTACAAACCTGTGGGTAAATGTGTAAAGATTACACTTGTTTGCCTCCTCCACCTCGAACTGCTACTGGCTGGCTGTTCTGAACAAATGCACCTCCTCCACGAATTGCACTTGGATGAGTTGGAGAAGCTGCTGGATGTTGCCCGGGACGAATAGGTTTTGCTAATGTGAAAAACAAAAACTGACTTTAGCATAAATCTTAACACATGACTGCAGTGACATTTTAGGTTTCTTCTCTTTATTCACAACAATTCCCAAATGTGGTTTTTCTTTGCCTTTCTGTTCCTCAGAGAATTCCTGTTTAGTTACAGCCTTTTCTCCAGGACGTATACGATCCCTAGTCTCTTAAAAACCTAATTCCTGTATCAGTGATTATTCAAAACATGTAATATTATTGCTGAAAGCTTGTATTCCTCCAAGTCTTTCTTTGCTTCAAAAATGCTCTCTATAGGGGCGACTGGGTGGCTCAGTCGGTTGAGCGTCCAACTTCGGCTCAGGTCATGATCTCACGGTTTGTGGGTTCGGGCCCTGTGTTGGGCTCTGTACTGACAGCTCAGAGCCTGGAGCCTGTTTCAGATTCTGTGTCTCCCTCTCTCTCTGCCCCTCCCCTACATGTGCTCTGTCTCTCAAAAATAAAAAAATAAAAAAAAAACAAAAATAACTAAAAATAAAAATGCTGTCTATATAGGGGCGCCTGGGTGGCTCAGTTGGTAAGCGTCCGACTTCGGTTCAGGTCACGATCTCATGGTTCGTGAGTTAGAGCCTGGTGTCGGGCTCTGTTTTGACAGCTTAGAGCATGAAGCCTGCTTTAGATTCTGTGTCTCCCTCTCTCTCCTCCTCTCCTACTTGCACTCTGTGACCGTCTCTCTCAAAAATAAACACTAAAAAAATGCTCTCTTTATAGTTTCACCTCCCCCTGACCACTGTTGCACGCTAGTCTATTTCTTATCTATCTTCTTGTCCTGTGAATGGGCATTCCTCAGTTTCCTCTTCATTCCCAACAACACCACTCTTAGGTACGACCATGAAAACACATAATGTCAATCAGATTATGTTTTCAGGTAAATAAAACATTCAAAGTAAGCAAGATTTAAGGGCTTTAATGTGTTCTACTAACCAATTTGTGCAGAATGTCCTCTTCTGGCCATATTCTTTGACCTGACTGCTTCCTTTATACGATCTACTTCTTGCTGATAACGTTTGCGATCACGAGATGCATTTTCTTTGGCTTCTTTCAGTGCTGACTCCAAAGCTTTTACCCTCTCAGCTGTAGCTCTAAGTCGCTTTTCCAACTTAGGAAGTTCACAGCGAAGATCTGCATTATCACGTACCAACTAAAGGTACATAAACAAAATAAGGATTTTAGCTTTAACAAGATGATTTGAAAAAATATGGATGTTTCATAACTTCTCTTTAGAAACTACATTTTATATTAACGTTTTCCATTTATCTAATTTAACTTAGGCAGCAACATGCAAAGAATACATACATCCATACAGATCCATATATGTATCTCGCAAAATATAATTTCATTTAATTTGGGAGGGATTGAGAGAAAGATTGTTCTTTCTCCCCACTAGGCAATGACAGGAAGTTGTAACATAGTGTTAGGTCTCTTTAATAAGATACTAATCTGGTAAATATCATGTTAAGTGTTGAAAGCAAAAGGGTAAAATTCCCTTAACTTTACTCTAGTGCAAACATCAGGTTTACAATAATGATGATATACAATTGAGTGCACTAAGAAACTTTACAAATAATTAAATCACATATCAAGCCACAGAAAGCAAAACAATAAAAACCCACACAGTTTAGGTAATGTGAAAGCATTATTTAAAAAAAAAGAACTGCCTCATTTTATTTATTTCACACTCTGGGGCATTAAATTTAAAAAGACAAAAGACAAAAAAATTGTACTTTAACTACAAAGACCTATCTATTGAAGACTTTTAAACTACCATGGGGGTGCCTAAATGGCTCAGTTTGGTTAAGAGGTACTTGATTTTGGCTCAGGTCGTGATCTCACAGTTTGTGCATTTGAGCCCTGCATCAGGCTCTGTACTGACAGTGGAAAGACTGCTTGGGATTCCTTCTCTCTCTCTGCCCCTTCCCTACTAGTGCACTCTCTAAGCAAGTAATAAAACACTAAAAAAAAATTTAAGGGGCGCCTGGGTGGCTCAGTTAAGCATACAACATGGGCTCAGGTCATGATCTCCTGGTTCATGGTTTTGAGCCTTGAGTCAGGCTCTGTGCTGACAGCTCAGAGCCTGGAGCCTGCTTCCGATTCTGTGTCCCCCTTTCTCTTTGCCCCTCCCCCATTCATGCTTGCTCTCTCTCAAAAATAAACATTAAAAACAATTTATAAAAAAGTTTAATTACCATGAATAACAGAAAAACTGAGACTTAAAATCCTAGAAAATAATAACCATTTTCAATGGCCTCTTGATAAAAGGGTTGTTAAAAATATTAACTTCACTAAAAACTGCTAATGATTTATTTATCATTAGAACAGCTATGGAACAGCTCAGGGTACAAAAATTCCTTAGTGCTCTGAAATGTACAAACATGCCTCAATTTTTCTCTTAATGTTGCAGCTACCAAAAAATATATTCTCTATTACCTGTTTGTGCACTTTAGTGAGTTGTTCAAGATTATTTTCAAGAAAGGAGATCTTCTGCTTTTGAGCAGCACTGCCTCCAGTGTCATCAGAATCAATCTCGGCGCTCTAAGAAAAGGAGGTCAATGAATACTACAAAAACATTAAAGATTAAAAAAAAAATCTAACCTTAACTACACAAAAATTGTTATGACAACAAAGTTATTTTACTTATGAATATAAATTAGACATAGTAAGCACCACTTATTTAAATACCCACCTCAGCATTATTTTATTACCTTTTTAACTCTGGTAGCCAAGTCCTGAACAAAGAGCTTTCGCAGGTTGTGTAATGTCTGAAGTTCTTTTGCCTTAAATTAAGAACAGCAATGTTTTTGGAATTTGGTCTTCAAATTTAGTCATAAGCAAGGGGAAACCCATTAAACACCCCACTCTCTTATTTATTTTCAAGTTTTTCTTACCACTGTCTCTTCCAAACCTTTCAAGTCTTGTCTTGCTTGTTCTCGTCTATCTTGCATGACTCTAAACAGAAGAATATACATAATTTTCACCTTGAATGTCACAAAGTTGTAATTTTATTTTCAAATAAATTTTTATATGCTTTATAATTTCCTTCTAAATCTATAGTTTATTAAGAAAAAAATCCCTTCTTATAGCAATGGAAGAGATGAAACAAAATGCAGCAGAATTCAAAGAGTAAGGAGTGGTTCTTATATTTTAGAATACGCCACATAGAACACACTGCTTTTTATCCAAAATAATTCTTATTAAGTGGGAATTAGAGATTATAAATTACTGAAGACTAAATCATTTTATGTATTTTATATTAAAATTACTCTACACAAAACTATGGTTGAGATTTGGTTTTATAAAACCAACTCTGAGGTGGTCCTGATGTGTGGCCATCCTAATTAACAGCAGTTCCACTTACAAATCATCTTTCATAAATTCAAGATATGAAAAGTTATAATCATGTGTTCTGTACCTGCTCAGATTCTAGAAAAATAAGTACAGACTATATTCTTAGTATGTTAGGAAAAAGTAAATGGTGAAAACTTCTGGCAAGGATGAAACAATAATCAACTTTTAAGCAAAATCAAATCTGACAAAAATTCAATTTTTGTGGCAGACCTGCAATCTCTGAAATCACTTAATGTCATGTAAGGTATATTTTTACAATGGATCTTCAACTAATATGGTAGCACAGAAATCTGAATCTTGACCATCAGTGAAAAATACAGTATCTTGCTTTTGCTAAAGTACAACAATATATTGTAGATTACTGCAAGTTTGAAGGTATAAATCAAACCAACTCAGAGGTTTAAGAAAAATATCCTTTAACCTATACAAACTGAAAAATGTATTCACTGGATATAGTCAAGAATAAAGTCTGCCATCCTCTAATTTAGTTTCTATAATTTTTTTTCAAGTTTTTAAATTTATTTTGCACATAGGGGAGGGGCAGAGAGGGAGGATCCCAAGCAGGCTCCCTGCTATCAGTGCACAGCCTAATGTGGGGCTCGATTTTACAAACTGTGAAATCATGACCTGAGCCGTAATCAAGAGTCAGACACTTAAATGGAGCCACCAGACACCCCTCTAGTTTTTAAATTTGAATTAAAACATTTACTCACGTAAGTTCATGTAGTTTTCTGCTCTTTTCCTGATCTGTAGCTTTCAATTTCTCATGCTCTACTCTCAGACGTTCCTGTTCTAACATCATTTTCTGGTTTTGGCTGACAAAAGGAAAAAACATAACACAGTATCAATACCATCGTTTTCTGAATGGCACCATTAAAATGTTTTCATCAAATTATTTAATTCTATAATCTAATGACTGAAATACTAAAGACTACCTGTTATCCTGTCCCCAGAGAGGGGAGAAAAGAAAGGAAGAGCACTGGGCTACTACCTTCAGTCATATAATATTTTTTGTATTTTGGTTTGAAACCATGACTCTCATTCTATATTTATCATTTCCCTGAACCCTTGTCCTTAAATCAATTAGGTACTAACATTAAGATCCACATGTCAAAATTTGTCATTTTTTGTTACCTCTGGTTCTTACTCAAATCGTGATTGGTTGCAGACCTCCAATTTCTATAAATTCTAGGCTATATATATATATATATATATATGGCTATAGAAATAGGGAAAATCTCTTCTAGAAAAACTAAGATGACAACAACTATTAAAAAAACTTCTTGAATTAAAATAAAAACTTAAAAAAACAAAACTACTAAACCTCACAATTTCCAATAAAGTTTTTCTCTATTAAGCAATTTTTAAAAAAGGAATTTTAAAAAATTTCATCTGGAACACAGAAGTTATGCTCTTAAGCTAAAAAAATTCTTTATCTTCAAGTCAAAATGATAAGTATCAATGAAAAATGCAGCTTCTAAAATGGATATATTGTCCATCAGTAATTTATTATTTCCTCTTCCTCGATAGTCAATATTACTGAGTTAGCTTCTAATAATATCTTAGAGGGAAGAAAAGTATACTTACTCTTGAAGATCAGTAATAAGTTTTTCTTTTGCCTCAACTTCATCTCTCAAGCTACTAATTTGTTTTTGATGTGTTTCTCTGTGGCTCTGGATCTGCTGTTCAACAGCTTGCTAAAATTATTGGGGGAAAAGGATGGTGAGATCAGATTAACATTAAGAATAACGGATTAAAGTCATTACAATCCAATGTTACATCAAACTTGCCTTAACTTCATTTGCAGTCTGAACTTTATTTAAGTGCTCTTTTTCCATTTCATGTACTTTCTCTGTTTGGGTAGAGAGAGAAAACGGGAGAAGAAATAAGCCTTAAAGTTCTTCCTATAAACCAAGGAGCAAATAGGTTTAATGAGGGATCTGCTGCTTAACAGTACTTGACTTTAAATTATCCAAATGTCATATAGTAATAAATCTTGCTCTTGAAGCTCAGAACATTTTGACTCTTAGTAATTCTATTCTTTGTGTTGATATTATAGTTATGGTTTCTTTTACTTTCTTTGCCTAATCTAGGAACACATGGATTAGGGCATGGTAGGGAATGAGATAGCTTTCCACCACATCCCCTATGTTAAAATTTATTTACATACATACATATATGTAAATACATATTTATGTAAATACATATATATTATGTATGTAAATACATATAGGTATTATATATATGTAAACACATATATAAGTATTATATATATATATATGTAAACACACACACACACATATATATATCCTCATAACTTTGTGGGAATTTCCTAGATTGGCCCCTTTCATATTCAAATACAATTTTGGAAAAATATGTGTCAAAGCCACACTAAAATAAAATGTATTAGTTTCCTATTGCAAGTTACTCATATTCCTACTATTCTCTATCAGTTTGAATATAAGTTTACTACAATTATACTAAGGGAATAATATAGACAAGAACTCATAAAACTGAAAGCTAATACCTTGTGCACGAAGTTGGACTAGTTCCTCACTGAGGGAATCGACAGATTCCTCTAGCTGTCTTTTCTTTTGCTCCACATTTTGAAGGTATTCAGTCAATGATTTGATTTTGGCTTCATGCTTTTGGGAAAAATATACTGGTATGAATGAAGTGCAAAAAAATCTTACATATTTTGTAGATAAGAATAACAAAGCAAGCAGGTTTTATCTAGATATCTAAACATATATTGTGATGATAAAGAATTTAATCATTGAAATGGTTACCTGTATAACTTATAACACTTGCACATTAAGGTACTCAAAGCTGACATATGAGATAATATTCTTACTATATCTCCATCTAACATCACTCTTTCCCTCTTTATATTATTCCTATCTTGGTGAAGGACTTCATCCATTCAGTTGCCAAAGCCAGAAAACTGGTCCTGCAGTTCTGTCTACCCTAAAATTCTTCAATAGTCAAATCAGTTACATCTTTAAATGTCAATACATGTTAGTAAATATAACCCAGTTAAATTCACTCATGTCGTTATACTGCAGCGAACCTAGGAGAAAACTACTTGTATTACCCTTTTAATTGTTACCCAAAATAACCTATAGAAGGTCATTTTCCTTAAACTTTGTTCTATAATAATACATACTTGAGAGATACGAAGTTGGCATGCTGCTAACTCCTTTTCATTTTCTTCCATTTTTTTGTTGCTCTCAGTTTGTGTGCTTTCTAACTGCTTGCAGCGTTTTACCATTGTTTTTACTTCTGATTTCATTTTGCTAATGTAAAGCCTTGCAACAGTGAATTCTTCATCTATCATGCCAGTTCCCTCAGGTTGCTGTCAGAAAAAAGTAAAATAAAAAATTAACAACAAAAATGTCCAGTTTGTGCTTACAAAATTAGACTCCAAAATCTTTTAATAAAATAAATATTATCCAAAACTCATAAAACTACGGAGCTTTTCTTTCATTAAATATTTTTAATAAAGAGCTTAATTTTTGCCTTCCAACATTTTTTAAATTTTTGTAATGTTTATTTTTGAGAGAGAGAGAGGGAGGGAGGGAGGGGGAGGGACAGGAGAAAACGAGACTCAGAGGAAGGGGCAGAGAGAGAGGGAGACACAAAATCTGAAACAGGCTCCAGGCTCTGAGCTGTCAGTGCAGAGCCCAACGCAGGGCTCGAACTCATGAACTGGGAGATCTTGACCTGAGCCAAAGTCAGACGCTTAACAGACAGGGCCACCCAGGCACCCCACCTTCCTTATTTTCTTAAAAAAAATTTTTTTTAACGTTTATTCCTTTTTGAGTGAGTGAGTGAGAGACAGAGAGCGTGAGCAGAGGAGGGGCGGAGAGAGAGGAAGACACAGAATCCAAAGCTGAGCTTTGGCTCTGAGCTGTCAGCACGGAGACTGATGCAGGTCTGGAACCCACAGACTGTGAGATCATGACCTGAGCTGAAGTCGGACACTTAATCAACTGAGCCTCCCAGGCGCCCTTTGCCTTCCTTATTTTCTGAAACTTAATGTTAACACGTTTACAAGAGAAAAAAAAATGCAACCTAAAAACAAAACTGATGACACTTGCTTCTTTCAATTTTCTGATTTCTTCCTCTTCATTTCTAATCATATGTAAGCCCAACTTAAAACTTTACAAATACTAATGTTTAGGTGGCAGGGGAACAATGACTTTTAAGTTCACACAAGAAGAACTGTGGTAGATGTACTTCCTTAAGTTTCATTGGTTTCATTACAAAATTCCAGTACAATACTCAGTGTCAAAATTAAGTGGAGCTTGAAAAGAAATAAGACTGTCTTTGTTTGCAGATGATATGATTGTTAAAAAAAACAAAAACAAAATAAACTATCATAGTAACATTGCAGAATACATGATTAACATATCAAAGTCACTTTCCTATATACCAGCAATGAACAAGGGAACTTGAAATCAAAAACACAGTGGCACTGACATTGTAATAAAAAGAAAAAAAGAATTATTTAGGCATACATGTAATAAAACACATACAAATCAATGAAGAACTAAATAAATGGGAGATATTCTATATTCATGGGGAGAAAGACTGAAGATTTTCATTCTTCCCAACTTGATCTATAGATTTATCATCTTCATCAAAATTCTTCCAAGTTATTTTACGGCTATCAACAAAATGACTAAAGTTTAAATGGAAAGGCAAAAGACCTTGAATTGCTAACATAACACTAAAGAACAACAAAGTCAGAGAACTGACACTACCCAACTTTAAGACTTAACTACAAAGCTACAGTAATCTCGGATTCTGTGTCTCCCTCTCTCTCTGACCCTCCCCTGCTCGTGCTCTCTCTGTCTCTCAAAAATAAATTAAAAAAAAAAAAAAAAAAAAAAAGCTACAGTAATCAAGATGGTGTGGTACTGACAAAAGGACAGGTAACTGAAACAGAAGAGAGCCCAGGAATGATACACACAAATAGAGTCAACTGATCTCTAACAAAGGGGTAAAGGCAATTCAATGGAGATAGTTTTTTTTTTTTTTTTTTTTTAGACAGAAAGTGAAAGAGCAAGAGAACAAATGCACACACACACACAAGACGGGGGTGTGGGGAAGAAGAGGGAGAATCTTAAGCAGGCTCTACACTTAGTGCAGAGCCCACAAGTCCAGACCATGAGATCATGATCTGAGCCAAAATCAAGAGTCAGATGCTTAACTAACTGAGCCACCCAGGTAACTAGAGACAGATTTTCAAGACATGGTCCTAGAAAGTTGGACAGACCTTGTATATCCCAGAAAAATTAATTCCAAATGGATCACAGACCTAAATGTAAATACAAAACAAACACCTCCAGAACACAGGAGAAAATCTAGGTGACCCTGGGTTTGGAGATGAGTTTTTAGATACAATTCCAAAAAACACAATCCTGAAAGAAAAGATTTGCAAGTTGAACTTCGTTAAAATTAAAAACTTAAGTTCTGCAAAAGTCACTGTTAGAGAGAATGAAAAAATAAAGCCAGACTCGGAGAAATATTTGTAGAACACATTATCTGATAAAGGACTGTTACCCAAAATATACAAAGAACTCAAGATAAGAAACAAACCAAATGCAAATTAAAACGAGATTAACACTATACATCTCAAACCAAAAAACTGATGACACCAATACTTGTGAGGGTGTGAAGAGCTCTCACTCATTGCTGGTTGGAATATAAAATGCTATAGCCACCTTGGGAATCTCTTACAAAGCTAACACTATCTTAACATATGATTTAGCAATCATGCTCCTAGGTATTTTTACCCAACTGAATTGAAAACTATGTCCACAGGAAAACTTGCACATGAGTTTCTAGCAGCTTTATGTATAACTGCCAAAGACTAGAAGTTAACCAAGATGGCCATCCTCAATAGATGAATGGATAAACTAGTAGATCTATACAACAGAAGATTTGGTGATATAAGAAATGAGCTATCACGCCACAAAATGACATGGAAGAACCTTAAATGCACAAGGCTAAGAAAAAGCCAGTTTGAAAAGGACATCTATTGTCTAATTCCAACTATATGATATTTTGGAAAAGACAAAACTCCACACACAGTGAAAAGATCACTGGCTTCTAGGGGTTTAGGGCCAAGGCATGAATAGGTTTTTTTTTACCTATTTAAATTTGTTAGGTAATCTACATTATTATACTGTAATGGTGGATCTGTATTGTCAAAGTCCATAAAATTGTACAACGTAAAAAGTGAACCGTAACGTAAAAAACACAAGCAGTATTGGTGACATTAAGAGGAAAAGAATTACATACAAATGACAAAAATATTGAGAATCCATACATTAAAAAAAAAAAGAACTGATTTGCAAGGCTGACTTGTTTTCAAAATGCTATAATGGTATAGTGAAAAAAGCAGTCAGGAGTAAGGGAACCTGTATTCTATCACTGGCTCTGTCACTGAACGTACGCCGAAATTTCTACTCTTATTTTCTCTATCTTTACCATCTTTTAAGATTAGTTGAACACAAAACAGCTGCAATCTACAAAGCAAATCTTAGACACCATTCTAGTGTTTAGTGATATGAAGTAAATTTATTTTTCCATCCCAAAAGATTCCCATACAGCTCTATCTTACATTATTTCACCCTAAAAAGGGTAGGGCAGAATGAAAACAGAAGTGAGTTGAAGAGAGAACAAGTCAAGTCATCCAGTATTCAACATTAACATTTTTCCTTTGTTTCAATGGCATGGGTTAAACAATGATGAGGAGAATGAATCCTAGCCTCCATCAACAAACAGCAAATTTGAATAACAGCTGACAGACGGAATGTGTGCTCCACATTGCAAACTTACTCATTTCAAGTTCTTGTTAAACTGGGCTTCTTATTCTTAACAGACTGTCACTATCAACCCTAGTTTGTTCTCTTTGTTACAAAATTTAGCATTAATCAAGAAGATAATGTCCAAACTAATAGCTACTGCAACACACAAATCTTTCATATTATGTGCATGGTGCTTGCAGTTAAGAGTCTTAGTTTGCTTTTCTGGTCTAAGTTTTAAAACTGGGTCACTAAACTCCCCCCACCCCGTGCCTAGTGCTAACATAACCAATGTTAGTACCCTAAAAAAGATTATCAAAAAAAAGGCATAAGTAAAATAGGTGTGGCAAAATTTTGAAAATAACTCTGAGGTTGACAGGATTACTCTCGCTGTTACATATTTGAAATTTTTTATAATAAAACTTAAAAAAATTAATAAGCATGTTCATCTTTTATCTTTTCAAACATTTTAAACAAACCACAGGCCATTTCATTAATGAGTTTACTCCCAGAGCTAATCTTCACTGTTGTCCCAGTGACAAACTTTCATGTACTGTAATTTATTAACATAATTCCTAAATGCAAAATCTTTACATAGTAGACCCCAAACATGGGGTCCAAATAAATGCTACTTATTGAATATTCCTTCTGAGTGCCCCTTATTCTTTCTCTTTCCTCACCTACTACCACCTACTATACATTGCAGTTGTGCATGAGATAATGGGTATGAAAAGAACTTTGTAGAAAGTCAGTAATAAACAGAAATATGAGCTATGTACAAATAACTATGCTTAAATGCTTAATACTTGGTTATTATACTTACCTTTACATCATTATTTCCTACAGCAATTCCTATTTCTGCAAGGTCTTTTAGTAAAGATGCCATCATCTCAGCTGCTCGTTTTTTCTGGTGGTTGGTCATTTCCTTAAGTTTCTGGAGTTCAGCATCTATACTTGCTAAAGTTGCCTAACAGAACCCAAAACAAAAGACAGAGTTAAATCTATTAAATGAAATATTACTTCAAATACTGACACATTTCAAGTTTTCACATAGTACTCACAAAAGCAGTATTTTCTACTCTCGATTATTTTTTAAATAGACTTTAAAAGACTTTAAGTATTCTCTATACCCAGCATGAGGCTTGAACTCACAACCCTGAGATCAAGAGTCGCACACTCCACTGGCTAAACCAGCCAGGTGCCCCTCTTTCAGTTTTTTGAACTAACTGATCTGCTGAGTTCTGGGATAGTTTTCAGTTCAAACTTAAAAAATATTTCAGCCTTAATAGACTATATAAAATAGCCATATTATGCTCCATTAAGAGCAGGTAGTTTGTATCATTTCACTAATTTTTGAGACTGGGTGATATTTTCTGCCTAGAAATGGGAAACTTCCATATTAATTAGATTTGAATCTTCCTTTATTTCCACAGTATAGCTTATATTTGGAAACAGTCTGAGCAAATTAATGTTAGAATAGAACTGAATTTTCTAGGGTTTGTAGGTTTTCTTCATATACCTTCAACATACTATAATCACTGAAAAGAATCCACTGGATAATTACTACTACTTCATGATAGAAGCAATTATTTAGGAGACAGTGACGAAGTAGTATTACTAAATTTAATTTAAGTTTAAAATAAAAGCTGGTTTATTAACAAGAAAGTCACCACAGTTTTGAAAAGTCCAACCATTTTAGCCACGTTAAAACTAATCATTATAGCACAAGTCAACACTAAAAGTAAGTTGCACTAAAAATGCATGAGTAAAGATGTCATCATTTTCAGGTTTTTGTTTCTTATGGTCATTTCCTTAAGTTTCTGAGTATCAGTACTGTATTCATCCAGTTTAATATAAAATACCAGATATCTTTCAGGTCTCATTTAATAATTAAATCAGCAGGTGTTTTCTCAAACAACTGAGCAGCAATATTGTACGCATATACAAAGATGCAGAATGCTAGAAGGTTTTTAACTCCTATTACCAACACAGCACTAACAGATTCAGCTTCATAACTGGGGCACAGACACAAATGTCTTAAAGACTGAAACTGGTGACCAAAGACCAACTTATAGTTTACGGAGATGTAAGAAATTCCTACTCTCTTCCAAACAGTAATTAGGTTTGCTAATAATGCAACTCGGTAAGAGTTATAAAGGCACCTTGGTTTCCATGCTATTAAACTGCAACTTCAAGCTTAACGTAACTCTGGATATTAAAAGGGGAAAATGAAATTTATCAGAGGCACTAAAATTTTAAAAATAGTGTTGATTGCTTTCCTTTAAATAGATGAACGTGGACAGGGAAATAAGTAGTGAACACTGATCCCAAGTCCAACTCTAGATGTGGTTTCTAGACAAGAAGTTAGCATTAGCAATAATAAATCCTTAATGAGAGAGCTCATCCACGGTAATGCTGTAAGTATGGCAGTAGCAATCACAGCTATCTATTATCTTCGGCATCACTCCAGGAAGGTGGCAAATCCTGTTCTACAGTAATGATGACAAAGATCCTTATCTATTGCAGAATCACAAGGAAGAGCCTCCTACATTGTGCCAGGTAGGCTCTGCTCCAGGAGCTGGGAATATACAGTGAACAAAACCCAAATTATGTGAAGTTATATATTCTTCTCTTTTTCTCAATTACAGTTTGAACAATCATCTAATAACTTTATTGAGCAACGAGAAGCTAACTTATTTTCCCTTTAACATCAGAATATTAGGAATAGCCAACAAGTCTTAAAATGGCATTTTAATTACCTATTAATAGACTTTCAGGAACTAAAAGGATAACCCTCCTCCTTTACCTTTAAGGCTTTATATAAAAGAGGAAATGAAGTTGAGATTTGGAGTTAAGAATTGATACCATCAGTCTTAAGGTTACATAGAAAGAAGTTACTGAGATAATTTCAATTAAGAACACTTGTATTAGGGGCACCTGGGTGACTCAGTTGGTTAAGCATTTGACTATTTCGGCTCAGGCCATGATCTCATGGTTCTTGAGACTGGGCCCGGTGTCAGGCTCTGTACTGAGTATGGAGCCTACGTGGGATCCTCGCTCCCTCTTTCTCTCTCTCTCCCCGCCCCTCCCATGCACGCATGCTCTCTCTCTCTCAAAATAAATAAATAGGCATTAAAAAATAATACTTAAAGTATTAAAAAAAAAATTATAGCTTACCGATTTCTGATTTAGTTCATCACTAAGCAATTCATATTCCTTAGTTTTATCTTCAACTTCCTGAGACTTCTGATCATAATTGACAGCAAGCTCCTCTAAAGCTTGTAAAACTTCTTTTACTTCTTCTTTAGAGGCATCGTTTTCTGCTTGAAGGCGATTCAGTTCAGCTTGCATATTATCTTGATCCCTTCTGGTAGATGCCAGAAGCTACAAGAAAGAGTAAAAGTATACGGGTTTAAAAAATCTATTTGCTTCACCATTTGCTAAACACATAGTGAGTAAATTATGGATGCTATTAACTGTGTTAACATTTATTTGTTCAACAGATTTACTGTAACAGTGTGCTAGACACTGTGGGAGACAGCAAGGGAATCAAAAATGACTATCTTTGAGGAACCATTAGAAGAAACACAGGTACATAAATAAACACACAAGATGGAATATTAAGAGCCATAAAAGGGAACAGAACACCATAAAGTACTTGGTAGTATTTAAATCAGGAGGGTATTTGTAGGTTATTCAGGAAGGAGGTTAGAATAGGCATTAGAAAAAAATTTTTTTAATGTTTATGTTTTCAAAGTGTGCATATGTGCACAAGCAAGGGAGGGGCAGAGAAAGAGGGAGACACAAACTGAAGCAGGCTCCAGGCTCTGAGCTGTCAGCACAGAGCCAGACATGGGGCTGGAACTCATGAATCGGGAGATCATGACGTGAGTCAAAATTGGGAGGCTTAACCCACTGGGCCACCCAGGTGCCCCTAGAATATGTATCTTAAGTCATGTAAAAGTAAGAGGCATGTTAGGTTCATGAATAGTGAGCACAGAAAAAGAAAGAAATTAGTAGATGTTTAGAAGATTTTAGATTTTCTTTGGGCAACCAGGGGTGACACCTGAGTTATGCCCCAGGAAAATTTAGTATCAACATATAAAATTTGAACTGAAGAGAAATCAAGACACTAGTTTTGAGAATACTGCAATCATCCACAGTCAGAGGTTTTAAAGTAGGGGTATTTGGATATGTGTAGGAGTATTTCTAATGGAGCAGAATGCTAATGGCAATTAGAGGTAGGGGCCAAGGGTGCTAAATGTCCTTTAACACACAGAATTAATAATGAAGAATTACGCAAATTACTAGTGCCCCTTTTGAGAAAACATGCTACAATTGAATTAACTACAAAGATGATGTGACAAGGATTAAGTTGGTGGACAGTGGCTAGCTCTTCCTTATTGAAGCTGTACAGTTTTTAACCCCATCGCCAAAACAAACCTTAAATGATGTATCATTTTTCAATTATCCCCCTGCTCTCTCAGGTAAGGTAAGTTGATGGTCCAAACTAGGTGACAAACTAGAGAAGAGAAACTTGAAAGAAGGCAGGAATGAACGGGTTCAATGAGGGTAGACATGCTGAGAGAGGAGTCACAAAGGATTTCATTCACTGATATTATCATTCCTACAATAAGTCTTACCTCAAATTATGTAATTATTAAAGCCAGGTCAAAATAATTGAGAAATTAGTATTTTCCTTAATTATACCGTTAAACTCTGTGATAAAACACTGTTTTCTATATTCTTTCCTCCATTTCCTTGTGGAAACACTTCTCATGAAAGGGGGGGGAGTCTAACGTTATCCCAGCCCAGTGTAATAAGTCTTTCTCAAGTATCAGTAAGAAATGTTTTGGGGAGAATAAGGAGATGAAACAGCACCATACTTCAAGCAAGGAAAGATGAAGACAGAGTTAAAAAGTCCATTAGAAGTATGTTAAAGAATACTAAAAATTGTTATCTTCTCCCTTCCAGTTAGAACTCTAACTTAAACAAAAAAAAATACCTAGGGCTGCCTAGGTAGCTTGGTGGGTTAATAAGCATCCAACTTCAGCTCAGGTCATGATCTCAAGGTTCATGAATTCAAGCTCCACGTTGGGCGCTGTGCTGAAAGCTCGGAGCCTGGAGCCTGCTTCAGATTCTGTGTCTCCCTCTCTCTCTGCTCCTCCCCAGCTCACTTTCTGTCTCTCTTTCTCTCTCAAAAATAAACATTAAAAACAAAAACCAAACAGATCCCTTAAGAGGAAGTCAATCTTTGTTTCAACCCATATAACATATCCACAGAGAAGCATATTCAAAAAATTTTTAAATGTATTCTAGTATATTCTGAACTCTGTCGGTTCATCGTTTATGTTCAAAATAATAATGATAAATTATATAAGGCTCTCCTGAAAGCAGTATGTAAGGTATTCAACTTACTTCTTCTTGATCCAACATTTGCGTCTTTAGTTTCTCTACCAACTGGCTCTGTTGGTTAATTTCTTCATCCTAGAATTTTAAAGTACCAAGTTAACAAAGTAGCTCACAATCTGATTCTAATCGTTTTCTAACACAAATTGTAAGATTACTATTTCCCCAATCAAAATATTTTAAAACTTTCTCCAAATCCAGCATTGCTTATTTCAATCTCCTAAAAAAATGCTGGAAGAGATGGAATATCTTTCAATTAATAATTATAACACTTATCATGCAATTAAAAAAGCTTAGACTTAAAAAAGCTATTCATTAAATACTTTAAATGCTAAAAAATAATAAACATGTTTAAATTTATTATTGAAAATAATGGCCATTCACTAAAAAGGAGAATTACGGGCCAATATCACTGATGAACATGGATCCAAAAATTCTCAACAAAATATTAACATATCGAATTCAACTGTACTTCAAAAAAATTATTCACCATGATCAAGTGGGATTTATTTCTGGGCTGCAGGGCTGTTCAATATTCTCATATCAACCAACATGATACACCACATTAGTAAAAGAAAGGATAAGAACCATATGATCCTGTCAATAGATGCAGAAGAAGCATTTGACAAAATACCTCATCTTGATAAAAACCCTTAAATGAATAGGGAAAGAAGGAACATACTTTAACATCATAAAAGACATATATAAGGCCCACAGCTAGTATCATCCTCAATGGGGAAAAACTAAGAACTTTCCCCCAAGATCAGGAACACGACAGGGATGCCCACTCTTAGCACTGTTGTTCAAAATAGTACTGGAAGTCCTAGCCTCAGCAATCAGACTACACAAAGAAATAAAAGGCATTTGCAGTGGACATGATACTCTATATGGAAAACCCAAAAGACTCCACCCAGAAACTGCTAGAGCTGATACATGAATTCAGCAAAGTCAAAAGATATAAAACCAATATACAGAAAATCTGCTGCATTTCTATACAATAATGAAGCAAAAGAAAAGAGCTATCAAGAAATCAATCCCATTTACAAATGCACCAAAAACCATAAAATACCTAGGAATAAACCTAACCAAAGAGGTAAAAGATCCGTACACTGAAAACTACAGAAAGCTTATGAAAGAAATTAAAGACACAAAGAAATGGAAAGAAGGACAAATACTGTTAAAAAGTCGATGGCAGCCAAAGCAATAGACAAATTCAATGCCATCCCCATCAAAATAACACCAGCATTCTTCACAGAGCTAGAACAAAGAATCCTAAAATTTGTATAGAACCAGAAAAGACCCTAAAAAGCCAAAGGAACCTTGAAAAAGAAATCCAAAGCTGGAGGCATCATAATCCCAGACTCTAAGCTGAATTACAAAGCTGTAATCATCAAGACAGTATGGTATTGGCACAAAAACAAACACACAGACCAACGGAATTGAATAGAGAAGCCAGAAATGGGCCCACAAATATATGGCCAACTAATCTTCGACAAAACAAGACTATCCAATGGAAAAAGACAGTCTCTGCAGCAAGTGGTGCTGGAAAAACCAGAGAGCAACATGCAGAAGAATGAAACTGGATCAGTTTCTTACACCATACACAAAAATAAATTCAAAGACCTAAATGTGAGACAGGAAACTATCAAAATCCTACAGAACAAAACAGGCAGCAACCTCTTTGACCTCAGCAGCAGCAACAGCAACTTCTTACTGGACATGTCTCTGGAGGCAAGAGAAATAAAAGCAAACATGAACTATTGGGATGTCATCAAGATAAAAAGCTTTTGTACAGTGAAGGAAACTATCAACAAAACTAAAAGGCAAGATATTTGCAAATGACACACTGGATAAAGGGTTAATATCCAAAATCTATAAAGAACTTATCAAACTCAACACCCAAAATACAAATAATCCAGGGAAGAAATGGGCAGAAGATATGAACAGACATTTTTCCAAAACAGACATGCAGATGGCTAACGGACACATGAAAAGATGCTCAACATCACTGATCATGAGGGAAATACAAATCAAAACCACATTGAGATACCACCTCAACTGGTCAAGAATGGCTAAAATTAACTCAGGAAATGACAGATGTTGGCAAGGATGTGGAGAAAGGGGAACCCTTTTGCACTGTTGGTGGGTATGTAAACTGGTACAGCTACTCTGGAAAACAGTATGGAGGGTCTTCAAAAAAGTAACAACAGAACTAACTACCCTACAACCCAACAATTGCACTACTCAGTATTTATTCAAAGGATACAAAAATGCTGATTTGAAGGGGCACATACACCCCCACACTCCTGTTTATAGCAGCGCTATCAACAATAGCCAAATTATGGAAAGAGCCCAAATGTCTACCAATTGATGAATGGATAAAGATGATGTAATACACACACACAATGGAATACTACTCAGTGATGAAAAAGAATGAAATTTTGCCATTTGCAACAAAGTAAATGGGAGTGGACGGTATTATGCTAAGCGAAATAAGTCAGAAAAAGATATATGATTTCACTCGTATATGGAATCTGACAAACTCAACAGATGAACACGGGAAGGGAAGGAAAAATAAGATAAAAACAGGGAGGAAAACCATAAGAGACTCTTAAAAACAGAACAAAAAGAAGGCTGTTGGAGGGGACGTGGCGGGGGGAATGGGTTAAATGGGTGATGGGCATAAAGCAGGGTTCTTGTTGGGATAAGCATAGGGTGTTATATTAAGTGATGAATCACTGGGTTCTACTCCTAAAGCCAAGACTATACTATATGATAACTAACTTGAATTTAAATAAGAAAGAAGGAAAGATAGACAGCAAGAAAGAGCCATTCAGCTACTTCAAACTTGCCTTATCTGCTTAAAACACACAAAATTCCACTTAAAAACAAACAAAACCAGAACTATTTTCTTCTAGTCTCTTTACCGTTCTCGGTTTCCCTTTCCTCTCTATTTGGTTTCTAATTTGTTATTTTTCACACTTCTGATGGATACAATTAAAGCAGAAAAACACTATTATCGCTTTATTCTGTTCCCTCTCTAATCTCTTGTATCACCTTTATTATCGAGTCCTTAGACTCCTGATTCTAAGAGATCATTTCATTAAGGCTCTCCAATGACCTAATGTTCAATTTCCTTTAGAAAATTACAGAGGGGAAAAAATTATGTCTCATACATAGTTTCTGCACAGAAACTGAAACTGTGATTTTATATTTTTTATTAAAACAGATGACCCTTGAACAATACAAGGGTTAGGGGTACTGACCCTCCCCCGCCCATGGAGTTGATCCACATGTAATCTCTGACTTCCCAAAAACTTAACTGTTGGTAGTCTGCTGTTGAATGGAAGGTTTAGCAATAACACAGACATTTACATATTTTTTATGTTATATGTATTATATACAGTACTTTTACAATATAGGAAGCTAAAGAAAATGTTATTAAAATCATAAAGAAAATACATTTATATTACCGTACTGTATTTATCCAAAAAATCCACATCTAAGTGGACCCACGCAATTCTAACCAGTGTTGTCTGAAGGTCAACTTTACAACAATTTTCAAAAGGTTACCAAATCAAGGAAGATGTAGGTCACCTGGACCCACAATATTAACATTATAGAATAAAAATACCTGTGTCATAACATTCTAAAACAAAATAGAACATGAACAATACACACCTTGTCATCAAGTTGTTTGTACAATTTAGCAATTTCTTCTTCACACTTTCTTCTCTCAGCATCAGTAAAGTTTCCAGTAACTCCAATCGTAGCTGCAGGTTTATCATTGATAATAGTAATATCCTTATCCACTGCAAAAGCTTCCAAGTTGGCTTTCTCTTTGTCAAATTGTTCATCAATAGGCACTGTCTCTCCTAAAATAAGACAAGTTAATAAACATCCACCTGTCTAAAACTATTTATAATTTTATTCAATTTCAGCAGCGCTCACCAACTTTCTTATCTGCTCAGTCTGAGATTTGAGAAGCTGCAATTACTTTTGACTCATCCCATCTTCTAAATCCAGTTACCAAATCTTGTAATTTTTATTGCTTCCACCCTAATCTAGGAAACTTGCCATCTGTGACTTGATTGCTATAGGTCCCAAGATGGCCTTTATGCCTCTATTTATTATTTCAGGCAAAATCAGAATTTAAAAGATTTTAGTCATTTTTATTTGATGATCTCTAATACTTAAAAAATAAAAATGGATATGCTTTGTTATTTTTATTTATATTCGTGTCAGTCTTAAATTTATGAAATAGGTTTTCAGTCATATTCAAACTCAAAATGACAAATTTATAAATTATTACCATTACGCCACCGGTTGAGTTCATTTTCAAGCCACTGAATGGTGTTCCGCAGGGTCTTATTTTTTTCCTTTTCTCTTTCATACTTCTTTTTCCACTGTTCTGCAGTTAATTCTACATTTACACAAACTGTGTTCTTAATTGTCTTGGCCCTAAGAGAAGTAATTGCAGGAAAAAAATGTGACTAAGAATAACTATTTTCAATTGATACCTATAGATCTCTGTTTTTATATATATGTATGGCATATATGGCTAAGTAATTTGACTTTTCAATTATCTTTAGACTATATACAAAGAGCCATAATTACTACAATGCTTCTTCAACAAGCTAAATAAATTTGGGTTAGTCTCCCAAGCTGTGAATAGCTTCAACAAAAAATTTAACCACCTGATGAAGATAAAAAACAAAGGCCCATATTTTCCTAATTCGTTTGCAAGGCTGAATTAATAACAAAATATTATTGTTGAAGGTCAAAGATAAAGTCATCACTATTGACTTTCCTAGGTTAACCAATTCACATATGTTATCTCATTATTTGAACCTGTCAAGAGACTAACATGGGATTAGATTTGTCAAGCTTTTCTTCATTATCTGATTCAAATGCTTATTTTCTTTAATGTTCAAAGTTTCTCCTATATTTGACTGAATTTAACATTTGATTTTAATATGTACTAAAACTAATTCAAATCCAAGAAGCTTTAAAAACGGACCTTGCTTGTATTATGTCTCTGAATTAAAAAGTTGTCATATTAACAATATGCACTGATTTGAAGATCTATCTATATTTTCGTAGACTTAATAAAGAAAAGACCTATCTACATTTAGACTTTGTATTTTCTCAACAACAAACCTTTGACCAAACAGGAGTGTAGATTTTGTTTCAGATTCATTGTATGATGATGGAGAGCAGCAAATTACAATAGTAGTTCTACAGTTCCCACCTAATGAATCTTGAAGAATTCTTGTCATTTTACTATCACGATATGGAACATACGTCTACATACAAAAGAAAGAAGACCAATGGGTTTCTACAGAATAAAATTTGCTTTATAAATATGCTACTTTAAGTAAATTACAAAGGGATTTTGGTTATTTTAACTGACAATATTATGATGGGAACTAGAACATACATACTACTACTATGAATTCCTAAAGACAACTAATTCACACATACTGACTTAAAAACACCAGATCTCCCTCTCCCAGGAACATCCATGCATACACGTCCATTGGTATTTAAGTAATTCTCCATAAGATAACTAGGGAAAGAGAAGACGTGTACTCACACTTCCCTCCGCCAAAGCAGAAATGACATTTCCAAGAGCAGAAAGTGACTTGTTGATGTTCTTAGCTTCATCCAGCACAGCACCTTCAGCTCCAGTTTTACTAACCTATACATAAGATTTCAAAAGAATGAAAACAAAATTGTAAGTTTAAAATGATTTTCTTTGAATTTTCTAAAAAGTTCAGAGCTCATCAATAACCAGCAAACAACAAAATGAAAAACTTCATGATTTTGTCAATTATTTACTCTAAGCTATCACTACTTCTTGAGTATTAGTCTTCTGACATCTTGGTCAAGTAACTAGGTGCATAACAAGAATGTGATTAAGGAGATCCCAAATTTCATTTTTAGTTTGTGCTCCTGAAAATAACAAATTTACAGGTACATTTGCAATTTACTATTTGTTAATCCCCTTTGCTCCATTAAGAGGAACCTTTTAAAATTTGCTAAAGCATAAGGTTGATATTCTGTTATGCACTGAATTTAAATATATAAGCAAACTTGCTTCTTTTAAAAAAGATGTGAAATACCTATCTTAAAGATAGGATAAAATAATAGATTGGCAATGATGGCTTAAGAAACAGCCTTTCAGAAGTCATGAAATTAAAGACAGGCTTTGAAGAATATGTTTAAGGCTTGAGTAGAAGGGAGGAGGTATGCCATTTTAAACAGAAGAAACAAATCAGTGAAACAGCAAAATTGGTTACAGAATTCAATATTAAAATATTTGAACTTATTTTGATTATCACATAAATTATAATCAGATTATAGTCTACAGTAGAGTCTGTAATATTAAATAATCATCTAAGGCAAAGAAATAGAGACAACCAGACCAGAAAAGACCAATGGATAGTTATCAGTTTTCACAGGGAGCCCACTGCCAATATGGGTAAAATAGATACCAAAAATTAGAAAAAGGGTATCTAATAAAATTGGTAACAATATATGCTAAACTAATTCTCAATAAAAACATATACCCTAAGTCAAAGGTAACACCTATTAGTTGAACTGGACTATGGCACAAATAACAGTAATTTGGAATTGATTTGTCAGTTTAAGTAGTCACTGGCACTGCATCAATGCTTTTCAACTTTCAAGAATACTCCCAAATCCAATTTGATAAGTTATCAAGGTGTTAACAATGAATAATGCCTAAGTCCAAATTCAAGCTAAAGTTTAAAGAAATGCTTAAATATCTACCAGAATATAAAGATTTTACCTTTTCACTACCAGCTAAATCAACCAGATAAAGTTTTCCACTCAGCTTTTGTTCCGTTTGCGTGTTCTCTTGTTTTACATTAATAAGAAATATACTGTGACTCCTAGAGCTATGTTCATTCATATCTGCAATGAAATTACACAAACAACTATAAACAAACATGGCTTTCCCTTACTAATAATTTCTAAAGCATCACTTTACTTAAAAATCTTACAATTAATCAACATGATAAAGATATTTTAAGGCAGCTCTGTACCTTAACTCATGTTAATAAACATTCTACTTACTTGTAACTGCTACATGTCTATTGGATTTTCCTTCATCAATGGTATCCATAACTTCATCTGGACTACACACAAAACGCTCTGTGCATCCCTATAAAATAATTTTTTAAAATATGTCAATAACCTTAAAAAATTTTATTACAGGGTTTTTCTTTTTCTTTTTTCATTTTTTAAAAATGTTTATTTACTTTTGAGACAGAGAGAGACAGCATGAGCATGGAAGGGGCAGAAGAGAGGAAGACAGAATTTGAAGCAGCCTCCAGGCTCTGAGCTGTCAGCACAGAGCCTGACGTGGGCTGGGGCTCATGAACTACGGTATCATGACCTGACCCAAATCAGACGCTTAACCGAGCCACCCAGGCACCCCTATTATAGGGTTTTTCTAAACAAGCATTCTGCATTACTTTATAAGTACCTTTACATAGGGAACTCGGTTTTTATCTTCATGAACGGAAAGGTTGGTCTTTGAAACTGAAAAAGACAAATAAATAATATCAGCAACATTCTCAACTCTAACACTAGCTATGAAATAGCTAATTCAATAGATTGTTTCCTTTCCCAAGCAGCCTAATAATAAGTAAATTTTAAAAATATCAACACATCACTATTAAAGAAGACTCTGTATAAACAGTAGGAGATTTAAATAGAAACTAATGCAGCAACGTAGAATTTTAGGTCCAATGCAACCTCTACCACCCACATTTTGGAAATAACATTAAGCCAGAGTGGTTGAATAGCTTGCCCAAGGGGAATGTATCTAACTGACAGCTGACAGAAGACTAGGACTCAGGATCTCTAACTACAATCCATTTCTCTAATTACTACTTTAAGAAACACAAACACCCATAAATATGTGCTTTAAATAAGTTATTCAATGTGTAAAAGGCATTCAACTAACTTTTAAAGAACTTTAAAATAGGTTTCTTCTAATTTAAGTCAATTTCATAGAGGTTACTTAGAAATGGTCTCATACCTACTATTAGAAAAAGTAACGTGCTATTTTAAAATGATAAAAGAACAAGAATTTAACTTACCATCTAATAGATCTCTTATCTTATCCAAATAAATTTCAAAATATGAAACCTGAAGGGCAAAGAAATAAAGGGAAAAAATCAACTAATTAAAATTATAAAATAATTTTATCATTACATCATTAAATTTATTGGGGTCTGAGTGCCAAGCACCATCTATACTAGGGGACAGAGTTTAACAACTCAGCCATAGCTCATGTTCTAATAGGAAAATCTAAATTCTCTAAACTACTCATGTAACTAAAAAGCAATTTCCATTACATATCTCCATCTTCAATGAATTAGACTAATAAGAGCAGTTAAGAGCCTCTGAGTTCAGTAATAAACTCCATCATTTTATGGAGAAGAAGGCTAACAAAAGAGACTTTATGACCTTGCTTAAGGTCATCTAATGGCAGATGAAGTCAGTTTACTAACTCTAATGATCTTTCTACTTTAACTGTCCATAAAATAACTAAAAATATTTTTAAAACAAAAGAGCATTTATTTCTTGGAATAAAATTATTCTACATGTAAAACAAAACAAAATAAAATCTTTCCCCAAGGATTTTACCTTAATATGAAATTCCAAATTTTCATCCATGGAGTAAATGTAATTAAAAATATCTTGCACTATTCTTGGAATAATCCCCATGCCTTCTGGATCATGAAGTTTACCCTAAACAGAAAACAAAACAACACTTTTAAGAAGTATGAATTAAAAGTAAAAACTTCCAATCTACAATTTATAGTCAATAGAGGATAGGAATTATAATTATTGCCATTTTATTGTGAAAATGGCTCTACAAATATGTAAAAAATCCAATTCAACTATTAAATATATTTGTAAGTTACACATAAATACTGCATGTTTACAACATGGGTTACCAACTGATCTTAGCCTTTTATTTAATCATTAGATTTTAGATTGTCCATGCTTGTGAAATGAACAGGTTTAGTTTGTTTCTTCCCATATAAGTCCATACTGTTCCTTCAAGTCAAATCCACGCAAGTGCTAGAAATGTCCTTATTCTCCATAACTTTATGGAAATGAGTAATATGAATTACACTAAAAGAGTCATTTATACATAATGCTCAGATAAATGAGAAAAGCAGATGCTTTGTAGCAGCAGCATAAGATACAGGCTATTTTCTAGAAGCAAAGTTTGGGCAGGTCTACATCTTATTATAATGACAGCACCGATAATTGTGGACACATTCCTATTAAAGAAAAGTGACCGGTATTTAGAAAGGAGAACTAATTGCTATGAATAGAAATGAAAACATAAAACAGCCAAGATTTCAAATTTCCATCCTAACAGAAAATTGCTGTTAATCGAAAATGTTTATAGTTGTGTGGTTACGCTGTTAAAAAACAAAGCTAGATATGATTTCAAATATATAATTTCATTATTCAAACTCCAGAACTGATTAGATTTCAACAGGGATGTTACCTATATTATTCATAGGAGAGTAAGCAATAGAATAAAGCTGTTTAAATTTAGTAAAATCATTTCACAAATAATGAATGCACCTCTATTCTGCAAACCACATGCAAGTACAGACTGTAAAATATTACCTCCATTGTATGTGTCTTCCCAGAGGATGTTTGTCCATATGCAAATATTGTTCCATTGTATCCCTCAAGTACATCTATGAGAAAATAAGAGACTTTTTACCTCACGGGATTTTTTTCCCCTTAAGGAAGTTTCATAAGAAATTACTTAAGAATGTTAGAAAATACTCTGAAAAAATTCACATCCTCATCCATGCATAATTAAATCTGCACAATAAAATATTTGTGGAAAGAACAGTGAGGAAGATTCAGATTTTCTTCACGCTAATATGAAAGATGCCATCACAAAGTTTAGTTCATAAAAATTTATAAATACATTAAAAA
Source organism: Cryptoprocta ferox (assembly GCA_028646485.1). Taxonomy (NCBI): domain Eukaryota; kingdom Metazoa; phylum Chordata; class Mammalia; order Carnivora; family Eupleridae; genus Cryptoprocta; species Cryptoprocta ferox. The sequence goes on along the minus strand of CM053571.1, from coordinate 105,090,144 downwards.
AAAGTTAAGAATACATCAATAAGAATTTTCTTAGTGATGATCCACGTGAGTAGTTACTTCCTCTCCAGCCCAGATTACTTTCTGTGGTCAATAAAACACAAAATTTAAATTCCATTGCTTATAGTCATCTCTTATATAAGTGCACATACATTTCAAATGTCATTACACCTGTATTCCAAAGATATACGTGACCTAAAAGGAAAACAATGTTCCGCAAATTTTCATAAGAGATAGGAATTCACTTTTACAACTAGGACTGTTGGTGGTTAACCGGTGGTTAAATCTCACAAACCCATATAACAGTCCCCCTTATACAAATTTAACAAGCTCAGTTCTACATCAAAAATAAATTCTCAGAAAGTTCCTGTGAAATTAAATATTTTCTAGCCCTGTATGTACTCCAAGATCTACCATTAACCTTAATTTATGTATCTTGCTTTTTAGGCTGAAGGGAAAAAAGAAAATGCAACAAGGTGACCTTCTGATTATTAATTTTCGGGGATCTAGTTTGTTGTATTATTTTGGTGACAAAAAGGTACTAAGAGATTACACTGCATTCTTGAGGACGCTAAAGTAAAAAGAGAGGGGCGCCTGGGCAGCTCAGTTGGTTGAGCATCAGACTTCGGCTCAAGTCATGATCTCGAGGTTCATGCGTTCAAGCCCCGCGTCGGGCTCTGTGCTGGCGGCTCAGAGCCTCGAGCCTGCTTCGGATTCTGTGTGTACCCCTCTCTCTGCCCCTCCCCTGCTCATAATCTGTCTCTCAAAAATAAATGTTTAAAAAATTAAAAAAAAAAGTAAAAAGAGAAGCTTCTGCTGGAAATAGCAGATGGCAACAATGGTTAAGTAAATCAGTAAGCAAGTCAACCCTTGTCTGTGTTTTTTTTAAACTGTTTAAAAAAGAAAAAAAAAGAACAATCCCAACACTGGGCACAATTAACTAGATATCAACAGATTTCCTACAGAAACATTAACAAAGAAAAAGAAGGTATTTATTTCCCTGGGAAAATCTTGAGAGATCTCATATCACATTTAAAAGAGATGGCATTGCAGTATAATTCTGAATAAGAAATCACCTGGAGAAAAAAGTACTAGACCCTTTCCAATTCACTTCCTTTTACACATTACCTGTTCTCAGTATGTCTATGTCACAGTCTCTGCTTAAGATCTTTAAATCAAGTCCAAATTTTTGATACATCTATTCATGATATGGTCTATTCATCATATGATCCAAATACCTAGCAACCACCAAAATAAATACTTAATACTGGTAAGTGAACAAGTGACTTTCTCAAGATCGTATTTAGTAGCATGTCTACAAAATATTACAGTACTATTTGTGGTTATGTGAAACTATGTTATATGAAGAGACTTAGGATAACAAATGTACGCAATACATTTGTATTTGGGACTTCAAGCATAACTAAAAATTTTGTTTGATTACAGAGATCATGGAATATTCAACATTCAAATATTTATTGAGCACCTGCTAGGATCTAAGCTCTGCCCTGAGTGCAATGGATATAACAACAACTGATTAGAGGTGATTTCTAGACATGCTACATTATAACTAAAGTAAATCTGATACACATTTTTATTAATTAGGAAAATAATTCTTGCCTACCTTCAAATCCTGACTACCTACTTTCCTTTCTCTAGTGACTTATCCCCAACAAATCTAAACATACAGAAAATGTGAATACATTTTACAGAGAACACTCATACAATCACTAAAATTCAATCATTAACATTTTATAATTTTACTGTTTAATCATGTATCTATCCATCCATCTCATTTCTTAATGCATTTCAAAGTACACTGCAGACTTCAATACACTTTCACCTAAAATACTTCACCATGCCTATATCATTAACTAGGATTCTTTTTCCAGTTTCATTCCCTGAGGTAAAACTGATTTTACAGGATAGGTACATTTATATACAATGAAATGTACCTATCCTGAAGATGAATCTTTAAAGAAATAAAAATAATACTCATCTATTTGAAAATCCTAGAGAGTATACATCTGTAATCAAGTAAAATTAGGATCTTTTTGACGTGGCTCTTGTTTGCTTTTTCAGCTCCACCTTCCATCATCCTTCCTCTCACACTGCTATTTTTTTTGGTCAAATGATCAAATCTGACAAGTTCACATGGCTCAACTTCAGTCATACCATGATGTATGTTGCTCCCCACATTCACGATGCTCTTCTCATGTGGGTACGCCTTGACACAATGTCACCTCTGCCCACAAGGCACCCCTCCTTCTCCTTCCTACTCTTTGTGTATCTTTTAAGACTAGCTTAGGCTTTACTTTTTTTTCCAACCCAAAACCATAAACCACCCCCAAATAAATCTGGATGAGAATCTCATCCTGTGTGTTCTTACAGCATCTACATTTAAAGATTATACTTATTACTATACATTGCAACTGTTAATTAACTTATCTGCCTTCCTCACCCGCTTGTAAACTCCTTGAGGCCAGGACTGTGTTTAACTCCTAGCATAGGGACTTGCACTTAGTAGGGAGTCAAATGCTTGCTGAATGATTATTATCATTACACACACACAGAGCATTTTTCTAAAGCCTCTCTCACTCTTTATAATATACCTTTTCTGTTCTTGTAAGAAACAGATGGACAACTATAGACAAGTATTACTTCTCACATACTCTGTAAAAAAGAAAAACATTTAGGGACACCTGGGTGGCTCAGTCAGTTGAGCATCTGACTTCAGCTCAGGTTATGATCTCACGATCATGAGTTTGAGCCTCGCATCAGGCTCTTTGCTATTGGCTCAGAGTCCGCTTCTAATCTGCCCACTTCCCTGCCCCCTCTTGCTCGACTGCTCTCTCTCTCAAAAATAAACAACACACTAAAGGAAAAAAAAAAGAAAGAAAGAAAAACATTTAGTAAGCAAGACAACAGCATAACACCTTCTAAAAGTTACTATCTCTGAACTTCAGCTTCCTCATCAGCAAAATGTCTGTTTAGGGAAGGTTGTGAGAATTATAAGTCATCATAGGAAATTACTGTTAACATCTGAAAGCATAAAAATGTGCCAGGCTCTAATAATTTTTCATATATTAATGTATTAAATTCTCACAAAACCCTGTGAAAGGTACTATTTTTTTTAATGTTTTATTTATTTTTGAGAGAGAGAGAGACAGCGTGAGCAGGGGAGGGTCAGAGAGAGAGGAAGACACAGAATCTGAAGACAGGCTCCAGGCTCTGAGCTAGCTGTCAGCACAGAGCCCAACACGGGCTCGAACTCAAAAACTGTGAGATCATGACCTGAGCCGAAGTTGGACACTTACCCGACTGAGCCACCCAGGCACCCCAGAAAGGTACTATTTTTAATCCCACTTTATAGAGGACAAAACTGAGGAACAGAGACTTCCACAGCTAGTAAGATGGAGCTGGGATCCCAACCCAGACAGTGTTGGCTCTAAAGACATACTCTTGACCCCTGCACTGAGGAACTAAAATAAATATATGGCAGGCCGCATCTGGAAAAATTAAACGTAAATAAGTTGGCAGACAGCTCAGGTCAGGAAGCTACGGTAGGAAGCAGAAATTTATGAAGGCCTGATAAGATGACTGGTGTATAGCAAGTACTGAATAAATGACAACTACTTCATACAGAATTGAAGAGACATCAGTCAGATCGGGAATTCACAAGAGAATACAAGTGGGTGAAACTTGTTCAAAATAAAGAAAACCTATCTAATGAATCTACAGAAAGGAAAAGGTAATAATGTTGTACATAATGAAGTTACACAAATAAAGGTACAGAAATTTATGAAACAATGCTTCAGTGAAGTGTCAGGAGCCCAAAGAGCACTAGCTGCCTTCAGGTTATCCTTGGGAGCTTGCTCATCAAATCCACATCTCAGAAGAAATACCAACTCACCTATCATTTTGCTGACTGTTGCCTACCAACAGTTTCTAACCATGGCCTTCCACCTGATTTGTATGCCAATAACTGTCCCAAGTCCAACCTGCCATGTATTTAAATTGGTTTCCTGTCCTCATACCTCACCAGGCACCCACCACCTACCTATACCTCTTCTCTCTCCTTAAATATATATATCTATTGGTAACTTTGCCACATTCATATACAACATAGCTGCCTGTTGTAGAGTGAAAATATTATAGACTGAGTTACCCCAAGCACAATTATGGATGATTAAATTAATAAAATAATTTCCTCTCTTAGAAGATAGAGGAAACAAACAGCAGTTGATATCTATTGTGTGCTTGTTTCTTCATACCAGGCCCTGGGTGAAGTTCTTTTTCAAGAATTTTTTTTTAAACTTAATTAATTAATTTATTTTGAAAGACAGCAGCACATGCAGAGGGGCAGAGAGAGAAGTGAGAAACCCAAGCATGCTCCACACTGTCATTGCAGAGCTCAATTTGGGGCTTGATCCCACAGACCATGAGATCATGACCTGAGCCAAAATCAAGAGCAGGATGCTTAATCAAATGAGCCACTCAGGCGCGCCTCCATGAATCATCTTTTTAAATATTCACAGTACCCTCATTTTGCAGGACAGGAAATGAAGACTTAGAAAGGTTAGGTAATTTGCCAAAAGTCACACAGCTAGAAAGTGGAAGAGCCTAGATTTCAATCTAGGTTTGTCTGATTCCAAAGCCTATGTTCTTAACCATAATGCAAACAAGGGAACCACTATTCAGAATTCGGTTCTAAACAGTAAAACAGGAATTTGCTGTGAAGTAAAAGGGATCAAATTTTGAGAACAGGAGGGAAATTTCACTAAATGAATCATGTCATATTAAAATTGTAAATAGTAATGAAACGGAACAGAAGGTAATAGAAACATGTACCTCAGGACTTCAGGACAATAGATTTCAAAGAGTTCTGAGAAAGGTAAGTATGTGAGACTATTATTAAGAGACTATCTAACCACGGATGTGCAAAAGAGATAAAAATCACTAGAACAGCATGAGAAAAATAAACGCCCATAATAAGTGAGTCTAATCAAAACAAAAAAGTAAGCCCTAAAAAGAGCTTTTAAAATATTCAGAAAAAGACTAATATATGAGTAGACTTAGATAGCCCAGAGAATAAAATGTTAACAGATAATGTAAGACAGAGGTATTCCCATTTTATTACCACCTTCTACACTATCGTCCTCAAAATGCAACAACAAAATAAACACTGTCAAGAGACTTTAAGGCTGAGGTGGGTAAGACAGCCAAAGAATGGTTTTAAATGAGCCCAGATTTCTAGTTATAGAAGAAATACATTCCACAGATAAAAATTTCACAGCCACCACAGCTAATTCTTAAAAGCCATGGAGAGCGAAAAGTAACAGAAGATGACTAACTTATAAATGTTATACTCATTTTCAAAAAGAAAAAATGATAGATTATGGGAACTACAGACAAGTATACAAAATTTCACTAAGGGAAAGCTATGGTTGAACTACCTCATTTCCTGTCTAGATAGGGTCACCCAACTGATACTCTGGGGAAACACCAGTCTCATGAACCATGACTTGATAAAAGGATCCAAATTTTTCATCAAATTTTTGTTGATACGTGACAAGCTAAGAACTAGATAACTGTATAAGAGAATCTGAAGTCGGCTGAATATCCAGTGTGATTTAATTAACTGCCAAAAACCTTATTTAGTTCTTAGAAGACTAGGCAAAGGAACACAGACCATTAAGCATTTATTAAAACTTATTAAATTATACTTTGAGTGGGGGAAAAGGCAAACAGAGAGAGAAAGAGGCAGAAAGAGAAAGAGAGACAGAGAGACAGAGAGAGAGAGAGAGAGAGAGAGAGAGAGAGAGAGAGAGAGAGAGAGAGAAAGAGAGAGAATATATCCCAAGCAGGCTCCACACTGTCAGCACAGAGCCCAACGCTGGGCTTAATCCCACAAGTCGTGAGATCATGACCTGAGCCAAAACCAAAGTCAGACACTTAGCCAACTGAGCCACTCAGGTGCCCCCCGTTAAGCATTTTAAAAATGATTAGAGTCATATTTTTCAAACAAAATCTATAAAAAGTTTTTAAAAAATTTACAACTCCTTGACACCATAACAGACTTACTAAATATGCTGATAGCCAACATACATCCCTAATATATAAGATTAGGGATATTAAGATAACTATAAAAACAAAACTAAAAATATAATCAAGAGTGAAAATAAGATGGAATCCACATTTTAAAAGCTTATAGTCAAATTATATTTTATTTATTTATTTTTAATGTTTATTTATTTTTGAAGGAGAGAGAGAGACAATGTGTGAGTAGGGAGAGGGGCAGAGAAAAAGGGAGACACAGAATCCGAAGCAGGCTCTAGGCTCTGAGCTGTCAGCACAGAGCCTGACATGGGGCTCAAACTCACGAATCACAAGATCATGACCTGAGCCGAAGTCAGAGTCACCCGGGCGCTCCTATAGTCAAATTTTAAAACTCCAATATTCAAGTGTGGAAGAGGGTTTAATGTTGGCCATAGCAGATGTGAAAAGATCTGTAACATTTAAATTTCCCATGAACTTATGAATCAATAACTTAATATTATTAAAATAGTGAATGTGGAGCACCTGGGTGGCTCACTTGGTTAAGCATCCACTCTTGATTTCAGCTCAGGTCATGATCTCAAAGGTTCGTAAGTTCAAGCCCCACATCGGGCTCTGTGGTGACAGTGCAGAGTTTGCCTGGGATTCTCAGTCTCCTTTTCTCTTGCCTCTCCCCTGCTCGTGCTCGCTCGCTCGCTCTCTCTCTCTCTCTCTCTCTCAAAAACAAAGAAATATTGTGAGTTCACACCCAATGTTGGGTATAGAGATTAAAAAATAAAATCTTAAAAAAATAAATAAAAGTTGTAGATCAGAAAAAAAGTAAAATAAATAAACATTTAAAAAAGCTACTGTAAAATCTTAGGCTGTTCTGATTTAAATATGTCAAAATCAAAGAATGTAATGTAATTGTGTTCTATGACAGATCCATTTGGAAAACGACTAGATGCCTACAATCAAAAGGTGACACTGCCTGTTCCTCTTTGTTTTAATCATTTATAGAATCAAGTTAATTCTCCATCATTCTATGAAGATTTCACATCCACCGTCTCTCACTAATACTATTCCTGTTGTAATTCTTGGTGGTTCAAATGTCCATTTAGTAGATGATCCTAATAAAATATTCTGGTCTCTCAGATCCTCTGCCTAGTTTTCTCCATGATCTTGTCCTTTCCTCCTTCAGATGTCAACTATACAGTTAACTCTAGACCTTTTCATTACTAATTACACTGCTTCCCTAAGGGCAATTAAGTATCTACCCCCTATTATTACTGCTAGTACCCTGTTTCCAACAAACCTTTAACCCCACTAAGACTATAATATGCTAATCTTACTACTTCTTTTCACTGTCCCTCAAACCCATTCTTCCCACCTGTGTTCTTCTTCTCCTCACTCACCAGATTCCATGGTTCACTATTATCATTATTCTCTTGACTACAGCTTCAATTCTCTTGCCTTTCTCTCCCTCTTTAGTACTCATCTGGTAAAAACCCAACTAGGTAAATTCAACTCTTCTAGCAGCTAACTTCAAGTGGGCCCTTAATGCTGCCTGGCAATATGGCTACATTTCCCTAATCCATTCATTTATACTGCCAGACAACTTCATTCCTTTTCCTAGAACCCCCTCCCCCTCATCTTCATTCTATGAGGACTTTGCTCCCTGTGTCACAGACAAAATGGAATTAATATGAAGAGAAGATCTACATTTTTCTTCCATCACACCTACAGACTTACTTCTGTCCAAAATCTCTACCTTTTCTCCTGTTACTGGATGAATTGTCTGCACACCTACTTAACCCTAACCTGTCCACTTTTATGCCAAATCCCATCCCCTCTAACCTAGTATTCATTAGGATATCACTCATACCCTCTCTCAACTCTAAGGTTCTATGGTTTTAGAAAAAATAAATTTGAAACAGTACAAATTAACAGGATTAACTGGAATGTACACAGTTTTCTCACCCTTGGTAACCTGTTAAATTCCTCAAGTGTTTTTCTGCTGAACACAAGAGAAGTCTTTGGGGAAGAAATAACAATGGAATGGAAGAATGATGTTTGCTACCATTTTCTACTACATTTTAGAAACTTGTCTAACCATTTTGTACTCATTCTCATGCTGCTGTATTTCTATAAATGCTATCTTAGAAACTCTCCTGGGAATCCCTAATAGAAATTCATCTTCTAGAACAAGTGTGTAACACTAAAATTCTTGTAATACCCTTCACTAGGTACTATATATGAATTTGATCATGGAATTTGAGCAATAGTGTGTTTACTAATTGTATTTGATCTTTTTAATTAAACAATTGTCTTTTACAATTAACTAAAAAGGGGAGGCATTAAAATGAAAAAAATGTTGGGTAAATGGAGAAGACCACAAACAAAATTCTACTTATTGCTGGGACAATATAGCAATATATTTACCTTTAACAATCTTCTTTGCACAATCATTATATACTTGTTCTTGAGAGGTGTTGGACTGGAACACTCGGTCAAATGCATAAGGCTTGGACTAAAAAACAGAAACAAAGGCTTCAACATCACAAATTAAAGGCGAATGGACACTTCTAAGCTCCTTTAAAGATGTCATCATATATTTACCCTTTTAAATAGGGTACCTACTATGCATTACTTCATGTCATAGTATCTTTGTGGAAAGGATGTTAGGGATCACCAAGTACAAATTCACTAAAATAAACTACATAAAACCAAAAATGTCTTTATTAGATTTCCAGGGCCTAGCACTACTATGGTAGGTACTCAAATATTGCTGAGTGAATTTTTATTTAATGAGTGTCTACTCTGGCAAGTACCAAGACTCTATTTTGCAGATAAGGAAACTAGAATCCTGAAAGGTACAAATGGTGTTAATGACAAAACTAAAATTTAAATCCAAATCTCCTTTCAGTTCAGAACTCCTTCCACTACTCCCATTAGGCCTTTTATTTTACTGCGACAGCTTTTTCAATCATTGATTCCTTCAACAAGTATTTATGGAATGCCTAATATACTAGACATCTTACTAGAATGACGACCAAGGCAGATATACTCTCTGCTTTAGTGGAGCATAAGTAATAGTGGGGTCGACATCAGACAAATAATTAAATGACTAGATATCTGTCTGACTCATGCAACAGAGTGCTATGACAGCATATAAAAGAAGAACCCAAGTCTGGGAGAAAGCAGAAATATGCCAGGGAACCACTCTGGAGAAGGGATGTATAAGAACTGAAGAATAGCTCACTACCTGTCTCCTCAATACTAGTCATGGGAGGGTGAGTGTGGGAAGTAGCCTAGCTAGATATTGGATGCTTAAAGATCCTAAGGCAGAAAGAAGCTTGTAGAATGCAGGAAGCCAAGAAGTTGGAAGTTTAAGAAGCAAAGATCAAATGTAAATGACAACACAGTGAAAAAGGCAAATAACATCTTAGTGTTATTTTGAAAATAGTTTTGGCCTTCTGGGTCCCCTGAAAGGATCTTGGGGACTCTGTCTTGGGGACTCATTTAGAATACTACTGATATTGCCTGATGAATGAGCCAGAGGGATGGAATGAAAAAAATCATAGTGTCCATGCAAGTCAAGGAAGAATTATCAAGGAGGGACTGATTGTGTCAAATATAGCTGTGAAGTCAAGGCAAAACTGAAAAGTATCCAATGACAAAGGTCAGACCGGAAAGAGATTTTTAAAAGTATGAGAAGTAACTAGATAAGTAAAGCAGAAATCTGGCTATAGGTCTGAAGAAATTTTTTTTTAAGATGGACAAGACCTGAACAAGTTTAAATACTGGCAGAAACAATCTAGTAATCTAGGAGAAAAAGTAAGCATGCACGGATGAGAGAAGAAGGCAAGGGGATTCTAAGTATTTGAAAGGAAGTGTATGCCTAGTTTCTACCCTCTCCTAAAGGAAAGGAAGGGATGCTGGGCCCTAAAATATAAAACAATCATGACTTCCAAAACAGTCCTTAACATTATGGAAGACTTCTCAGGACTTAGCTAAAATAAGACCTTACTTTTTAGAAACTATATCCCATAGTCTCCTTCCCCAAAGCTTGGGATAATAGTTACAAGGAAAATTACAATGAAACAGACACTCCTAAAGAGCTATCAAAAGTCATTCCTAATTCCCTTCCCCTTGCCACTTTCCAATACATAGGCTGGGAAGCTAACCACCTGATAGCCTAGTCTCCTTGCAACTAGTGGGCACATGACCCAGTTCTGGATTCTCTAAAGTGATGATCTGCTGAAGGGTCTCAGGGAAATGGTTTTGTTTTTCTGATAAAAAGGACCATCTCAGCTGAAGCTGCTCTTTCTCCTTTCTGGAATGATGGAGCTGTAGCATCCATATTACAAACATGATGAAAAGTCAATTAACTTAAGGATGACAACAGATAAGAGTCAGTAAGTAGTAGCAGTAAGGGCCTATCTTGCAGACTTTTTATATATGAGAAAAATAACCTTGTATTTATTTTAAACACTATTAGTTGTTTTCCCTCTGCAGCTGAAAGCATTACTAAAGGATATACTAGATGACCTCACTTTGGCATCAATTAAAAGGCATCTCAATGTCTAATTATTCTTCGCCTATGAAACATACACAAAAATGTCCTTTCGCTAAGATTCTACAGAGACATTAACATCCAATTTTACAGGTGCAACTAAAAAAAAAAAGACAATCTACCCTTTTACTGATTGTATAAGACGTAATCATGATGAACAATTCTGAAAACAAACACAGGTACAATCAAAATAACAATCACCATCCACAGATAAACCATGCTATTTCTTTCTATCCAAAAAGAAAGTAAAGTTTCCTCTTCATGTATCCAGCAAACATTTAGTACCTATCAGGTATCAGATTAACTATCAGATAAACGATTAACAGAGTTTCAGAAACGTTATTTCGCTAGCACAGATTGTAGGGTTCAAAGAACACAGAATAAGTATGGGTAAAATCTTGAATACTAAGGTAACGAGCTGTATACTAGGATCTAATGTAAGTGGTCATGCAGTGTTAACTGAATTGAAATGGAGTCAGCATCTGGTCATTAAAGAACTCACAATTTGGTAAAGAGTCAAGAACAGACTGCAATTAGCCAAAGTATACATTTAATAAAAAATGTATAAAAAGCACTATGAAAACAAAAATTAAACAATTAACTCAAATTTTGCCTGCATGAAACAAACTAATCAGCAGAAAATAGGTAATAGTATGAAGACAACTGCATCCTCCAAAATAAGTAATAAAATTTATTAAAATAAACATTTAGAAAATATAAAGAAGGGTGCCTGGGTGGCTCAGTTGGTTGAGCACTGGACTCTTGATCTCGGCTCAGGTCATGACCTCGTGGTCTGTGGGTTCGAGCTCTACTTCAGGCTCTGCGCTGACCATGCGGAACCTGTTTGGGATTCTCTCACCCCCCCTCGCCCCGTCCCTATCCTGCTTATACTCTCTCTCTCTTTCTCTCTCTCTCTCAAAATAAATAAATAAACTTGAAAAAAAATTAAAAAATTAAAAATTAAAATAAAAATCCAAAGAAGAGGAGTGCCGGGGTGGCTCAGCTAGTTGAGTGTCTGACTCTTGGTTTCAGCTCAGGTCAGGATCTCAGTTTCATGGGTTCAAGACCTGCATCGGGCTCTGCACTGACAGTGTGGAGCCTGCTTGGGATTCTCTATCTCCCTCTCTCTCTACTCCTTCCCTGCTCGCACTGTCTCTGTCTCTCTCAAAATAAATAAACTTAAAAAATTATATATGTATATAAAGAACACACATGACTGACTTTTAAGTTATCTCTATTATTACATCAATAAAAACAGTGTTTGTAAACTTTCACTTAAAAACTTATACCAAAAATAATGGGTAATAGTAAAACCTGCCTCAAAAGTACTTTTAGAGGAGCCTGGGTGGCTTAGTCAGTTAAGCCTCCAACTTCGGCTCAGGTCATGATCTCACAGCTTGTGGTTCGAGCCTGCGTCGGGCTCTGTGCTGACAGCCCAGAGCCTGGAGACTGCTTCAGATTTCTGTGTCTCCCTCTCTCTCTCTGCCCCTCCTCCACTTATACCCTATCTCTCTCTCAAAAATAAAAAAAATTTTTTTAATACAATAAAAAAGTACTTTATACAGCTGTTTACTATAGCATTCCTTATGGCAAATATGCAAATTAAAAATAATTAACCTGGGATTGAGTGATTTTTTTGGATGTTATATCATTGTTAAACCAAAAATTAAGTACTAATAAGCATTAAGTTGACAAAAGTTTTATTTTAATTCCAAAACTAAACTATAATTTTGTTAAATAAGGCAAATGTTTTGGGTAGAGATCGAGACCTGAAGTTACTAACTGACCATAGCTTCCTGGGATGTAAAACAAGATTTGTGAAACATAAAAACTACTTGTAATGGGTCTATAATTAAGGGACATCTCTTAACTAAAAATCTTTCAAATGAATTAAACAAAGGAACACTCACAATCTAGATATCCATGTCTTAAAAATCCTGCTACTTGGCCTTGAAATGTACATTATAGTCTTATTTCTATGACTCTTCAAAGATACCCCAAGTCATAAGATACATTCATATCTGACTTAGGGTTCAAGTAGACAAAAACCAAATAGGAATGTTTATTTGAACTGCAACCTACATCAGATTTCTTTCTCTTTCTTTTTCTTTCTTTCTTTCTTTCTTTTCCTTCCTTCCTTCCGTCCGTCCTTCCGTCTTTCTTTCTTTCTTTCTTTCTTTCTTTCAAGATTTTAACTTTGGGTAGTCTCTACACCCAAAGTGGGGCTTAAACTCAAAATCCCAATATTAAGAGTTGCATGCTCCAACAGACTGAGCCAGCCAGGCACCCCATACCTCAGATTTCTTAGTGAAGTAAGTAGTTCCTGTTTGTATTTGCAGAGACCAAGCTTAACATCAAATCTGGTTATAAAGGACACCCTCTTAGCAGGCATATATCTTTCTCTGGAATTCTGAGTAGTGATTCTCAGATCACATGGAATTATAGCTTATCAGATTTTCTTTAGTTTGACAATGGTTAGCTAATATTCCACAACGGTACAGGCATGTGATGATGACTTCTTCTCTTTTAATGTTCAGTCTTAAGGTAATTAGGATCAAACACCAAACCATCATTCACTTGAAGAGAGAAATCACGTTGAGCTATAGGCAAGGAACTGGACAAGATGATCTAATTAGGTTTTACTTTCCTCTAATTTCTTTTTTTTTTAATGCTTTTTATTTATTTTCAGAGAAAGAGACAGAGCATGAACGAGGGAGTGGCAGAGAGAGAGGGAGACACAGAATCCGAAGCAGGCTCCAGGCTCTGAGTTATCAGCACAGAGCCTGACATGGGGCTTGAACTCAGGAGCCGCGAGATCACAACCTGAACTGAAGTTGGACGCTTAACTGACTGAGCCACCCAGACACCCCTACTTTCCTCTAATTTCAATGAACTACAACAGCCTGTTTTTGGTTCTGACAGCCTCTACAGTATACCATATAAGGAACAATGATTAGTAAAGATACTTAATGATACACATACGCATGTTCCACTTTTATCATGAATAAAGAAATACTTTTTTCTACTGATTTTTTTTTTTGGAGTTTTCAGCAGGCTCATTTCAACTACATAAGTGTTTCCCTTGTCCTCCTTTTTTGTGGATAACAAGTTCTCTTATTTAAAGCGAATACGTTCCATTTTTATCATTTAAAAGTTTTCCTTAAATAATCCATTTATTTCATTCAGTATGTGATATTTATACTTCTTTAACAAGAACTTCATTATCAAAAATATCTGTATGAAAGTTGCAAAACACAAACAGGCACTTTAGGATTACAAGATTTGCCTGCCATGGGATATTATATTAAAATCACTGAAGTAACAGGAAAAAAGTTTCAACAATATATTGGACACTGAACTTCAATGAAAATGAGAATCCTTAAAAATTATCTTCTAAAGGAGCACAGATTATAGCTATAATTCAGTAACATTATAAACTAAAATACTTATTCTTTAAATCTGGATTTAACCAGAAGACTGTACAAACTGTTTTTAAATCATGTTTAAAATAATTTAGTTTTAAATGACACACTGCAGCAATTCCTTCTTAAAACTATTTTGAATCAAGATCCAGTAAAATGAACAAAATAAACCAACGCATGACTTCACCTAGAGATTTCAGTCTCCCAGCTATTCCTTATAAATTCCCAACCTTTTAAAATATAAATTCATTAAAAAATTGAGACCTCACAGTAACCAATAACCTAGTAAATGAAGATTAGTTCTTGAAAATAATGAACTAAACCTGTTGTCTTACATTTCTTAAGGCTATGTAACTCCACTGTATTTTTGCTTAAACTTAAAAAAAAACTAGTAAAATGTTTACCAGTTTATTTAAAGGCCAACTGTTTATTATGGATTCACAACTCAATCACCTATTCATTATTTCTGTTATCATTTGCATTTATTTACATTGTTAAGTAACTTACAAGAACTTTATTCAAAGGGAACAACCTAGAATACATGTGTGCTTCCAGTGGTAATTACTCGTTTTTATTCTATTTTACGTCATATTTGGGCAGAAGTTGCCTTCTTTCTCACTTAATACATCTTGCGAATCCTAAATCCTATCATTCCAACAAATGAATCTTGATAATACTTATAGATTTGCTTAAACACACACACAAAAATCTATAGAAATGAGATATTCTTAATGAAAGTCAAAAAGGAAATCGCTTCAATGTGTCAACCACTGTTGCAGCTGAGTAATCACAAAAACTCTGAGCAACTAGTAGCCAGTTTGCCAATAACCCAGGCCCTGCAAGCCTCTGATTCCATGTTAACATACCATCATAAAGGAAAAGGATGACTACTACTGTGCTGAACTTCTCAGCCTTACATGTCATTTAGTTTTTCTCATGAACTTGTTAACAAAAAGCCGGCCCCACAGTCTTTACACAGTAGTCGCTGGCAGTTGTTGTTAGTAATCTAATGACTTGTTTGTCCAAAGTCTACCAAGCAACAAAGCGCTAAGACATGACATTCATTACCTAGACCTTAACTTTGCAAACTTTCACATAAAAACTCTTGAAGAAGTTCAGTCCTGTCTTGTGTCAAAGCTCTTAATCATCAATGTCCCATCTCCTGTGACCCTTTGTCCTATTTCCAAATTAGACTATGCAAACAATAGGCTAAATATGGAAGGCCATTAGAGAAAAGATTAACATTAAGATTTTGTACCTTGATAGCAATGTAAAAAAAAGTTCTGCCATAATCACATTAGCAAGAAAGATAAATTTAATTTTTAGTCACAATTAGGTATGTAATATCCTACTACCCATTTTAATCTTCTTGAACTGGGAATTCTATTTCCAGAGGACCTTTCAATACTGGAGATCAGACTTCAAAAAAAAAAAAAAAAATCAACCTGACATTCTGGTTTACCTGACAATGATCGGCCAACTCTACTTACGTTTTATATTTTACAGTACAAAGAACTCTATTTCTCCGTCCTTGAGATGATCAAAATCAATTTTTCTTCAAGGTAGAAGTAAAGCTCTAATACTAACAACGTATCAATCCAGTTTACTGGTCAAATTTTAATTGTTTTTTTAAAGCTTGCTTTTATAATTATAATACAAAAAGTTAACACTCTTTGCTATACTCTTACCCCATAAAACCCAGCAAGAGATTATAGATTTTTGTGGGCACTTACTTGACCCAATCTGAGTTGGCTAGATCGGCTGGAAAATTGGAACAAAATTGATCACTACGATTTAAAAAAAAAAAAAAAAAACTCCGCTTACAGTCCTCAATTCATCATTTATAATAGTTAACATGAACGTCATTCAACACTCAAAGGAGGGGTGGGTGAACATTGGGGTACAGGTATATTTGTAGTTGTTTGATAATTTTTCCTCCTCCCGAGAGGCAGACAATACGGTTCAACAAATACTTGTATCTTTATCTTCTATAAAACCAAGTATCTTTACTATTTAAGGTACAGTAGGGCTGGTCTTAAACTGTTCTTAGCTGAACTTTAATCTTGCACATGTTACAAACGATAAACTTGGGGGTAGTCCAAAACACCAACAGCATCAGTAACCGCACACGCGCGCGCACACACACACACAAGCAAATATGTACTAAACTTACTCCCCGGACAGTTCCTCCAGTGCCCCAGGTGGGGGAGTGTCCCAGACAGAGACCAGGCGCCTCCCATCTCTGGGCACTTAAGTTCGGGGTGGGGGCGATCCAGGAACAGCCATGGAGCCGCGCAGCCTCCCAGAGTTATTTGAACCTGCAAACTCTACTGGGAGGTGGGGTTGGGGTCATCACTGCTAGCTCTCAATTCTGCACCCCGCCACTTCCCCGAACTCGGGGCCCAGCCAGGCCCGAAGGAGCTAGACTGGGGGTAGGGGCGGGGGTCACTCACCGCGATCATGACCGTGTCTTCTCCCTGAAACTTGGCGATGTACTTATCGCCGCGGTTCACCTCAGACTCATTGAGAGGTCTGAAGCGACACATCACTTTGATGTTGCACTCGGCCGGGTCCGCCATCTTCCTCGCTGCCGGGGCCGGAGGCCGGGAGCCACTCCCCGCCTCTCAGTCTGGAAGGAAGCAGGCCCGAGCTGAGGACAGGGGTCGCGAAGGCCGAGAGAGTCAGCAGTCTGCCGCGTCGCCCGCCCTTCCCGCGGCGGCAGTGGCCCAGGAACCCAGACTCGAAGTGCCGGCGCCGGTAGCAGTCGCCCTGAGGCTCACTTCCGATCCATCATGGCAGCCATGGCGGCGGCGGCACGGGTGGAGAGTCTGCGGCTCCTCAGTTTCTCCCTCGTCGGCGTGGGCAGGCTGCACGGGTTCGACGGGATTCTAGACACCGTTAAAATGGCCCCGTCTCTCTTCCTCGGAGACAGCAGGCCGGGCCCGCCGTCCACCCGCCGGGGAGTCCGCTTGCCAGCTTGCCGGCAACCGCCCGACCACTTCAGAGGCCGAAGACCGGCGACTGGGCGGCGGGATGGGCGGTGCGCGTGGAGCACGGCGCACGCGCGGCGGGTCCCCGCCGAGATGACCAATCCGCGTCCGCGCCAGGCCGCGCCGCCGCCCTGCAGCCACTCTTCGCCTGGGGGTCGCCGGATTCAAGTTTTACTGGAAGCTCTTTTACAGAACTTTGGTTACCCTACCGCCTGACCCGGCAGCTTTCCGGGCTCAGTTTCCCAGAGCGAAAGCAGATACGCTTAACTTTCTTTTCTTCAGGGGTCAAGGGATTTGTTAAAACTACCTTATGTTGTAGTTTGTTTAAATAAAATACTGTATTCCTAATAAGGAAGTGTTTGCCTTCTGTTTGGTCTGGAGATAAAACTGGTTCCTAGCTCACCTTTTTAGAGCGCTTTCCCGGAGAAAGGAAGATTTGAACGAAGGGTGGGGCTTGGCTCTCTGGTTTAAGCCCTTACTCTTTACTGAGAGAGTGGGTTGGGACAAGAAAGAAAAAGGAAATTTCTCTTAAGGAGTGAAGAAGATTGCTGAAGATTGTGTAAGAGTAAGGTGAGCGAGAAGAAGGCCGTCAGTCAATCGGAGGTCCCGCTTCTCCGGTAATATATGGAACTCGTCCATCTCAACACTAGAGGAATGACTGACCTGAGTGTAAAGATGGTCTTAAAAGACCTGGATAAATTTGTGGATTACATGTCAGCTAAGTGGCCTTTTAGAAAGGTGGATACCATGACTCAACTGGAAGTGTCTCTGAGGTGCTGGGAAAGGAGAATTGCAAAGACAATCAGGAACCCTTACTTCCTCTGGTTCTCACTTTTAGTTCCTAAAATGAATGATTGGATTATACAAACCTCCAGTGCTCTGTCTTCGCCCTCTTATCCAAATGCCTGCATAAATTAATCCAAACTTCAACAGACACAGGTTTGTTGATCCACTGCGATGAGGGAGAGTTCATACCTGAGGAACTCTGAGACATCTCACCAAACAAAGGAGAAGATGGAATTACAGAGAGGGGGGAGTGTGGTGTTTAGGTAAAATTTTAGTAAAGTTGTGTTTCAGTAGGCTCCAAACAAAACAGAGGTGTGACATCAGATCTAGACTACAGGTGGACCCAAGGTCCTGTTTCCTTGGCTACAAAGTTAAGATAGATGTGGAAAGTTGTCTTCAGAAACCGCTGACCCAAATCTCTGCACCTGTCTTGAAAGTCAATCAAGGCAGCTTCCCTGTCTTAGATCCTCGAAGCAAGAGTAGAATGTTTTATTCTTACTGGTATAATTTCAAACAGTGATTCTGATAGTCTATAATTTTAGAGAACCAAGTTTTCAGTGAAGGAGAGCAGCAATCAATCAAAGAAGGAGGTTGTGTGGCAAGTGGGCCACCAGTTTTCCACCTTTTCAGCAGAATTTCATGAGGACCCTGTCCTCAGCACTCTGCTCTTTTTTCTGAGCCGAGTCTTCAACAATTGCTAGACTCTTACCTACAACTCTGACCTTTTCACCTGTGTGACATTCCCATCCCTCTAGCTGCTTATAGGTCACCTTGTTTAGGATAATTTACCTTAACATTACATTTGACATTCTAGAAACCAAATTAATTACTCAGTTCAACTACTCAATTTTTCAGTTTGATTCCCAGTATCAGCATTCTTCCATACTCACAGGCTATAAAAAAAGTTCCAGGTACCTCTAACTCCACTATTTACTTCATCCCCTATATATGCAGAAAAGAAATCTGGTAGTCTGTGTCTGAAGTTCCTCAACTTCCACTCCACCATTCCTGAAGTGTGTCTTCACCTCATATTGGGGGAATGATTGCTCTAGAGCAGTCTCCCTGGAGTAGGGGTTCCAAAAAGGTGACTCAGGTGACTCACGGGTGTGGGATGGGAAAGAGGTTGATTGATGGAAGGGCCAAGGAATTAAGTTCCGGAAACATTTGCTGTTCAAGGCACATTAGTTGCAACTGTTGCCTCTCCCTTCCTCCTGCATAGCAGATTCTGGAAGCATAGACTTTATGAAAACAAAATCCAGAAAGGGAAGTGTCTGCAAGAGCCTTCTGCTTTCAGCTCTGACATACACACTTTTTCTGGACAAGGGAGCATAAAGACCCTGGCTCTGCGTAGGACCAGGAAGTAGATAAATGCTAGGTGAAAAACAAAATATTTCTAAAAATTGTCCTGTCACGTTAGTGAGGAATAGTGCTTTCAGGAAATAGGCTTTAAGAATGATTTTCATGGTGAAACAAAAGATTGATTTTTTAAAAATTGGTTAATCCCAGTTTTTCTTCCAAATATAGAAAAGACTGGTATTATTCAAAATTAGCAATGAAACAGGTTTCCTTGAGGGTACTGTTTGAGACGCATTAATACAACTTTTTCTGATGAAAATGTGAGTGGTAGTTGTACCTATACAGATTGATTGATCGGTTGACTGAGATTTAATCATTTTATTTATTAATGCTAAAGTTAAAAAAAAAGAGAAACCCCAATGTTTACAAAGTGAAGACAGAGGCATTCCTTTTTTTTTCTTTTTTTTTCTTTTTCTCTTCTTGTTTTTTTTTTTTTACCCTGTTAATCCCCATTCTCCCACCCCTTCCCTCTGGTAACCATCATTTCTCTATAGTTAAGAGTCTATTTCTTGGTTTGTCTCACTCTTTTTTTTTTATCCCTTTGCTTTTTTGTTTTGTTGCTTAAATTCCACATATGAGTGAGATCATATGGTATGTGTCTTTCTCTGACTTATTTCGCTTAGCATTATAGTCTTTAGCTCTATCCATGTTGTTGTAAATGGCAAGATTTCATTCTTTTTTATGACTGAGTAATATTCCATGATACATGATATATATATCATATCTATATATCCCACATCTTCTTTATCCATTCACCTATCTATGGGCACTTGGGCTGCTTCCATAGTTTGGCTAGTATAAATAATGCTGCAGTAAACAGGGGTGCATGTATCCCTTCAAATTAGTGTTTTTGTACTTTTTGGGTAAATAAAATACTCAATAGTGTGACTACTGGATCACAGGGTAGTTCTATCTTTAACTTTTTGAGAACCTCCATACTGTTTTCCAGAGTGGCTGTACCAGTTTGCATCCCCACCAATAGTGCACAAGGGTTCCTTTTTCTCCATATTCTTACCAGTACTTGTTATTTCTTGCATTTTTTATTTTAGCCATTCTGACATGTGTGAGGTGATATCTCATTGTGGTCTTGATTTGCATTTCCTTGATGATGAGTGATGTTGAGCATCTTTTCATGTATCTGTGGGACATCTGTATGTCTTTGAAGAAACGTCTGTTCTTGTCTTCTGCCCATTTTTAAATTGGACTGTTTGCTTTTTGGGTGTTGAGTTGTATAAGTTATTTAAATGTTTTGGATACTAACCCTTTATCAAATATGTCATTTGTGAATACCGTCCTCTATTCAGTAGGTTGCCTTTTAGTTTTGTTGATTGTTTCCTTCACTGTGGAGAAACTTTTTATTTTAATTTTACTTCCTACTACTTCATAATATATTAGTGTATAGTAATGCAACAGATTTCTGTACATTGTTTTTGTATCCCATGACTTTACTGAATTCATTGATCAGTTCTAGTCGTTTTTTGGTGGAGTCTTTCAGGTTTTCTATATATAGTATCATGTTATCTGCAAATTGTGAGAGTTTTACTTCTTCCTTATCAATTTCTATGCCTTTTATCTCTTTTTGTTGCCTGATTGCTGTGGCTAGGACTTCCAGTACTATGTTGAATAAAAGTTGTGAGAGTAGACATCCTTGTCTTGTTCCTGACCTTAGGGGAAAAGCTTTCAGCTTTTTTCCATTGAGTATGATGTTTGCTGTAGGATTATATAAGACCTTTATTATGTTGAGGTATGTTCTCTTTAGACCTACTTTGCAAAGGGTTTTTATTATGATGGATGTTGTAATTTATCAAATGATTTTTCGGCATCTACTAAAATGATCATATGGTTTTTATCCTTTCTCTTATTGATGTGATGTATCCTGGGAATAAATCCTACTTGATCTTGGTGTATGATTTTTTCAATGTATTGTTGGGTGGGTTTGCTAATATTTTGTTGGCGATTTTTCCATCTATATTCATGAGAGATATTGGCCTGTAGTTCTTTTTTTTGTGGTGTCTTATCTGGTTTTGGTATCAGGGTGATACTGGCCTCAGAGAATGCTTCAGAAGTTTTCCTTCCTCTTGTATTTTTTGGAATAGTTTGAGAAGAATAGGAATTAAATTATACAAATTTAGAACATTAAATCTCCATTGTGGAAGTTAGCCACCAAAGATGATCCTCCAATAAAGTAAGCATCTCTGGATTCAGGCGTCTCTCCTGGCCCTTTGACTTACTTGTAACCATATAATATGGCAGATTTGTGAGGCACTGCATGCTATCTGAGACTAAGTGAGAAGTCTTGTAACTTCCACTTAGATCTCTTGGGACAGTCATGCAGAGAGGTCTGAATTGCCACATAAAAAGACTAACTACCCGGGAATACCCTGCTAGAGAGGCCTTATTTATATAGGTACTCTAACCATAGTCCCAGCTTATCCCAGCCTTCCAGCTGTCCTTACCCAGGCATCAGACTTGCAGGGGAGGCCACTTTGAACTGTCCAGACCAGCACACCCAGCAGATAAATATCAGTGAGTAATCTCAAGTGACACCCTTGTAGCAGAAGCATCACCCAGCTGAGGCCTGCCCAAATTCCACATCCACAAAATCATGAGATGTCATAAAATGGCTATTGTTTAAAGATAATCAATTTTGAAAATTTGTTACACGGCAATACACAACTAGCATGATAACCCACAATTTGGAACTTAAAATTTATCTCCTAGAAATGACTCTACAAAATGTTACTTATGCATAACATATGTACTTAGATTGGACTATATTTTAGATTAATTAGAGTTAAAAAGGGCCTAAGAATGTAATGTTATTTATAACATTATTACTATGAGAAAATTTGTTTATATTTAATGTGAAATAACTTTTTAAATGGGCATTTAGAATAGGAAATTATAGTATTTCTTTTTTTGAAATGTGTACAATAGGCACCTGTTCCTTTCCATTTCTATGGCCCCTTCCTAGTCCCAGGCCTTAACTACTGTGTGCCTGGATTACTATGACAGTGCCCAGCCTCTTTTCCATTTGATTATTCAGTAAGTATGGGTTGAGCTCCTACTACCAGCCAGGCACTGAGACAGGTTCTGGGGATACAAAGATGAAAGAGACTAAACAATTCCATTCCATATCCACTATTTTACATACAGTAATTTTCACATTATATTTCCTAAAACCTTGCTTTATTACATCATTGCATTCCTCGAGAACTACAACTCCCTTTTTCCTTACTTAAGCAAGTTCAGATTCTTCTGCTTTGAGTCCAAAGCCTTCTGTCATCTGACTTCCCCTTATTTATGTAGGATTTTCCCACTGTTCAACATCTTACTTTCTTGATTCCTGGCAACTGCTCTTTTCACTGACCCCTTATATGTTGCTAATTTCAAGGTCCTGCGATCTCACTCTGAATTTCCCTTATGGGCACTCAAACGCCATTCATCTTTCCCCAAGTACCACCTCCTGTAAATGGTTTTTCAGAATAGAATTCTTTCACAAATCAGACAGAAAATCCCTGCACTCTATTTAAGACCATAGTTTAATTCTTTAGAACATATTTTTTAAATGTTTTTATCAAAATGGCACACATCCATTGTTTAAGAATAGAATTATGGGGTGCCTGGTGGCTTAGCTGGTTAAGTGTTGGACTCTTGATTTCGGCTCAGGTCATGATCTCACAGTTCATGAGTTTGAACCCCATGTAGGGCTCTGTGCTGATGTTGCTGAGCCTGCTTGGGATTCTGTCTCTCTCTCCCTCTCTCTCTGCCCCTCTCCTGTTGTTCTCACTCTCTCTCTCTCTCTCACTCTCAAATTAAAAAAAAAAACTTGAAAAAAAGTAGAATTACAACAATAAAACACAGAAGTTCTTGCTCAACCCATTCCAGTCATCATTTCTATTCTTCAGAGCAATCACTTAAACTCTTTTAACGATTTTTCTGGTGTTTAACTCCATGTCCTAAATAACATAACATTCCTCTATTGCTACTTCGTGATTTATTATTCTTTTTTTTTTTTTAAGTAGCTTTCACACCTAGCATGGAGCCCAACATGAGGCTTGAACTCATGACCTGGAGATCAAGACCTGAGCTGAGATCAAGAGTTGGACACTTAATTGACTCAGCCACCTGGGTGCCACTGGTTTATTATTCTTATTAAATGAAATTATAACTCTTTTATACTGCCCCTCATCTGAATCAACACACACATTTTCTCCCCCTTATCTTCCCAACATATTTCCATCACCATTTTTAGCTAATTAGTGTACAGTGTTTACATTCTAAGTAATTATTATTCACAGCTTAGCTAAATCGTGCATTATAATTACATTGCCTAGCTCGTACAGCTCTTTCTACTGTCTTCCAGCTTCTGTTGTTGTTGTTGTTGAGATGTCTGATTCCTTCTGAGTCCTGATCATCTCTGTATGATCTGCATTTTTCTTCCAGGCAGCTTTTAGTTTCTTTTTACCTATGCTTCTCTGGTCTTTCTTATTTTCCCTCTCTGGCTTTTGTGTGTCATTTTTTTAAATGTTTATTTGACAGTGAAAGAGAGTGAGTGCAAGCAGAGGAGGGGCAGAGAGAGAGAGAGAGAGAGAGAGAGAGAGAATCCCAAGCAGGCTCCACACTTAGCACAGAGCCGGATGTGGGGCTTGATCCCACGAACCCGTGAGATAATGACTTGAGCTGAAATCAAGAGTCAGATGCTTCACTAAGCCACCCAGGTGCCCCGTGTCATGTTTATGTTTAACTGTTATGTTGCTTTGTGTGTGTGTGTGTACACACTTCTATGTGATAACATTTCTTTGATATGCTAATGTTTTTGGTATGCTGATCCCAAACTGAAATGTCTATGTGTGTATATAAACATATATATGCTTTTCTAAATTTTTACTCTCTAAATGAATGGATTTCTTTTTAATTTTTTAACTTTATTTTTGAGAGAGAGAGGAGGGAGAGGGGCTGAGACAGAGGAAGAGAGAGAATCTCAAGCAGGCTCTGCACTGTCAGCATGGAGCCCGCATGGATGCGGGACTTGATCTCACAAACTGTGAGATCATGACCTGAGCCAAAATCAAAAGTCAGGCACTCAACCCACTGAGCACTGTTTTTAGTGAGGCAACTCACACAATTTCAGCTGTGTCTGGTGTCCCTGAATCCACACTCTTTCTGGTTCAACTTCTTCAGAGAGTGTTTTCTTCCTTCTGTCATGCTGGGAAAGGGGGCAATCTCCTGTCACTTTAGTAGGAAGGGATTGCATTTTACTGCTCCCAATGTAATCTTCCAACTAAATCTTCTGATTTTCAGCTCTACCCTGCACTCCTGCCCCTTGGTGTCTACAGTCCCTGAGGCTTTCTGCATTCTGTGTGAAGAATTGACTTACTTTCTGGCTTTCTGCCCTGTAAGCCTAGGTTTTAGCATTCTCCAGCCTATGTAGGCAGTTACACATTTTCACCATTTTGCTGAAATTCTGCTTGCTGATGATTTTCTTTCAAGTTTTCTTTCCACTTGTGGCTTTAAGATTTTTTTATTTCTTTACTGTTATTTTAGTGGAGCATTAGGGAGATCAAAGTTAAATGTGAATATTCAAACTGCCGTACTTAATTGGTCAGTCCTGCTGTTTAAGTATGTTTAACTCCAAGAATATAATAAATTCTTTGAGCACAGTAAGTATGACTCATTTTCTCCAATAATGTTTAGCTCAGTGCTTAGGATGTCATAAGTGCTAATAAATCCTATACTGATTGAAATTGAAATTCAATGAGTAACTTAATTATGGTTGCTCTGCTGAAGGGGTGTTGTAGGATACAAATGTGGATCATTTCTCATTCAGGAAGTCCTAGTCTAGTGGAGGAGTTAAAATAAATATAAATCACAAGGATAGGTCCTTTAAAAGTAGTGCCACAAGAGCATAAAGAATGGATATTTTGGAGAAACTTCCTGACATTTTGAAGATTAAATCAGGGATGACAGTTAAGATCTTTCCCCAAATCTGCCTCTCACACGCAAAACACTGGGTTGGGTGTACTGTGGTTTGGCCAGGTATATCCCGGTCATGTCTTCAATGCCCAAGGTTTCATTCTTATTCACCTAATATTAACAATTATATATAACAATATATATGTCATATATAAAATACTAAATACATAGTATGTATAATTATAATAGTTATAAGGAGAATGCAAATAGTTGAGAAAGTAGAAACTGAAGAACTTCCTATTTATTCATGTATGTACTGATATTTGGCAAGTTTGTTAATTCTTTTTTTAACCATATTTGTGTATATTCTACAATTTGTAATTTTTCAGACTCCTTTTTAAATAAACCTATATAAAACCAGGTGTATATGTCTAGGAATAAGCAGACTTATCCACAGGAAAACCAGCAAGAATTTTACTGCAGCCAGTCCATTTGCTCAAACCAAATTAATAGTCTACAATGACATAAAAGTAGTTATATTTTAAGTCTACCAAAAACTTTTGCCATATGTCTTAGGTTGGGATTGACGGGAAAAGGTCTCTAAGGCAGAGGTTCACTTGCTTGTTGCTCTCAGCAACACCACCTACAAGAAAATGAGCAAAGCAGCATTAAGCAGAGGAGAGGAAGTGTGATGCAGTGTTGCCTCAAATGTTTTTGTGGGAAAGCTCTGGAACAGGGATGGCCCATCAAAGTCATTCTAATAGAGATAAAAGGCTGGTCACTGAATGTTGGCTACCCCTGGGGAAGGGGCATGATCTTAGGTGAGGCAGCTCCCTTCTGTGGAAGGCAATTCCCAGGGAGGCTGGGAGCCAACCACCAGCCTTCATCATAAATGGGGGACTCGGGAGGTTGGGTGGCATATCACAAAATCTACCATACCACTATTGCAGAGCACGTAGGAAGTCTATATTGTGTATTTCTGCAAAGACTTGATGTGTAATACAGTAAGAACTGTCAGTCTATGTTCTTCTTTCCACTGCTGTTTTCTTTACCAAAAACAAAACAAGAAGCAAACCCCTGAATAGCTGTGTTGAAAGGCCGATAGCTTAAAATTCATTTCCAGTGAACACCTACTCGGAAGTTCAGGTACTTCAGCTTTTCTAACAGATAGCCATAATAAACTCTTTCTAAGTGTGTGTCTTAATGCTGAAGAACCTTTGATTTTGTTTTTTTGGTTTTTTTTTTTAAATTTTTATGTCATTTTTTTAATTTGAGAGACAGAGACAGAGAGTGAGCAGGGAGGGACAGAGAGAGAGAGACAGAGGGAGACACAGAATGTGAAGCAGGCTGCAAGCTCTGAGCTGTCAGCACAGAGCCGGACACGGGGCTCGAACCCACGGACTGTGAGATCATGACCTGAGCCGAAGTCGGACACTTAACAGACTGAGCCACCCAGGCTTCCCTATTTTTTTTTTAACATTTATTTATTTTTGAGAGACAGAGAGACAGAACATGAGCAGGGGAGGGGCGGAGAGAGGGAGACACAGAATCTGAAGTAGGCTCCAGGCTCTGGACTGTCAGCACAGAGCTGGACGCTGGGCTTGAACTCACAAACCATGAGATCATGACCTGAGCTGGTCAGACCTTAACCGACTGAGCACCCAGGTGCCCCAATGCTGTAGAACCTTTGAAAGCTTGAACCCGGATGTGCTTCACCACTGCCCACCTACCTTTTAACTCTATTCATTACTATCACTCCACAAGATCTGAAGTCAGGTCAAAGCTTATTTAGAAAGTAGTGAATAATTTTCTCTTATTTTGGAGGAGCTGAAGTATTATTGGTAATATAATTGTTAGTAATATAGTCTGATATTTTATCATAGGCATCTTAGTTATAGAGAGGATTAGGGTAGGAGACTCTTGGGACTTGGCTCAGTAGGTTAAGCTCCCAACTCTTGATTTCAGCTCAGGTCCTGATCTCATGGTGGAGTCTAGCAGGGGTGGAGCCTGCTTAAGATTCTCTCTCTCCCTCTGCCCCCTCCCCCACCACTTGTGCGCTCAAGCTTGCTCTCTCTCTCTTTCTTTCTCTCTCTCTCTCTCTCTCGCTGTCTCTAGCTCTCTCTCAAAAATAAATAAATAAATAAATAAATAAAATAAAATAAAATAAAATAAAGTGGGAGACTCTTTCAGTTAAGAAGGTGAGCTTTCTCTCATCCTAATCCTAATCCTATTGTAACATGTCCATTCCAGGTAAGCCTCTGCAATAATGTACTACTTTAATCAGGACAACTGCAGTCTCACCTTTGGGTTTCAGCTGTACAAATATGCAACATAATCAAGTTATTTACTATGGCAAAGCTGTATAAACACAATTGTTATAAGGGTTGTGGTCTTTTTCAAGATCCTGGAACTGCAAATATATCACTTATGGATAGTAATTAAGCAGTGCTGGAGCTCATCCTGTAGATGAACCTATTAGGCATCAAACCTTCTATTCACAGCATTAGAATGGATGTAATTGCTCTATGTCTCTAAAAGTGGTTTGTATGCAGCACATTTGCAGTTGATAGTTCTAATGTTCAGGAAAATAAAGAGCTGACTTTACTACTGATGAGTGGGAGAACCTCTAGAAAGAAAATGTGTTGTTGTAATTGAGAAAAACTGAAGATCAATGGAGGACTTTTATTTGAGTTATTTCCCTGACTTTTTAGATTTGGTAGACTTATGAAAGTGTTGGACCATACTAGAATGTAAATACTAATGTTTATGATAAAATAGAATGAAATACACTTTGATTGATTTAGCAAGTCAAAATGGAAACTCTAAGTAGGGTATCTATAATTCACAGGCAGCTTTTCCATTTTGTCATTGGTATGCTGAGAATAAGCAAATGACTTTCCAGCATCAGAGTACAATGTGTGTCCTGACTACAAAATCATCAAATCAATATAGGAAAGTAGTTCAAAGTATCTTTTGCCAAATTTGACTCACGGTAAAATAACTTGCTCTCAGTTTTCAGGACTATAAGGAAAATGTAAGATATGGCTAAGCTTATAATAGAATTATTTGCTATCTCTACATTATACACATTCACATACATATATGCAACACATGTACATACATCTATAACACATATCTGTGACTTATATTATATATATATATATATAATCTGTAACTTTCATATTAAATCATTTATGTCTGCATTATTGTTTCCTCCTCACTCTCCTCAATCCAAATCCTATTCCCCTGTCCCACTTATAATACCCTTAGGAAGAGTAAATAGCCACAGCTTCTGTTCCTGCAAGTCTTTTTTTTTAAAGTTTATTTATTTATTCTGAGAGAGACAGAGCGTGCTCGTGTGTGTGTGAGAGTGGAGGGGTAGTGTGAGAGCAGGGAGGAGAGGTAGGGATGGGGGGAGATGAGAGTGGGAGGGGGGAAGGTGAAAGTGGAGGGAAGGGAGTGAGGGGGTGGAGGGGTGCATGAGCAGGGGAGGGGCAGAGAGAGAGAGAGA
Source organism: Cryptoprocta ferox (assembly GCA_028646485.1). Taxonomy (NCBI): domain Eukaryota; kingdom Metazoa; phylum Chordata; class Mammalia; order Carnivora; family Eupleridae; genus Cryptoprocta; species Cryptoprocta ferox. Next base: position 105,061,554 of record CM053571.1, on the reverse strand, counting down.
GAGAGAGAGAGAATCCCAAGCAGGCCTCAAACTCAGGAACTGTGAGATTATGACCTGAGCCAGAATCAAGAGTCGGACACTAAACCAACTGAGCCACCCAGGCGCCCCTGTTTTTGGAAAAAATATGTTGATTAACTTTTTGGTAAAGATGCTATTTTGTAATAAAAAGATCCAAGAGGGACGCCTGGGCAGCTCAGTCAGTTAAGCTTTCGATTTGGGCTCAGGTCATAATCTCACAGTACATGAGATCAAATCCTGCAGCGGGCTCAGTGCTGATGGCTTGGAGCCTGCTTTGGATTCTGAGTCTCCTTCTCTCTCTGCCCCTCCCTCCCATGTTCTCTCTCTCTCTCTCTCTCTCCCTCTCCCCGCTCTCAAAAATAAATAAATAAACTTTTAAAAAAAGATCCAAAAAAAAAGAGAAGTTATACTGTTCTCACTAATGTTTCCAACATTTGTCTTCATTGTGGGGGGTTACATTTCTGCAAATTATTTCTTTCAGATAATCTTTCTTTCTTAAAAATGGTTTTGCTCCTTCTGTCCTTGAAAATTACTGATTATTCATGAAAATTTATATAAACAAGCTATGTTCTTATTTAAACTAAGATCAAAGTATCTGGGACATAATAAGTATTCAATAAAAGTTAATTATTATTAATAAAAATATCAGCCTTCCATACAGGATGGAGGCTTAGACTATTTATATTTTGTCATGAAGGGAAGTAAGCTCTTGCAAGGCTGAGACATTAGGCATATCTGAGTTATAGATTACTATAGAACATTATTGCCTTGAGTAATTATTGTGGTTATTTAATTTTCCAGAGAAACAAATGCTAACTAGCAGGAAATTATTGGTTAGGGATTCCTACTTGAGATTAAGCAGATGGACAAAGGAAAGCTTTGAGAGGTGGACAGGAGGCAGGGAGACAGAGGATTATGGCAAAACTATGGACCATCTCTGATTTGTCACCCTTCCAGTTCCTTGTTCTCCTCTGCTTTCTTCACTCAGATGCTCTATGTTTCCCCCTCAAAAATCTCTCTACTCAGTAGAGGTCTTAAACTTAGTCACAGGAAGGTACAAACTACTGACAGGAGTATTAGCCCCTGCCAGAGGTATTAGGATTTTAATTGGGCTTCAGTTTTAATTTAGCCCCCCTAGGGCTGCCTGCAAGTGGTTCAGCAGGTAACATAAATGAGCAAAACAGCCTGGTCCTAGACAACAGGGTCTGGTGGGGGTTGTGCAAAAAATCAATTACATTTTTTTGTTTGTTTAATTAAATTATTTTTTGAGAGAGAGAGAGAGAGAGCAAGCAAACCGCAGAGGGGCAGAGAGATAAGGGGAGAGAAATCCCAAGCAGGCTCTGAGCTTCCGGTGCAGAGCCCTATGAGGGGCTTGAACTCATAAACAGTGAGATCATAACCTGAGCCAAAACCAGGAGTTGGAGGCTCAATGACTGAGACACCCAGGCACCCCCAAAAATTCAATTTTTAAAAAATCATTTGCTAAACAAAACATACTGGAGGATCAGATTCAGCCTTTAAACTGCTGGTTTATAATTTATGAGTTAAAGAAAATCTAAATGTGAAATTACAATCGTTATCCAGTGGAATGTTGAAAATAGTAATATACATGGGGCCTTGTTTTTTGTTTGTTTGTTTCAGGGAAGCACCCAAGGGGTAACAAAAACAAAGAGTACTTTTTCCAAGTATGCACGTGGTTCCTAGGTGGTTCTCTACTCTTAATCAATGGAAAAGTCCACATTTGCAGGTCTGTGTAGCTCTGGGTTCAAATTCCTATTGGGTGTAGCCACTTGCTATAGGAACTTGAAGCTCTATAGTTTGTGCATCTGTTTAATGAGAATGATTCTTTAAATTTTTAAAAATGTTTGATTTATTTTTGAGACAGAGACAGAGGGACAGAGTAGAGTATGAGCAGGGAAGGGGCAGAGAGAGAGGGAGACACAGAATCAGAAGCAGGCTCCAGGCTCTGAGTTGTCAGCACTGAGCTGGACACGAGGCTCGAACTCATGAACTGCAAGATCATGACCTGAGTCAAAATCGGAAGCTTAACCAACTGAGCCACCCAGGCACCCCAATGAGAATGATTCTTACCCTTTGGGCTGGTGAGAGGGTTTAGTGAGATAACACACAAAATCGCTGCATCATTATGTAGTACCAAACACATTTAATCAATGGGTGTTTATTGATTCCTAAACCTGTTCGTAACCATGACAAATAACACAGACATTTCCCCTTCTAGTGAGGAATGAAGGCTTTAGAACAAACACTTAAATAAATAAGCATCCAGTAAATATTAGAGCCATTTCAGATTCATATAATAAGTGGTCCACTCAATCAGGTGTGCACACAGTACATTTTATTTGTCACCAAGCATCAATGAAAATAAGCTCCATTTCCCTTGAAATGTTTCATTCTTACACTGTCAACTATTAAAAAAATAATTTCTGTGGTTATTATTAAAATCTGCTCCAATGTGGGAAATGCCTTCATTTCCCCCCAAATCAAATAAATGACGTTAGTCAAGACAAACCAATCAAGAAATAATTATAGTACTTCAATTAAGAATAATGCATGGTGCTACCCACTACGGGGGATACAGAGAAGTATGAACTCTATGACCCTCGGTTATCAGGTGTTTTTAAAAAATAACCTGTTATTGGGGCACCTGGGTGGCTCAGTCAGTTGAGCATCTTACTTCAGCTCAGGTCATGATCTTGGGGTCCATGAGTTCATGCCCCACATCCAGCTCTCTCTGCTGTCAACACAGAGCCCACTTCAGATCCTCTGCCTCCCTCTCTCTCTGCCTCTCCCCTGCTCACTTGCATGCTCTCTGTCTCTCAAAAATAAATAAACACTAAAAAAAATAAATAAGCTGTTATTAATGTCTGACTTGGTCATGTTTTGGTTTTCTTTTCCGTGAACGTAGATATGGGGTGTATTATTGATCTGGAGGTTGATATGCAATGTGCTATTAATCTCTGAGATTTGTGGTCTATAAATTTTATTTTATTTATTTTTTGTGGTCTATAAATCTTAAAATGGAAGACTACGATCACTGTTAGTGATAGTTAATACTGCTATATTTTATGTAACTATCACCTTCCACAGTATAAACAAATATTATAACCAAGGAAGATCTTAAGACTGAAAAATCAATTGGAATGAATTCTAACAGGAAGAGAAGGGTCCTGATACCTGCCAACAGCCCATTTGTGAAATCTCTCCAGGCTCCCAGGATTTTTTAACTTCTTGGAGTCAATTCTTCTCTGTATAGCAAGAATAATATCCTCTCCTTCTCAGGAACTGGGAGAAAAGAGACAATGGGTGTGAGCACTAGTTATTTAAATTGCCATTGCTTTTCTCTAGTGCAGTTTGAAATCATCCATCTCAACCCACTAGCTCTTTGTTCAGACTCTGGCTTGTTCTTGCCTGGACTTCTGCAACTGCCTTGGTGCTGATCTCATCCCCAAACCATTCTCTATCCTGCTGCTAAAATGATTTTCCACAACCACTTATACAACAACTTAAGAGACTTTTAAGATCTTCCCATTACCTTTTTTCTCCTTTATGAAGGTATTAGTTACATACAATGAAATTCACATATATTAAGGTATTTGATGAATTTTCATAATTGTGTATAATTCTGTAGCCACCACCACAATAGTCCCTCTACTCCCCACCAACTGCCCCTTTGCAGGTGATTCTCTCTCCCTAGCCCCCCTCCCAGGCAACTATAGATAGCATTCCTGTCACTATAGTGTCTTAGAATTTTATATATTGCTTCCAATTCTTTTTTAAAAATTAAACTGCAAGGGCACCTAGGTGGTTCAGTCAGTTGAGCGTCAGCCTCTTGATTTCAGCTCAGGTCATGATCTCAAGATCTGTGGGATCAAGCCCTGTGTCAGGCTCTGCACTGAGGGCACAGAGCCTGCTTGGGACTCTCTCTCTCCCTTTCTCTCTGCTCCTCCTCCACTTGTACCCTCTCTCTGTTTCTCTCAAAATAAATAAAAAAATAAACATTAAAAAATTAAACTTCAAAATTTTAGATTTACATAAAAATTGTGAAGTTAATATAAAATATTTTTGTGAATTCCACACCCATTGCTCATTTTTCCCTACGACTAACATCTATCATTAATATGGTATTTTGATTATAATTAGCAAACCAATAGACACATTATTATCAACTAAAGTAAGCCTTATTCAGGTATTCTTAGTTTTTACCTAATATCCTTTTTTCCCCCTGGGATCTCATCTGAATACTATTTTACCGTTAATCATCATATTTCCTTAGGCTCCTCTTGGCTCTGACAATTCCTCAGACTTTCCTTGTTTGGGGGGACCTTAACAGTTCTTCCCTTTTAAAAAAAAAAGTCAGGTGCATCTTCATTTTAATTATGGTCTTCCAAGCCTCTAACAGCATGCTAGTGCTATTATAACAACATACCATAGACTGGGTGTATTAAACGACAGAAACTTATTTTATCATGGTCTGGAGACTAGAAGTCCAAGATCAAGGTGTCAACAGAACTGGTTTCTTCTGAGGCCTCTCTCCTTGGCTTGCAGATGGTCACTTTCTCAGTATACCGTCACATGGTCTTTCACATCCCTGATGTCTCTCTGTGTGTCCAAATTTTCTGTTCTTATAAATACACCAGTCAGATTAGATTAGGATCCACTCTAATTGCCTCATTTTAACATAATCACCTCTCTAGGGACCCTATCTCTAAATACCATCACACTCTAAAGTATGGGGCTGAGGCTTCATGTGTGAATTTGAGAGGGTCACGACTCAGCCTCTAGCATTACCTGGTGGTCTTATCTTTCACTCCATCTCTAGGCATGGCCCACATCCCTCACTCCCCTTCCCAGCAGTCATCTCCAAGTGCCCCATGTTTTAGCAGCTTTTCCACCATCTTAGAGACCAATAAAGCTGACCTAGAGGGAAAACACATCACTTGTGCCCTGCTGCAACCACTAATCAGTGGTGTGTCACTTAGGACAGCTTAAGAAACGGCTTTGTTTAGGGGAGTCTGGGTGGTTGGTTAAGTGTCCGGCTCTTGATTTCAGCTCACGTCATGATCTCATGGTTCATGGGATCCAGCCTCGTGTCAGGCTCCATCCTGACAGCTTGTAGCCTGCCTGGGATTCTCTTGTTCCCTCTCTCTCTGCCCCTCCCTTGTTTGTGCTCTCTCTCTCTCTCTCTCTCTTAAAATAAATAAACATTAAAAAAAAGATATGACTTTGTTTATGTCTTTGTAAGAAGAGAAACTTCTGTATATGGAATTGCCATTCTTCTTGGTTGCCAAACCACGAAAATGTAACCACCTATTCCCTTGAAAGCGTAACTTCCCAGTATTCCTCCGGAACAGGGAGAGTAGGAAGTTGTGTGGAGAGTAAGAAGAAGGGAAAATCCGGGGCACTGTCTGGGAGTGGGTGACACCCACGATGGGAAATCAGGGTAGTGACATAGCCATGGTTACACATTTTCACTGCCACACATATGCTGGCGACTGCATTCCCTGCTGAGGTGTCGTCAAAGTTTCATGCTTTAGAAGAGGGGCTGGGAAAGGTAGATTCCCTGTTCTCCCTGTGACTCATCTCTGGCAGCCCACCTCAGGGCAACTGTCCCAGGTGCCTCTTAGGAATTCCATCCTGACCAAGTCATTGACTGCTTTCACAGCACTAGGGTCATGTCAGGCAGAAAGCTTTTCTCTTAATTTTTTTTTTGCAAGTTTTATTGAGAAATAATTGACATACATCACTGTATAAGTTTAAGACATACAGCACAATAGTTTGATTTACATATGTTGTGAAATGATTACCACAATAGGTTCAGCTAACATATAGATGAAATAAAAAGAAAAGAAAGAGAAAAAGGATAAAGGGAAAATTTTTTTCTCTCGAGAATTCTTGGGATCACCTCTCTTAACTTTCCTGTATGTCACACAGCAGTAGTAGCTATAGTCATCATGTTGTACGTTACATCCCTAAGTTCTTAGTTGTCTTAAAACCGGAAGTTTTTATCTTTGACCCCTCTAATTCTCCCAACTCCCAACCCCCAGCTTTACTCTTTAACTCACTAGTCCTTCAGTCCAGGAGCACAATCCCTGATCTACTTCTCATACCTTCATTCACTCAAGTATTTTTTTCTGTATGCACATGTAAAATATATGTACCTCTAAGTAGTACAGTGGTGTCCACAGTACAACTGGTATAGTAATGCTGGCCCAGGAAACACCCAGGGCTGGAAATGTAATTTGGGGAGTTGGGTTCCACAAGAGGTACAGCGGGAAACAGAGAATATATGGAGCAAAAAGCAGGGTGTTGAAGGTTGCAACTTCTAAACTCTAGTTGTTTAAGAAAATATCTTCCTGGTTGCATCAGACTTGTGGCATTGAACGTAAAACGTTAAACTTTACTGGGGGAAAAAGGAGTTGGAAATTTGGTATGATGCGGTAACTCTTACAATGATGTGTGTGGTAAAATGTATTCAAGGGTGACTGTTCTGAGGCTCTTTGAACAGTTGTGTTTTTCCGTCAAACATAGTTTGCGATGGGTTTTGCTCTCAAGGAACATTTTTAAACAGTTGCTTCTTTTAAATAAAACCTTATTAAATGACAATTTGCAATTGGTAGAATGAAGAAGTGTGTTTCAGTACTAGAGAAGACTATCAACTGGATACAAATTTCTGTGATTTTTGTGTCTTGATATTTTGACGCTTTTAAATGTGTATAGGCAATCCTCACTTTGCACAGTAGTGCAGGACTGTAAAAATGACTGTGTAAGTTGGAAACATGCAAAACAATCTTAACTACCAGTGGGAAAAAATGACAATTGTTCTATGACCTTTAAAAACTTTCTCAAAACATTAAAAACTCTGTCAGTTACAAAGGCATAGGAAAACTAACTAACTAACTAAATAAATAAATAAATAAATAAATAAATAAAACTGGGGTGCCTGGTTGACTCACTTGGTAGAGCATGTGACTCTTGATCTCAGGATTGTGAGTTCAAGCCTCATGCTGGGCATACAGCCTACTTAAAATAAATAAGTAAATAAAAATTTTAAAATTAAAAAATAGTAAAACTGACATCTAGTACATTATAATTTAACACATTAGAAACATTAAAGATTAACATGTTTAATTTCTGGTAAAAAAGTTATCAATAATTTGGATAGTGCTTGCCTTCTTCTTGTCATGTAACTTGCAATATGGAGTAAGCAACTTTTCTATGCCTTGGTGAATTGTCACATTCCTAAGTTTGAAACAGTTTCTGACATTTATCCTTTGTACTTTCAATATGATTTAGTGTCTCCAAGAATTCCTTTCGTGTGAATTTTTTGCCAACCTCACTTCCTCTGGGACATCTTCATCCTTTTCCATCATTACCACTTTCCCCATTTATGCTAATAAGTTGCCCTCACTGAATTCCTCTGGCTAGTTCCTCTAAAGGTGTCCACGGGAGCAGAGACACCATTCCCACTGTTAGTTCTTCTAGAACTTATGTGTTCTATTCAAGTTTCACTATTAGTCTTATCACTATTTGCTCCTTTGCTGCATTCTCATCTCTGATGGCCAATTCCTTCTCTCTGTTACCCATTTTTGTAAAATGTGACGTGAGTTTATTGCTGGGAGACAAAAAGTCTACACAACTTCACACTTTGCTATTTGTGCAAGAACTGAATAGCGATGTGCAACGGCCAATAACTGGTAGACCTGGAAAAAACTGATGTGATGGCTGCCGACTGTATTGCACATCTGTTATTTGCATAGAGATTTGTGGACTGAAGACCTAGTAGCAATTATTGAATGAATTACTCCATACTGTCAAGTGTATAGTAACTGAAATTTAAACTATGTTGTTGGAGAACTGGTGTTGTTTACCTAAACCATGGTAACTGAAATTCATGCATGCAGGAACTGTACAAAGTGGGGGCTGCTTGCATATACTGCTATTGAAAAGCCTTCCTCTTAGACATAAGTTATATTTAGCCACTTCATAGAGCACTTTGGAAGCTTCAGTCTGAAATGTTAAGCATTATGTCATTGGAGGGCAAATAGATGCCATTATTAGGAAAGGAAGTTCTAAAATGGTAGGGATTAGGCAGATGCTAATATGTTGCTGGGTGCTCAGGAAACAATTGAAATAATAAAGCTCAATGAAACTGCCACCAGTAATTATTGTTATAGACACTTTCTGTCTTTTTAGGATTTGTCTGAGAATCAAAGACTATGACATATGCAGGAATATCCAAAATATAAGTAATAGTCAGAACAGTGGAAAGTGCTTAACATCAGAACACTCTGCATTTAAGGAGCCATTTATAGAATCTTGTTTGCTCTGTTAATTTAATGAATGAATGATATAGAAACCCTAATGGAATGATGATAATTCTCCCTTCTCCAGGGGTGAGGTTTAAATAATTAATTACCAAAAAAAATACTCCAAGATCTCAATGATAATTCGAAATTTTCTTTAGGAGATACAATGAACTTCAAAGCCACTACCTTCTCAAGATCATTTTCTAGGGAGATTCTGAATATCACACAGGTAGGAAGAATCCAGAAATAAAATCTAAATCCTTTCTTTATAAACTTAAGTTTATTTTGTCTTGAGAAATCCTTGACAGCTTTGCTGAACCTTCCTTGCACTATACAGTGGTGTAAGATACCATTGCCTAACATTCTGTCTCCCTCCTTCACTCGGGGTCAGATTTGTGGGAGGATGAGTTCTCCCCAGATTTCCCCAGCCTCCCCTGCCCCCACTTTCCCTCACAGCATCATTTTCCTTAATAAAAACCTCACACATTTAATCCCACTTTGGCCTGTGCTGCTCAGTGCATCTGGACTGACACATCTTCCGATGGCATTTCTATTTCTATTCTCTTAGTTTTCCATGGGCCTATGTCAGCTCATTATAAAATACGGAAAGAATGTGAAGATAATGGAATTTCAACCATCTGGAAGAATTTTACTCTAATCATAAAGGATTTGAAGCAAGCATTCCCTTTAGAAAATACTGTACAAATATAAAAAGACAAGTATTTTTTTTTTAAAGACAAATATAAAAAGACAGTTGGGTGCTTGGGGATTTGGGAGACATGGGTTGAGTAGCCCTTTTTATAGTGGTTCCCATACTTTGCTGGTATTAAAGTTACATTGTGTGTGTTTAATGCAGATAACTGATTCCTCTCCTCCACTCCCCAAGAGCTACCGAAACGATCTCCAGAGATGGGACCCAGGCACATGCAGTTTTTACAGAACTTTTTTTTTAAGATTTTATTTTTCAGTAATTTCTACATCCATTGTGGGGCCCGAACCCACAACCCCAAGGTCAAGAGTCACACAATCCACTGACTGAGCCAGCCTGGTGCCCTGTATGGAACGTCTTCATGATTCTAATTTATACCACAGTTTGAGAATCATTGAACACTACTGCCTTGTTGCTCCAGAAGCTGTTTTCCTGGGAGTAATAATATTCAAAAGCTTCTTAGCTTTTGTGTTGTGCCTCTTTATTCTTTTTTCACCTGATTCTTTATAACCTGAGATTTTTTTTAATGTTTTATTTAATTTTGAGAGAGCACAAGTGGGGGAGAGGCAGAGAGAGAGGGACAGAGGATCTAAAGCCGGCTCTATACTGACAGCAGTGAGCCCAATATGGGGCTTGAACTCAAGAACCATGAGGTTATGATCTAAGCCAAAGTCAGATGCTCAATCAACCGAGCCATCCAGGCACCCCTGTAACCTGAGATTTTTAAGACAGCTGAAGTATGGAAAAACTTGGTTTCTCATGACTCATTTGTCCTCAAAAAGCTATATATACATCTAATTGTCTTAAATGCAAGGTAAATAAGGATGAAGAATCAAACCTTTATTTAACTATGTCTTCGGATTTCACAAACATTTCTACATCAGATTTTCCTAAGGTGACGTAAACTATTTGCATGTGTTTTCAAATAGTTTATGCATACCGCTGGTGTTTTACTATGAACATATTATGTTCTAGAGAAACGGTTATTCTGGGTTCTAGATATTGGCCCATTTTCATAGCTCTTCATGGAGATTGCCACGCTCAGGATCTTGTTAGATGTGAAAAAGAAGGGATGAGTTTTATCCAGTTTCTGTGTTGACTGTTAGATCTACGTGGATGAATGGCAAGACCTCCAGACCACAGATTGTCCTTGAATAGAAGGAATAGAAAACCACCAACTCAGTATATAAGAAGCAACAATTTTCCACCAACCTTTCCTTCTAACTTGAGAAAAACCATATTTTTCACAACAAATATTCCTAAATTTAAAAGCTTTTAGGTTACTCAAATGTATAGTGTAAACATAGTGTATAGCATATAGTGTATAGTTTTTAAAGTATGAACTCTCACATTTAGTCTTTCAATGAGGGATACAGTTTTTAGTGTATCTGTAAGTTTTTTTTAAGCAATTCACAATGGCTTGATCCCATTTAGATAGTAAACATCCATGATACCATTACTATTACTGGCAGAGTGACCTCCCATAAGCAAATCTTTGGTTATGACCCTCTTCTGCTCAACAACCTTCTATGGTTTCTTGTTGCCTTAGGTCAAGTATGAATCCCTCACTGTGGGATTTTGACCCATCTCCCAGCATCTCATTCCACTGATCCTACAAGTACAAGTTATGAGACCCCCATAGTTTCTGTATGGCCCTCTCTGGCACTTTATTACAATATGCCTGGTAGTAGCATACAGTGAGTATTTGTCATACCCAGTTGTATTAAATTGAAAATTCTTTGAGATCAAGAATCATTTATTATCCATCCTTTAGGGTACAGGGACCAGCACACAGCATTACCCAGTTTGTTCAGTTAACTTAACCTCAAACAAAACCTCCCACCAGTGGTGATAGAATCAACAAATGCCTCGAGACTCTTTATTTAAGAAAAGTATCACTTCTTAACAAGTATCAGTTATTGAGAATGATAACTCTAAATTTATTATTAAGATAGCTGGGTGCAAAAACAAAAAAAGGTAGACCCATACTTTTGAGTACCTAGTGTATAGCAGGCATTATTATGTCTTTCATATAATTCCCTCATTCACTCAACAAATATTTACTGCGTACCATCAACACTGTGCTAGGAGATGGAAAACAAAGATAAAAAAGTCATTATTCCTGTTCTAAACGACATTACAATCTAATTATGGCAAGTAAATCGATGAATTCAGTAGAGCATGATGTTAGATAGAGATAGACACATGAAGTGCTTTGGAAACACAGAAACGAGGTAAATAAATTCTATGATATAGGTGCCAATTCTTTTCAGTGGAAATTTTTTTTGAGAATGAGAGAGAGAGATTGCAAGCTGGGGAGAGGGGCAGAGAGAGAGAGAGAGAGAACGAGAGAGAGAGAGAGAGAGAGAGAGAGAGAGAGAGAATCTTAAGCAGGCTCCATACCCAGCCCAGAGCCCGATGCGGGGCTCAATCCCATGATCCTGGGATCATGACGTGACCTGAAATGAAGAGTTGGATGCTCAACTAACTAAGCCACCCAGAGGTGCCCCTCCAGAGGATATACTCTTGAGGTGAGCTTTGAAACAAAGTAAGTCAGCTGGATAAATAGGTGGGAAGGGCATTCCAGAGAGAGAGAACAGTATGTACAAAGGCACAGTGACATGTAACAGCACAATGTGTGTGTGGGGTGTATGTAGGCTACGGCAGGAAATGAGCTGCAGAACTAGGCAGGGGTCAGGGTATGAAAGGCTTGGGAATGATCTTAAGCTATTCTGAAAGCTGGAAGAAATCTTTGAAGGCTTTAAAGCAGGAGAGTGATGTGATCAGATTTGCCTCTTAGAAACCTATCATTGGCAATGATTTGGAGGATGCATTGGAAGAAAGACAGGTAGACTAGTTAGGGTAGACTAGTTAGGATACTCTTGCAGTCATCTTGGAAGGAAGTGATGAGATGCAAACAGGGCTGTAGGAATGGAGAACAGAGGAGCAATGATAAAGAAGGAGAGTAGAATCTATGAAGTTTGTAAATTGTTTAGTTGTGGAAGGGGGTTAAGAATGAGGGATCTGGGATTATTCCCAGAATTCTGCCTTGGATAATGGTGCAAATTATAGAGATAGCAAATGCAATCAGTGCTGAGACCAGAGTGAGGAAGTGAGACTTATGTCTCAGGCATAAATTAAGGATTCACAAAAGCTCAGCAATGAAATAAATAATAATACATTTTAATGCACTATTTTTAAAAGACTTTTAAAAAATGTTATTTACTTTATTTATTTGGGGGGGGGGAGGCAGAGAGAGGGAGAGAGAGAATCCCAAACAGGCTCTGCACTGTTAGCACAGAGCTCAACTCGGGGCTCAGTCTCTCTAACTGTGAGATCATGACCTGAGCCAAAATCAAGAGTCAGACGCTTAATGGACTGAGCCACCCAAGCACCCCTGCACTATTTTAAAAATCAAAATTAATGCAAAGAAATCTACAATGAACCAAATATAAACATTTTTAAGTAAAGAAAGATTCTGACTCTGTGCTTATGTAACCATCTTACTCACCTCACCCCAATCCTGGCCCTGAATACAACATCCCTACTAAGAAAGGTATTGTTAAGCATTTTCACTGAGAAAACTGTGACCCAGAAAAGTAAAATACTTAGCTGAAGGTCACACAACCAACAAGTGCCAGAAGCCAGAGGCCTAACCCAGCTTGTGTTGGACTACATGGTGGTGCCTCCCATGTACCACAGGACCCTTGCAGAGCTGAGACATCCTGTGGGCAGTGCTGTGAGCACCTGTGTTTTGTTTTCCTTTATTTGGTTTCACTTTTAGCAAACAGTGACTCTGTTAATAAGGAGAGATGTCCCCAAACCCCATTGTGTTAGAGTTGAGTTTAGCAGTAAAAAAGTAATTATCACAAGATACAACAGAGAGGTAATATTACAAGCTACCAAGAAAAAAGAAAATGTTTAAGAGCCAGTCTGGACTCAAATAACAAACATCAAATCTTGAATTTCTGAAAGTGTGGAATCAGCAAATACAGAATTGATTAACTGAAATGACAATCCAAAGTTTTAGTATACATGCATTAAGGATAGTCACTTGGAATCAATCCAGTTGGAATGAGCGAAGAATTCTCTTAGGTTCCACTTTGCTGCTAAACCTCATGGGCAACTATGGGAAAAAAGTAATCTTTCCTAATGGTAGAGATTTTGAGTTCTTGATTCCAGACATGAGAAAAGTCCAGAGATTTTGAGTTCTTTTTTTTAAATGTATTTATTTAAATTCAAGTTAGTTAACATACAGTGTAGTATTGGTTTCAGGAGTAGAACCCAGTTATTTATCACTTACATACCACACCCAGTGCTCATCCTAACAAGTGCCCTCCTTAATGCCCATCACCCATTTAGCCCATCCCCCATCCACCTTCCCTCCAGCAACCCTCAGTTTGTTCTCTGTGTTTAAGAATCTTTTATGGTTTGCCTCCCTCTCTATTTTTATCTTGTTTTTCCTTCTCTTTCCTTATGTTCATCTGTTGTGTTTCTTAAATTCCTCATATGAGTGAAAACATATGAGATTTGTCTTTCTCTGACTTATTTCATTTAGCATAATACACTCTCGTTCCATCCACTTTGTTGCAACTGGCAAGATGTCATTCTTTTTGGTTGCCAAGTGATATTCCATTGAGTATATATACCATATCTTCTTTATTTGTACTCTTTCAGAATTTGGCTATTCTTAATTCAGACAAGAGCCCTGCCAATGTCTTCTAGACAGAGTTTCCTTCTGACGATGTTACAAAAGAATCCATTTTAAGTGGATCTTAGTAACAAAATTTCCAGTGCTGACGAGGCCCACTCTGTAACCTAGACGTACCACAATTTTCTGACCATGAAATGATAGCTTTGGACCACTGCAAAGTTCTGCATAAGGTACAGAATCTACAGAATGTAGACCTACATTTTTCATATTTTTCTTCTCTTGTAAAGTTAATCCACAATATTGTGCTGATGGGTTATTGCTGTGAGTTAGTTGTATTCTTGTTTTTCATGGTAGCTATTGCTTCCCAAAGTTAATATAAAAACAACTTATATCATCAGGGAAATGCAAATCAAAACCACAACGAGATATCATCTCACACCTGTCAGAATGGCTAAAATAAAAAACACAATAAACAACAAGTGTCAGAGAGAATGTGGACTGTGCACTATTGGTGGGAATGAAAATGGGTGCATACACTGTAGAAAACAGTATGAAGGTTCTGCAGAAAGCTAGAAATAGAGTTACCATAGGATTCAGGAATTTCCCTACTGGGTATTTACCTAAAGAATATGAAAACGCTAATTTAGAAAGATATATGCACCCCTATGTTTATTGCAGCATTATTAACAATAGCTAAGATATTAAAGTAATCCAGATGTCCATCAGTAGATGAATGGATAAAGAAGAGGCAGTATATATACACAATGGAATATTACTTAGCCATAAAAAAGAATGAAATCTTGCCATTTGCAACAACATGAATGGATCTAGAGAGTATAATGCTAAGGGAAATAAGTCGGTCAGAGAAGAGAAGACAAATACCACATGATTCACTCATTATCTGGAATTTAAGAAACAAATGAACAAAGAAAAAAAGAGACGAATATAAAACCAGACTCTTAACTATAGAGAACAAACTGGTGGTTGCCAGAGGGGAAGTGGGTGGGGGGTGGGTGAAATAGGTGAAGGGGACTAAGAGTGCACATATCATGATGAAAACTGAGAATTGAATTGAATTGTAAAATTGTTGAATCATTATACTGCACACCTGAAACTAATATAACACTGCACATTAACCAGACTGGAGTTTTAAAAGTTATAAATAACTTATTGGTAACTTGCTTGCTTAACCCAACAAATCAAACACTGTTATTGTAGCAAATGTTTTCCCACATAGACCCAGGTTTTGAAGCACAGCACAAGCAAAAGTCTGCAGAGGCAATGTAACTTAATTTCTGGAAATTATGTTAAACAATCTCATGAAAATCTAAGACATGTAATATATTGACATATTCTCAATGGTTAATGCCATTAGAATCAAATGATATATGTAATTGCAATGTAGTTATCTAAACTGACCAGTTGTTAAAATGGTTTTCTTTTTAGTATAGTTGACACACAGTGTTACATGAGTCTCAGGTGCACAACATAGTGATTTGACAAGTGTATACATTATGCTCTGTTCACCACAAGTGGAGCTACCATTTGTCATCATACGTGGCTATTACAATATCTTAAAATAACTTTGAACTGGAAAACTTCTGCCTTTGGAGTTAAGATTATAAGATGTGAACACTTTTCAATGTAATTTGAGCCAATCTAGCCATTCATTTTGGACTAAGACCTTTTTTCCTGTCAGAGAGAGTTTCTCTTCCTTCAAGTACAATTGTAAATTTCTTTTTTTATGAAATATTTCAGCACAGAAGAATGTGTGGAGTATGTTACAAACATCTCTACCCACAAACCTATGTAATAAATTCGGTATAAGGAAGGCCTCCTGTTCCCCTTCCCCAGCGCGATGCCATTTCCCCCATTGAGCATTGTCATTAGTCCAAGCTCTTCCTGCCACATGTCACCCCTCCTAATGTTTATACTCTTTACTGCTTTGGAACATGGAAAGGATATTCACAACTATTTATACTTTAGTTTTCAGTGATACTTAATAAAATATATGAGTTTAACAATCTGAGCATTAAACAAAGTATTTTTTGAGCATTTAAAAATCAATTTAATTAGGGGCACCTTGGTGGCTCTGTCAGTTGAGCACCTGACACCAAACATTGTTGAATCAAGCCCTGCATCAGACTCTATGCTGAGCGTGGAGACTGCTTGAAATTCTCTCTCTCCCTCTCTCTCTCTCTGCCCGTCTCCCCTGCTCGTGCTCTCTCTCTCTCTCTCAAATAAAATTTTAAAAATCAATTTAATTAATTCCTTTAAACAATTTAAATTATAATGACAGATACATATTAGTATTATTGATTTTGAAAAAACATTTGAAATTCTTTGAATAGTTGATAAAACATACACAAATGATTATAAAATATATTGTCACACTCAGATTATTTCTGAGACATCAACAAAATGGCCCTGCCGTATTTCTTCATTTTCCCCTGAACCTGTTTTTATACTGTTCTGGGGTTACAGCTATCCTTATTTCAGTATCTTTCTAAAGTTTTCATTACGTTATTTGGATACTTTCCCAGGATTGCAGTGATCGTATCAGACCTGAAAGAATATTCCCCAGACTGGACCATTTATTTATAAGTTGGGGCTGATCAACTAATTCATGGTTCAGAGCACACAGGATCTGATATGAGTCAAATCTGAATGAGTCCCTGGGAACAAGGCACAGGTTCTCACATAGAGTCAAGCTCCATTTATCAGTTCCATTTATTAGTAAAACTTTTCAAGTTCGTTTGTAGCATATTTTTTAGTTTTTTTTTTTTTTTTTACAATTTGGTATCTTTCTTCAAAATATTTTACTTTTAAAATCCTGGTTGCTAGTATTAAATAACATGTTTTTCCATTTTGATAGATCCACCTCATCTGTTACCAATATTAAAACCATATTTATTTCTTTTTGGTATTTCATCATAACTAGTACAGCCATCAAGAGGGTTAATTACCTAGAAGCATAGTTAGCTTTCCTTTAGGACATTTGGCTCATTTTTCACTGTTGAACCTTTTTCTCTGTCTTATGTATGGCCACCTGTAGTGATTGCATGTTAAACCCTTTCTTCCCTGTTTTTATGTGGACAACTAGAAATGTCCTGTTCTTTGTATAGCATCCACAATTTCTGGGACTTTTTACAGCATCTTGTATTCACTATTTTTACTCACATGGATAGAAGCAGGTAATGTCCGTACTTTTTTTTTAATGTTTATTTATTTTTGAGAGAAAGAGAGACAGAGCATGAGCAGGGGAGGGGCAGAGAGAGAGAGGGAAACACAGAACCCGAAGAGGCTCCAGGCTCTGAGCTGTCAGCACAGAGCCCTACAACAGGGCTCGAACTCATGAGCCACGAGATCATGACCTGAGCCAAAGTTGGACACCCAACCAACTGAGCCACCCAGGCACCCCTGTCCATACTTCATAAATAGGCATAAATTTAATGAAAGAAAGAAAGGGGTGCCTAAGTGGTTCAGTCAGTTGCACATTTGACTCTCGATTTCAGCTCAGGTCATGATCCCAGAGTTATGGGATCAAGCCACATGATAGGGTCTGCAGTAGACATGGAGCTCTCTCTCTCTCTCTCTCTCTCTCTCTCTCTCTCTCTCCCTCTACCCCACTTCCCTGCTCACACATGCTCTCTCTCTAAAATTAAAAAAAGAAAGAAAACACACATACTTTTATTTATTAAAATCAATACAAATAAAATATTTCCTCATAGTTACCTGTTTAATACTACAATTACCTTTTGTATAATTTCATGTTAATATTTCTTTTGGGATATCGCAAACGCATGGTCTTTCCTAGATTCAACGTGTTCTAATTTATTATTTATTTATTGTTCACTGAGGCTCTATTTTACAGCAGGAGACTGTTCAAGCAAGTTGCTTTGCCCTTTAGCCCTGTTTCTGGCATCCTTAGAGGCATTCTTTTTTTTTGGTAAGATATGATCTTCCAAAACCATCCTGATTTTTCTTGTCCCAAGACATGGAATCAGGTACCCTCTAGGAGTCCTTTCTGCTTCTGGTAGAGAATAGTGTTAGGACCAAAAGTTGTAATAAGCAAAAGTGTTGCTGTCCCAGTGGGAGCAAATTCAATAGTGATCAAGCTAGAAAATTGTGTCTTTTTTTAAAAGCCAAAGTTCATACTGAGTCTTCCATTATAACATAGTATGTTACTGTTCTCTCCTGTTCCTACCGTAGGGAGTTTCATCATTGTTTAGCTGAGAAAAGCCACTCCTTATGGCAAGAAGGAAAATCTCATTCTAACTGCTAAAAATTCTATTCACTAAATCCACCCCTAGGAAACATTAGCTCCTCCAAGGTGACACATTTTGACTTACTATTCTATTTAATCAAACCTGTATATAACTGAAGCATTCTGTGCTCTCTGAGGCTGAAGATCATCTCCAAAGTCAGGAGTGCTGTCAAAGTTGCAATAACCATGCTTTAATTATTTTCACTGTTTTTGAGGGACCCTGGGAGCACAAGCAATAAAGATTTTAACTTGCTCAAGGAGGATTCTGCTTCATTTAAGAACTTAGTGTCATAAAAATTTGGGGTTTCTTAATCATCCTAAAGGCTGAATGGTCTGAGTCATTTAATTGTTTCTTTCATAGCATTAAAAATTGAACGCTTCCATTTTTAGAGTAAGCAATTTACTTTTATTGGAATTTCTTGGGTAGTCTCCAAATATTCAGCAAAGAAACTTATCAGAGATCACAGGCACATTCTATACTTGAGCTCTCCATTTCTGTGAGTTGACGAGAGTGGAAGTTCTACTCAGCTTGACAACACACATTAATTGAGTTTTAATCATACACTCCACCCAAAGACATATAAGAAACAGAAGTTTGGAATGAAAATCACTGGTTTCTTTCCTGTAAGCACCTTCCAAAAGCTAGACTGGTCTTTCAGAGCTAAGAATTCAGGTCCACACTATACTTCTTCTAAGAGGACCAGTTCAATTCCTGTGTTCTGTGGGAACAGGGACAATCCTAGAGCTGACTCATGGTTTGAATCTGGCCTAAGAGAGCTCAACAGTGGCCCTGATTGTGTGTTTGTTATGTGGTAGGGGAAGAAGAGGGAAGAGATGGAGAATAAGGAGGAAAGTCAGGAAGCAATAGTACCACTTCCAGATCTGGCTCTAGGATGCCACTTTTGACAACTTTGAAACTGACTAGAACCCCAAGGCAAGAGCTCTGTTCCCATCCAAG
Source organism: Cryptoprocta ferox (assembly GCA_028646485.1). NCBI lineage: Eukaryota > Metazoa > Chordata > Mammalia > Carnivora > Eupleridae > Cryptoprocta > Cryptoprocta ferox. The sequence goes on along the minus strand of CM053571.1, from coordinate 105,042,621 downwards.
GAAGGCTGGTGTGTATAGGCTGATCTATGGCTCATCTCATTTCATTCTATTCCACAACAGCCCAAGCAGCTGCTCTCACTAGGACTGTGTCTTTCCTAGGATCGAGTACTATGACTACCTGGCATACATTTCCATGTGTTGGAAGTCTTTAGGTAGCAACCAGGAAAACAATTATTTCTGACATCAAAGATAATCATGTTTGGTGATCATAAACAAGTTTTAGCATTTAATCCTTTGGTATCTGTAGATTATAATCTTCTCTTCCTTTCATTCATTTCTTTACTGATTCATTCATTTAGCAAAATATTTACCAATATGTATACACCAATATTTATGTATACATAGCAGAAATTAAGAAGCTGAGAGATTATAAGATAAAAATGTACTCTGTACATAAGCAACTGCAGGCATGGACCTGCAATCTAGGACAAGTTTTGAAAATGACACTGTGAATTTAAAGTTAATTGGAATAAAACGTAAAGTGCAGAAGATTAGCCATCCATAGAAGATACTCAACCAGAATGATATGAATGGATCAGTCTCTCCTGACATATCAGCTATCACTGCAACTGTACTGTATGACTTGGGGAAACATAATTTGAGGTTATGTTATAATGTTATAATGAGAGAAGTATTAGCATCTGGGAAAAAAGATCAGAAAAGAAAGTATTTGCCAGTATGTCTCAAGTACTATCCAGGGAATAGGAAATAACAGCCAGTATTCATTACCTAGAAGGAAATATCTCTGCAGAGAAGGCTAGTAACATTTGCATAACACTTCAGTTTACAAAGTGCCTCCATGTACATTATCTCTTTCAACACTCACAATTGCCCCATAAATTCAGTGTCAATATCATTCCTGTTATATCAAGGAGGAAATAGTCTGGAAGGCTAAGTGACTTTCCAAGGTCACACCGCCAGTGAGGGGCAAGACTGAGTGAACTGACTTTAAGGTGAGCATACTTTCCTTAGCTAACAAAATCCATCATGCTGAGTTTATGAGGCACAAACAGCTTCTCGGCAATAACCATTTTCCTTCATCTGACTCTAGGCTCATCAAGTCCTTTTCTTAAATATGAAATATAATTAACAATACAATGTATTGATTTGACAATTCTATGCATTACTCAGTGCTCACCATGATAAATGTAGTTTCCATCTATCACCATATAACATTATTACAGTATTACTGACTATTTTCCCTATGCTGTATTTTTCAACTCTGTGATTGATTGATTTATTTACTTACTTAAAATTTTTTAATGTTTATTTATTTTTGAAGGAGAGAGAGACACACAGCATGAGTGAGGGAGGCATAGAGAGCGAGGGAGACAGAATCTGAAGCAGGATCCAGGCTCTGAGCTGTCAGCACAGAGCCTGACGTGGGGCTTGAGCTCACGAGCCATGAGATCATGACCTGAGCCAAAGTCAGACGCCCAACTGACTCAGGCACCCAGGAGCCCCTGTGATTTATTTATTTTATAACTGGAAGTTTGTATCTCTTAATCTCCTGCAACTATTTTGCCCATCCCCCACCCCCTCCCCTCTAGCAACCACCAGTTCTATATATTTATTAGCTGTTTCCGTTTCTTTGTTTTCATTTGCTTTGTATTTTAGATTCCACATGCAAGTGAAATCATATAGTATTTGTTTTTCTCTGTTTGACTTAAAAAAACAATGAGTTCTTGCCATTTATGACAACATGAATGGACCCAGAGGGTCTCATTAAGTCATCTTTTGATCAGTAATTTGGCCTCTTGAAAGAGACACATCTCCAGAAAATAATCATTGCACTCAGGAAGGGCTCCATGGGTGTGCAATTTGTGTAGTTTCACAGACCTCTCTATGCTAGGTCTCTCTCCTGGTTTAAAACTTTACTGTCACTGTCAAGCTTTACTGTCACTGTCTTAAATTTTTGAATAGTTTTTGAACAAATGGTCCAGTATTTTCATTTTTCACTAAACCCTGCAAATTCTGTAGCTGGTCCTGACTGCACAGATAATGGCTACCAGCTCAGCGTGGGTCTCTGGGTAATCAACCAGTACCTTGGGAGTTTGAAGGGCAAATAAGATTTGGAAATGAGGACAGGAGAAAATGTAGAAGATAGTCTTGCTGGGGAAGAAACTTTAGGAAAGGAAGAGTGATGGAGCATACAGGGCATGCTCTCAGGGTTAGCACTTGCAAGCTTGCTCCCTTTGGTTCATACCAACATACCATTGATGAAAGAGTTATCACAGCAGGAGGTCTGTATGCTTATTCCTTACATGTCTCCAAAAGAGCCATAATGGACCCTTGGCCAACACCTAGGAATGTGGTCCCTGGAATCTTTTTCATGTTAATGATTGATAATTTTGTTATATATATTTGGAGCAATTCACAATGCTGTACTGGCTGGTCAAATTGTTTTGTGCAAATCCAAGAGTGGTGACGTGCATCTGTGTTCATTGTTGGAGTCTTGATTTTGATTGCCATAGCTGGTTGTGTAGTAGAATGTACCTATGTGACTGCCCCCTGTAAAAGCCTCAGATTCTGAGACTCAAATGGACTTTCTTAGGCAGAGACATTCTACCTATACCCTAGATAGATCTGCCAGAGAGAAAGTGCTCCTGTATGCTCTTAGATGGGGAAGGATGTTGGAAGACTATGCTGAACCTCTCTGGACTCTACTGATGCACATTTATTTCTTGCTGCTTTTGCTCAGTGTACTTTGGTGTAATAAATTTTAGCCATAAGTATAAACTGCCATTGAATCTTGTGAATCCTTTTGGCAAATCACCAAACAAAACACAGTCTATTTTCTGTGACATTTCTGTGCTATTTTCTGCTTTTTTAGTATTCAGAATTATGTACTTTTATAGAATATCCTCACTTAATAATACTAAAAACAAATAATGATAATATTTTAATGATAAACTCTAGTCCCCATAAAGCCTTTTCCTTAAGGTCCTTTCTAAATTTTGAAAATTGTTCCTTTTACTAAAGATTTTGGAGAATCTCCTTGAATTTGCAATGATTTTAAAAGACTAAACAACAACAACAACAACAACAACAACAACAACAACAAAACCCTTATATGATCCAGATGCCATTTGACCATTTGGAGAGTCTCTTTCATTTTAGAGACATGTGCACTTGCTAAAATAGACTTGGAACAGCTCACAGAGCACATGCCTTGTGTTCTCTTGGATTGATTACTGCCATTCTTTCTTCTCCAACATTCCAGAGGTACTGACTCATAGATTACAAGTGTTTCAAAACTCTATCACATGCGTCCCTGCCAACCATAGCTCAATTTTTATATCTTTGCAAAAACTTGGCCTATAATGAGATCGTACATTTATTTTATAATCCATTTAGCTCAAAATAACTATAGTTATTTACATAGCATTTGTCTGTATATGCACTTAGCTCTTACAGTATTGGTGAAGACTTGTACAATGAAAAAATTGAAATGCAAATGTAGAAAATGTCAAAAAAACTTATTTTTTAAGTCTTCAATTTAATTTCTTTCATTCTATTTCTCCTGGCCATCAAGGATGTTCTTGTTTATATTATTCATATAGTTTTTAATTAAAATATTTTATTGAGTATTAAAATATAGCTATATATGTATGTATAGTTAGAGTCTTGCTTTGCAAATTCATGTTTTCTAATCAGTTGACTATAATGACAAGTTTCTGTAAACTAAATATAATCTTTATATATTTATCATCACAACTGATGTTTGTATGAAACATGCATTATTTCTTTTGATCTTTCAACCAACTGAGGAGTCAGGCATTATGAGAGGTGAAGGAAATTGTCACTGTTGCATTGTCATTCACCAGAGAAGTTGAAGCTCATCCTGCTGTCTCAAAGCTCAAAAATCTTCAAAGGTTATCAACTTTTAACTGAATTGACTTTAAACTTTAGTTAAAAAAAACCACCCTTTTTTTTTTTAATGCTGTTTAGTATTCTTTGTAGTCTGGCCCCATCCAACTCCTTGACCTCATTACTTACCAATTCCTGACATGGGAATTAACTCCTCATTGTGTTTAGAAATATCCTGAGTACATGGGAATGTAGACTGGTGCAGCCACTCTGGAGAACAGTATGGAGGTTCCTCAAAAAGTTAAAAATAGAACTATCCTACGATCCAGCAATTGCATTACTAAGTATTTACCCAAAGGATACAAAAATACAGATTCAAAGGGACACATGCACCCCAATGTTTATAGCAGCATTAACAACAATAGCAAAATTGTGGAAAGAGCCCAAATGTCCATCAACTGATGAATGGATAAAGAGGATGTGGTATATATATATATATATATATATATACACACACAAAGGGATATTTTGAAAAAAAATTTTAATGTTTATTTATTTTTGAGAGAGAGAAAGAGAGAAAGCATGAGTGGGGGAGGTGCAGAGAGTGAGAGAGACACAGAATCCAAAGCAGTCTTCAAGCTCTGAGCTGTCAGCACAAAGCCCGATGCCAGGCTCAAACTCATGAACTGTGAGATCATGATCTGAGCCAAAGTTGGACGCTTAACCGACTGACCCACCCAGGTGCCCCGACATACAATGGAATATTAATCAGCCATCAAAAGGAATGAAATCTTGCTATTTGCAGCAACATGAATGAAACGAGTGTATTATGCTAATTGAAATAAGTCAGAGACAGACAAATACCCTATTATTTCACTCATATGTGGAATTTAACAAACAAAACAGATGAACATATGGGGGGAGGGGAAGAGAGAGGGAAATAAACCATGAGACTCTTAAAGATAGCAAACAAACTGAGGGTTGGTTGATGGAGAGACGTGGGTGGGATGGGCTAGATGGGTGATGGTGGAGGGCACCTGTTGTGATGAGCCCTGGGTGTTGTATGTAACTGATGAATCACTGAATTCTACTCCTGAAATCACTATTGCACTGTATGTTACCAACTAGAATTTAAATAAAAATTTTTAAAGAAAAAAAAGAATTGAAAAAAAGAAATATGCTGAGTACATGGTAGTGTTTAATAAATGCATGCTTATTAATGGACTTAAAGATAAAAACAAGATGTTCCACAGACTATCATCAATAAGATAAAATTTTGAAAAAAAATAAGATGAAACTTTGAGGCTATTTTAAAAAATATTTATAAGAATAATTGGACGAAGTTGAACTTTGACTAAATATTTAATTTTAAGAGATTATTGTTATTATTTTTAGGTGTGATAATGGTACTGTATTTATGTTAAAAGAAATCTCTGTGTGTGAATTATGCCCCCCCTCCCCCCACCACCAATCCATATATTGAAGCTCTAACTTCCATGAGACTGTATTTGGACAGGGGGTCTTTAAGGAGGTAATTAAGATTAAATGAGATCATAGGGTGGTGTCCTAATCCAATAGAACTGGTGTCTATATAAGAAGAGGAAGAGACATAGGAGTTCACCAGAGAAAAGGTCATGTGAGGATCCAGTGAGAAGCCAGCTATCTGCCAGTCAGGAAGAAAGGTCTTACTAGAAACCAGCCCTCCAGCATCTTAATCTTGGACTTTCAGCCTTCAGAACTATGAGAAAATAATTCCTGTTGTTTAAGCCATCAAGTCCGTGGCATTCTGTAAGGCAGCCTGAGCAGACTAACTACCTTGTTTTTAAGACCTATTTTCTATCTATCTATCTATCTATCTATCTATCTATCTATCTATCATCATCTATCTAATGATATGATGTCTGGAATTTGCTTCAGAATGATTTTTTGGGCAGATAGTGGTACAGATGAGACATTGGCAGTTTTGAACCTGAGTGGTTGGCAGTTAACTATACTGTTCTTTCTACTTCTGTTTATCTTTGGAAGTTTTCATTTGAAATGTTTCTAAATTTTAGAAAATGGAAAACTAAAAACAAAACCTCGTGACTAAGGAGAGGTTGTAATTGCTACTAGGCCAATGGCATATGGTAGAGGTGGGGAGTTGGGCTGGAAAGAATTGGGGGCTTTGGGGCTTCAGGAACATGTAGAACTTATCTGGCTCCAGGAGTTCCTTCTCTCAGTAATTCTCCGGCCTATCTTTTACAGGCTTTTTTCCTATCTATCCAACCAATTATGAGACAGTATGAAACTGGCCTGGAATATTAGTAAAATAGTTCAACACTTGAGAGGTAGGTCAGAAAAGCCATTTTACAGGAAAAAAAAATCTTTGCTCTACTCTGCCATTCATACTTGAAATTCCCTGAACTACAGCAATGAACACCAATTAATATGCTGCCCTCAGGAAAAATTGTACACACCTCTACAGGTACAATCACACATAGCATAACCTGCTTCTCCCCAGTGGGCACAAAAATATTCTTGTCACATTTGTATAGCTGATTGCTTTATTACATGTTCCACTTCCGGGAAAATTGATAATAGTTTCTAGAGGATTCTTCCCACCACTAAGTGTTCAAATTCCCCAACTTATTAAGAACCAAGCATTTCCCCCTCCACACACATGTGCACGCGTACACACACACACACACACACACACACGCGCAGCTGCTTCCATGCCCACCAGAGGTGAATTGGGGCCTCAACAGTCCCTCCTGCCACCCTGCTCTCTGCCACAGATTTCTGCGCCTCACCATGTCATAGGTGAAGGCTCACCGAATACATTATCTAATGGGTTTACAGGTGATTTTTATTTTGCTTGTCTGTACTTTCTAATATTGCCTTTAATGAGCATATTTTTATCATGAAATAAAAAGTCAGTATGAAACAAATCTGAAACAAATAAATAAACATAAAAGTCACAGGTTCTCATGGCTCTGAGTAGGTGCCAAGGTGGGGCTTCCTTGGCAGGATCAGACATCTGGGGAAAAATGTTTATAAAATACGTTATGGGGACACCAAATGCAAATGTAATCTATGTGGATATTGTTAAGCCAGGTATAGACAAATGACTCCACTACTATTTACAGACCAGATTGGTAAAATATTAATAAAGACGACCCCATGTTCATGTGATGCTTGATCTTTCCTAAACTAGAAATAATTTTGATATGAAATGATCATTCCAATGGAAAGTTCTTTTTCTTGTTTTGTGTCCACAGTGGTCTTTTTTCCCATGAAGGTAATGACCCATATGAAGTTTAAAGTCTTTCACATCCGTCCATGTAGCTTTCTCAGGCAGGTCTTAAAAAGAAAGCAAGAGGTTTCCAGAAATGCTGTGTGAAGTGCTCTTGAGCTATGCCTGGTAAGCAAAGCTCTCTATAAAGCTTCTCTTTAAAAATAAGTTATAACTATATAGAAAACAAAATTGCTTGTTGATGAAAAAGAACACAAAGTCCAACTACTGATGGTGTCAAAATCATATTCTGAATTGCTTCTTATCCAAAGCAAAAATAAAACAAAGAATAAAAGAATAAAAATTTGATAAACTTCCTCAGGCAACTATACCCATGGAATCTCTTTCAAGTCAACTTTTCAAGTTTCATTTAAAAAAATAGAATCGTGCATTGCCTTTTTTCAATGCATTGTTTTTCTATTTAAACTTAGTGTTTTGGCTTTTGAATTCATCCCATGGACCATGAAAGAGAGTGGAGGCCCAGAATTTTTTTATCAAGTGGATCAGGAAACTGCTCCTTTTTGTTCTTTTCTAAATAGCTGCAGATTGTGATTCAGCCAAACTGAAAAAAAACAAAAAACAAAAAAAACACTCCACCAAATTAAAACAAAGTTCGTTCGCTGCAGGTTTGTTTATATTGTGCTTGCATGCTATCTTCAAAGTGCCATAATATTGAAAGTACCGTCTTAGAAAATGCATTGTAACTTGAGTTGTTAGACACAAAACAACACAGAATGCTCTGGGCATTGGCTGTCAGGAGCAAAGAGGTAACTTTTGTTCCCACCACAGAGGCACCACCCCACTAGGTGAGGCATTCAGTGCCATGGACCCCTGGGAACCAGCAGTACCTAGGCTACTGGGGGTGCACCAATAGGGAAAAGGGAGCCCTTTCAGCACAATGGCATTGGGCAGGGGAACTACTGGTTCCTACCTACAGTACTGTTTTCAATACAGGGAACAATAGTGATTGCAGCTCAAAAGGGAAGGTAGCATCCCCAGGGAATCCTTGTGCAGGACCAAAAGAGAGAGAATAATACAGGGCTGTCTTTGTTCATTAATCTTTTAACATTATGGGAGTTAGGTGTGATCCTGTTGGAAGGTTGGTCTCTGGGTAGGAGTGTGTGGAAAGTTGCACAGAATGAAGAGGACAGAAAACAGCAGTTTGCAGTGACGAAGAAGCACAGATGATGAGGAGATTTTGAATCGAAGGCTGGAGCTCAATTGTCTTACTTTATTATTTCTTCCTAGAAAGCCATAGATGTCATACACACACACACACACACACACACACACACACACACACACATTTCAGAAGAAGAACTTTTGCCAACCTCCCCCTCAAAAAAAAAAAAAAAAACAAAAACCTCTTTGAAGTTTGACAAAGATGGAGGTGACTCTTGATCAAGCTGGGATCAAACTGGTCTTTGAATGCGTCAAACTGGAAGCCACTTCAAACCGAACTTGGGAGAGCAAAACTTGGTGCTTAGATATTTAACATGAGGGAGAACATTGAAAAGAAAGCAAAACACTACTGCGTCTATTCAATGTTACCTGGAGTCCCTACTTTAATCTCTTTTTCTATCTAGAAATATGGACTTACATGTCATTATGATGAGGGACAGAGCAGAAAAATGTTCACCTTTAGCCCAGAAGGCTGACCTATAGTCTGCATAGTTTTGATAAGGATCAAATGGGTGCTGGTTGCTACATTCTTAAAAGGTCTCAGACTGCCTGTATAGCTCACCAATTGTTAATATCAAACTGAATGATAAGCTCCAGAGAAATCTTGTGAAAGTAGTTTTATGAGTAGAAATTTGAAGGGGACATTTATGATCTAGTACTCCCTGCACATCCCCTTCCCTTTGAGCACTAAGCATATAACCACCAGCTTCATACAGCATAGAGCGCCTTTCTGCCTACGGGTCCCGTCCCCGTGCTACTTAAATAAACTTACTAAGTTACACCGTAAAACATCTCAAAAGTTCTTTCTTTCTCTCTTTCTTTTTTAAGATTTTATTTTTTTTAAGGCAATCTCTACACCCAACATGGAGTCAAACTCACAACCCCAAGATCAAAAGTTGACATGCTCTACTGACTAAGCCATTCGGGAGGCCATCAAGTATTCTTTCTTGACTGCTGCACTCATTGATCCCACAACAATCATAGCTGCCTCCTTATTTGATTTAAAATAATGATGCAACACAAACTCTTTGTGGCAACCCCTAGACCTGTCGATGTCATGATAATTTGCGTGAGGTATCCTGGGGGGTTTGGCAGTCCACTTCATGAAGAACTGACCTTCTGGGTACATACTTATTAAGCCCCTACTAGGTGCTGAGGCTGGAGAGAAATCTAAAAGATTAAGGTTGTGATTAAGGTAGGATTCAGGGCCTGGGTGAGGGAAGGAAGGACCCAGATATGCACTCAGCAGGGGTAAGATGGTGCTGACAGCCTTTCAGAGGAGGGATCGTTCCTTCTTGAGATTCAGCCTCACTTCTCTTTTTGGTCTCCATAAGACACTCTATGTCCTTTAATAACCTCCTTTATTTGCTTAAGCTAGTCTGATCCGGGGACCTATCACTCCAACCAAAAGAATCCTGACTAAACCAGTACCATTGTTTCTTTTCCTTAATCAACAATCAAGTCTAGTTGTGATATCTTTTTCTTTCTTTTTTTTTTTTCTCTTTAAGTACATTTCAAATATATTAAGCTGGCTGGAGAATCACAATGATCACTCAATCCCTTGGCCAATGAGAATGCAGAAGGACCAATAAATATAATATGAGAAGGATGGGCAGTACATAGAGAAGCTCTTTAGCTTTGGGGTTGACATACAGACAAGAACGCCCTCTGAAGCATGTGCTTGGGTAGGGCTTCCTAACAGGAGAGACGACCTGGGACTCTAACAAAAACTATTTAGTTGCATTAAGAACTATCCTGTCTTCTTTTTTTTTTTTAATGTTTTATTTATTTTTGAGAGAGAGAGAGAGAGAGAGACAGCATGAGCAGGGGAGGGTCAGAGAGAGAGGGAAACACAGAATCTGAAGCAGCCTCCAGGCTCTGAGCTGTCAACACAGAGCCTGACGCGGGGCTCGAACCCACAAACTGTGAGATCATGACCTCAGCTGAAGCTGGACGCTCAACCGACTGAGCCACCCAGGCACCCCAAGAACTATCTTGTCTTCTACACTACAGTACATTACCATTCCTCCTCCCCCATCTACTCCCCCCCCCCATCCCCCAGGGATTCTCAACAAAGGCTGTTTCTCAAGGACACTTGAGACAAAAGTCTATTCATCAATTTAGTGGAAAAGGCAACTATCAAGGCATTTGCATGAGTAAAGAAAATAATTGTATGAATTTTTAACATTTCAAATCTGTTTGTCCTGCTAGTAGATACAATCACATTGATGTCCCTTAGTTCTCAAACGTGAAGAATTTAAGAACATGCTTTTATAGCCTGTTCACCTCTCAGCTATTGTATATTTCAATATCTGTCATTTTCAACTTGATCCCATTAATTTATAGCAGTGAATTAAAAAAAATTTTTAAGTAATCATAATTTTTTCTCTTCTTTATTTTTTATGGTTTCATTATTTATCAAGGCCACACTCTGGTCCTTATTCCTCAATTCCTGTATTTCCCAAGGCCTTAACTATTTATCTGTTTTTATTTGCTGCTGAAGAGGAGCAGAATATGCTATCCCAAAATACGCCAGTTGGGCATATTGATTATTTTGAATTAAAGTTATTTAATAAAAGCCAGTGCAAGGACACTCTGACGCTCTTTTGTCTCTCTAAAAGCAGGAAATAAATCTCCCATGTGTATCAGGAGGATAGAAGGCATCCTATATCAGGATGTATAGAAGGCATCCTTATCAGATATAGAGAGTTTAAGCACAAGAAGGCTATGTGAAAAAATCTTGTTACTTTTTCACTAATTTACTACCCTAAGCACAAACGTCTTTGTCTTGTCAATTCTTTACAAATGTATTGTTTCTTTGTCTAAATGAATAAAAACTACCTGCTTTGGTCACTTCTTTGAGTCTCATATTTTTTCAGGGTTCCCATGCATATGAAATTAAATTTATTTTTTCTCCTCAGTCTATCTGATGTCAATTGCATGATTACACACTTTTGTAAATATGCTTTATTAAGAATGCAACTCACAAGATTCAATGCCAAAGGTACTATGTAAAACCACCATAGGTTCACCCAATCTTTTCCCCAGGCTGATGATCAAGGCAGGATCATTACTTAAACATGAACAAAACATTATCTAGCACTTTCTCTGAAAGGCAATTAATAAGATAAAAGAAGATGCAGCTTCAAACCACCCAGAAGTGCTTGGGTGAGATCCTGATGACCCAGCTCTGCCTGTTTCAAATCCAATCATCAGCTCCTAGATCCCTGCATTACTCCTGAGTATATGATCCATATATGTACTTCTCCATCTCTTCTGAGCAGATGCTCTGCAGTGGGTCCAGGTACGCCTGAAGAGCCAGAGGTAGCCAATTGGTGCACAGTAAAAGCTTTGCTGAAGGCTTTATTTCAGAAGCTCTCACCTTGGTGACCTTGTGTGCCCAGACTGCTTTTGCTTGAATGAATTCTCATTGCAAACTAGACTCTTAACCTCTCCTATTCTCCTACAACACTCAATATATTGGCCTGGCTTTCCAGCCATCAGCCTTACACTGTGAATCCCCATTGAGATTTCTTTTTTCCTTCTCCTTCTTGGGCAACCACTCTGGCTTTTCTATGTGACTGGTGCATAGTTTTCAGTCACTTATGTTCCTTATATGTTCATTGATTCATATATGAAGGCTGTCTCCAGACACCATTCTAAATTGCCCCTGGGAAGGAAATATCTATGTGATTTTTATACCTTTCTATCACATCTTGCACAGGGCTGGGTACATTTGATGATCAATTAAGAGGATACATCTCTCCAGTGGAAGAAGGGATGGGATAGACAAAGGACTAAAGAAAAACTTTAAAAAGTTGTTAAGAAACAGAGGTAGCTAGAAAGGGAAAATAGGGGAGAGAGGAAGTGATAACAAGAAGAGATAAGAGAAAAATACTCCTTTATACCTAGAACCACTGGGATTCTTTCTCATCTGAGAGTTAATCTTGAATCTATTAGGTGCTGTGTCATAATCAAATGTCTAAGGTTTATATGTTTTATAGTACATTGTTGAAGGCACTTAATGGAAACCCACTTTAATTTTTATGTGAATGTTGATTGCAAAGGTCTCCCTTTCACTATTCTCTATGGCAGGAAAAGTCTCCCTTTCATTATTCTCTACACATTTTGGTAGCATGGTATAGGGACATATATTTGATAGTCTCTTGATATACCTCATCCCTATAATATTTTTTTAAATGTAATGTGGATATAGAAAGTATTTTCTACTCTAATGAAATGAAAGGTAAGCATTATATCCTTAATTGTTATTAAATTCAAGTTGATATTTGTTGCAATAAGAGTTTCTCTTAATTATAGTTATTATATATACAATATACAGCCAGAGCTAATATAATAGCTCTTTACTTTGTACCTGTGTGTTGCCTATAATTCCAAATATTCACATGCTAAAAATGCAAAGTCTCAGAAAAAATGGCAAGTATCATTTCTCAAATCAGCACGGCAACTTGGAGATGATTGAAATTGATCTCTTGCATGTAATATTAAACACAGGTAATAACATCGATGCATTTCTCACCAAGATGTAGTGAAAAAGGGGGCTGGCTTCCTCTTCACATCAGTGTGAAAGCACCAGGCCCTGGCTTCTATTCAAAATCCAGTCCCATGCTCTGGATCAGACTCAGTTATTTGTCACTGATATGGGTGTAAGTCTCGTCACTATTTATCCGGGATGTTTGACATGTCCACCTCATCTAAGAAAGCGCTTGCAGAAATCAAAGACTATTTGGAACGACTGTGAGGAAAGCTAAGGACTTGGTTATAATTTTCAACTTGAGAAAACTTCTTTATTAAACATTCCAAGTTCTTATATTATTATTTTTCAATACAATTAGATAAAGATCTTTTTACCTATTTAAGTTCATTGAACTTTCCATTTTTTAAGCTCAGACAATGTCTATTTCTATGATGTATATGGATATCAAAGGCTCACTCTGAAAATATGCAAGGAAAACAACTAAGAAGTGAAAATTATAAATCTGAGGACATCGCTGCATTAATCATTGATGAAATACCTTCTTTTTATTTTTCTTTCCCAACACGCAGGTAATAAACAGTTTTAGCTTGAGATCCAGAGGCAAGAGAAGAAAGTTGATCAGACAGCTCTACCAGGAAGTTCATCTGCAAATAGGAAGGCAATTTTACTAACATTTACATGTACCAGAGCATATACTTTGACTGTATTTTCTGGATGTGTGGATGGATTGGGTAGAGCTATACACCTTTTTTGCTTAGTCCCCATTGTCATCTAAGATATAATATGTAGTTCTGAACATAGTTTTGTTTGTGACTCTAACAAGGATCCATGACTTTGACCTTCTGGGCATACGGGTCTGGAGCTGTGCTGTCCAATACTATAGTCACTAACCTCATGTGGTTGTTTACACTTCAATTAAATAAAAGCTTCAGTTTCCAAGAGCCAGATTTCAAACGTTCCCGATCATGTGTGGTTAGTGGCTAGTAGCTACTGCATCGGACAGTGCAGACACTGAGGATTTCCACCATCACCGGGGGTTCTATGAGACTGGAGCCTCGGTACTCAGAGTTTGTGAACCAGCAGCTGTAGCACCACCCGGTAGATTGTTAGAAATGCAGACTCTCAATTACCTCTAGATCTACTGAGTCATAATCTGCATTTTACTGAGACCCCCAGGTGATTTATGTACCATTCAAGTTTGAGGTGCACTGGTCTAGACCAGGAAGGAACATGGCCCCACGTTTAGAAGGAGAGAGCTGTATCCAGGTTGGGCTTGAAAAGTGCAGAGTCACTTCCTATAAGCATAAGTCTTTGCTGTGGCTCATTAAAGCTAAGAAAAACACAAGGTTGCTTCCAGTCATAATTTAACAATCAGTGTCTGCACCAGTTGGTTGACCCATGCATGCCTTCCTCTTGACACCCTCATTAAAAAATAGCCAAATTTTATTAAGCTTTAATTCTGAACCATGCTTTGTGTGTTTTTATTCATTAATCTTCACAAACAACCCTCTAGGTGACTCCTGTTATTAACCTTATTTTACAAATGAGGATTCTGAGATGCAAAGAATGGAAGTAAGCTAATGTCACCATTCAGTGAAATTCAACCCAACAGTGCCCAAGCAAGAGGCTCTCTTTAGGCTGCTGGCAGTTCCTGGAAAGCACCAACTTTGGGGGTTGCCTACCAGGTGCTCTGAGCTAGTAGTGTGGGAAGGATCACTTGTTTGTTGTGTGCTCCTCCTGGTTCCACTTACCTCCCTACCAGGCACCACAGTTCAGGTTTGCTGGAACCTACTTAGGAGATGGGGAGATGGTCTGGTAGAGCACCATGTTTCCTTCCTATTTGTTTAGCTCATCCCGTGGCTCAACTTTCTTCCCCAGATCCCCAGGAAGAATCGAAGAAAGATAGAGAGCTGCAGTTAAAACTCTGGCCAGAATCCTAATGCAACCAGTCCACCCAGGGAATGCAGGCCCCGCCTAGAACAGCAACAAAAGAATCAGCTGTTTCCTGCCCGACTTAAGTGCTTCAGGGTGAGTCATCACTTTCCCTGCCCCAACTAAGGCGTGGCGTCCCCAGTCCCATAGAAAATGCTCCTGCTCCCGGCTGTTAGGGCTGGAAAGCCAACTATTTCAGGGTCTCCTTTGAATCTCATGAATTAAAAATGACTGCACTTAAAGCCCCAAAGTGCCCACAAACAGACGTGAAATTAACTCTGTTGGCCTCCTGCAGACACAAAACTACATTAAGCATTAAGCCCAACAAGAGGATTCGGGGCTTGCCTCTCAGATGTCTAGAGAAGCATATGAGTGAAGCCAGCTGTGTCAGCAACAGCCTTGTGTGGTTATTCAAAATGTCCAATTTTGTGACATACTGCTCAGAACCAACATGACACACCAAGGACACCTTTTAGTTCTTCCTCTTTGTTCGTTTTTAGTAGTAAATGATACTAAATTCTGGAACGACAGAGATTGTGTATCTGTACCACTACGGGTATTCAGCAGAGAACTCTGCATGCAAGTAGATGCTCAATAGATGTTTATTACGGGAAGAAACACAAATGAATGGGAACTCCAATGATCACTATTACTAAGCAATAGCCAAAAAGAGCAGCAAGATTCTTTATTGTTCTCTAGGACGCATCTTCAATGAACTTAAAGTATTTTATAAGATTTCAGATAATCAATGTTTATATTAGTCCTATTTGATAACTGGGAAGACTTATGTTGAGTGAGGATATGATCTGGCTACCAAACCTGGCAGAATAAAAGTCATTCTTTCTTGTTCTCACCTTGAACCTCTATTGCCTGGGAGGACCCGGGATCTAAGAGGAAAAAGTCATAACTAGTCACTGAGGGGGACCCAAGAGAAGAAAATTGGATTCATTCTGTGTCTGCAGAATTTCTCAGGGGCCAGATGCAAAGCCACAGGCCAAGGACTCTGGTGTCTCTACAGACTGCTGCATTTTCCTTGGGGACCCTGGAAAGGAAGAAGTACTGGGAAATGGCGGTGTAATGAACAAATGAAAATAAGAAGCCATCTTGGAGGGGCACATGCCAGGCTAGGCTCCACAGCATTCATATCTGTCTGGACAGAGCCCCAGAGCACCAGTGAGTGGATCTAGAAGAGAACGCTTATCTTAAATATTTGCCAACAACTTCGTACTCATGGGGAACTAAAAGGAAATATTTTAGGGAGGAGACCATTACATCATGTTCACTTTTGTTGTCCTTCTAGCTCTGAGTGCTGCGCCCTTTATTGTTACCCAGCATTCTGCAAACACCCACGATTAGCCTTTTCCTTCAAGCCAGTGAGATGGAATAAATGGATTCCTTTCTGTTCAGATAGGACTCTGATCCTTAAACGGCCTCATTAAAGAACCAGTGTTTTTGAGAGTCATTGTGTTTAATGGGTCATTATGTAAAGGCAGACTTTCCCAAAACCCTCCTGGAGAAAGGATGCATGAGCAAGATACAGGCTCCGGGGAAGTGACTATGAATGAGGTCTGTGACAGAGACAACTGGAGGACTTTCCACCTCCAAGAGAGGGCAGGTCTTTGCATGATGGCTTACAGATGACTTGGAACTTTTGTCTATGTATTAAAAGTAGTAAGAGTGTAAGTGATAATGGTAATAATAAAAGAAAGCACCATACATAGCACTCCACTTTTTCAAAGTCCCCAGGATTACGGCATTCCCTTCCTTCTTTAACTCCAGGAGGAATTGTTTATGTCCTTATAGGACTTATTAACTCTAATAAGGAATAACTGGGATAAAGGAAACAGCATTAAATTTAAATCAGAAGTCCTTAGTTTGAATCTTGATCTATCATTTACAAGCTGTGGGGCCTTGAGCAAAATATTTATTTTCTGAGCCTTAAATTACTCTTCTGTAAAATAAAAATAATCATAAAATATATCTCAAAGAATCATTACATGAGATCTCAAGTGAGAAGTTAGGCTTTCAACAAATACTTTTTTTAATGTCTATTTATTTATTGTGTGAGAGAGAAAGAGAACAAGCAGGGACAGAGAGAGAGGGAGACATAGGATCTCAAGCAGGCTCTGAATTGCCAGTGCAGAGTCCAACTCAGGGCTTAAACTCACAAACTGTGAGATCATGACTTGAGCCGAAATCAGATGCTTAACCTACTGAGCCACCCAGTGCCCCTCAAGAAATACTTGATGAGAGAATTAATTACACTGTGTCATATTTAATCAGTCATATGCCTCAACTGGAATGTAACCTTCCTGCTGTGATGGAACAGGTCTTACTCATCTTTGTATCCCTGACACCTAGCAAGTGCCCAGCCCATTATAGGTGCCGAATAAATGCTATCAAATAAATGAATGAATGAGCCATGTAACTCATGTCGCTGCTAAAGCAACTAGGCAGTCCAGTGTTGTCAAGTGCTCTGCTGACCTGGAGTGAGATGGACTACCAGGTGTTGGAGTAGCCAATTAAGATGACAAGCCAACACACAATAAGTCAAGCCTTTGATCACTGCCTAGTATGAGCAAGAGGCTAGATTGGAGAACATGCTGGTTCCTCCTGTTCATTTTCCCCATGGAATAGAACCAAGTGAGGTTCTGATGTATCAGCATAGATGGAGTGATCCCTACTGAGGGAGCCCTGGGCAAAAGGCTCCTGGAGTTTTATGGACCCAGGGCCCTGGAGTTTTGTGGGGGAACAATAGGAGGAGGACTGGAGTGGAAAAGTACTGAATACTAAGTCAGCGTAGAGAAAAAGTGTCTTCGAGTTTTCTCCTCCTTTTCTCTATAAGGAGGTCTTGACGAAGGACTGTGCCAAAGCCTCACTGATAAAGAGGCTCCAGATGGACTGCCTGGGCTAGGAATGCAGATGTGTGTAAGACCAAGGCTGGTGGGGGAACTGAGTCCCTGATTGTAACTCCTTTCTGTGTGTGGGGAGGGCAGGTTCCCCCCTTGAGGACTGGCAGGTGAAGCCTTAGTAATTGCAGGCAGTCAGGTCTGAAAATCACACGTAGGTGTTTGGGCTCATCCAGTATGTTACACCTGACAGGTAAAGTAACTGGAGACAGAGAGACTTTAAATGACTTGTTGGGGCACCTGGGTGGCTCAGTCACTTAAGCCTCTAACTCTTGATTTCCACCTACCTCATGATCTCACGGTTCGTGAGTTCGAGCCTTGCATCGGGCTCTGTGCTGATGGTGCAGACCCTGCTTGGAACTCTGTCTCCCCCTCTGCCCCACCCCCACTCATGCTCCCTCTCTCTCTCTCTCTCTCTCTCTCTCTCCCTCTCTCTCAAAATAAATAGACTTAAATATTTGTCTTAAAAAAATGACTTGTCTAAGTTCACTTAGATTGGTTTGGTAGATGCAAAGCTGGGATTGGAATTCTATCCTGAGTATTTCTCACTACACCGGAAATGGGCAAGTGAACACTCAGAGCACCTGATATTATGGAAAGTTGCTCTTCTGCTTTGGCAAGTCGTCAGCCCTGGCCAGAACAAGTTGTCAACTTCCAAGGCCTATTGTGGTAAGCAGAATTTTGACCCCATGACCTTTGCCTCTTGGTGTTATACCTGTGACTGTACAATATCACCTAGGAAATGGGACTTTGCAGATATAATTACGGTTATTAATTGCTTGACCTTAACAGAAGGAGATAATCCTGTGTTCTCTGGTGAACCCAATGTAATCCCATGAACTTTAGTACAAGAGGAAAGCAGAAAGTCAGAGAAACGCAGCAGAAGGGGAAGTCAGAGAGAGTTGAAGCATGAGAAGGACTTGATGCCCTGGTGAAGGTGGACAGAGCCATGGGCCAATGAAGCAGGTGGTCTCTGGAAGCCAGAAATCCCCTGTGGCTGATCCCCAGCGACAACTCTGGGATCTCAGCCCTGCGACTGCATGAGAAGGAACTAAATTCTGCCGACAACATGAATGAGCCTGGAGGCAAATTCTTCCCTAGAGCCTCCAGGAGAACCCAGGCAGGCTATAACCCCTTGTTGCAGCCTTATGAGACACTAAGCAAAGTATATGTTTAAGTCCACCCAGACACGCGACCTACAGAAACTGTGAGATAATACATGAGCATTGTTTTAAGCCAGTAAGTTTGTGGTAATTTGTTACAGCAGCTATAGGAAACAAATACAAGTGCTCAAAAGCACGAGGCGCCTGAGTGGCTCAGTAGGTTGAGTGTCTGAGTTTGGCTCAGGTCATGATCTTTCGGTTCATGAGTTTGAGCCCTGCATCTGGCTCTCTGCTGTCCGAGCAGAACCCACTCCTGATCCTCTGTCCCCACCTCTCTTTGCACTCCCCCCATACATGCTCTCTCTTTTTCTCTCTCTCTCAAAATAAAATAAACTTAAACAAAAAACACAAAACACAGAAGACCCATCCTGCCCACTCTTCCTCATCACCCCGTTGCTGTGACTCCAGACCTGGTAACCACTCCCTCAGTCAACAGGCCCTTTTTGGTACTCTGGAAAATGCTGTTGCTAAGCCCAGACCAGACATTCCTGAGTGCAGCCCAAAGTTCATTTTAAGCTTATGGGTTAGGAAGGCATTGGGATTATTTCTCTGATGCTCAGTGATGGTATCTTTATCTCTTCTATCTGTCTGTGACAAACTCAGTGGAAATCTTTCAGGTCAAGAAACTAAGGCTGCCAGCTGAAACACAGGATACCCTGTTAAATTTGATTTTCAGTTAAAAAAACCCCACAAATAACTTTTTAGTATGTCCCAGATATTGCACAGGACATACTTATACTAAAAAATATAAAATAGGGGCGCCTGGGTGGCTCAGTCGGTTAAGTGTCCGACTTTGGCTCAGGTCATGATCTCACGGTTTGTGAGTTCAAGCCCCGCATTGGGCTCTGTGCTGACAGCTCAGAGCCTGGAGCCTGCTTCAGATTCTGTGTCTCTTCTCTCTCTACCCCTTCCCTGATCACACTGTCTGTCTCTGTCTCTCAAAAATAAATACATCTTAAAATTTTTTTTAAATATAAAATATAAAGTGTACATATATAGATAGATGATAGATATAGATATAGATAAAGATAAAGATATAGCTAGAGATATAGATATGTACTTTAAAGTCTGGCAGGTCCACCAGGAGGAGACATTAAAAATTAGAGTTTTCGAGGGGCACTTGGGTGGCTCAGTCAGTGTCCAACTTTGGCTCAGGTCATGATCTCACTGTGTGTGGGTTCAAGCCCCGCATTGACCTCTGTGCTGACCTCTCGGAGACTGGAACCTACTTCAGATTCTGTGTCTCCCTCTGTCTCTGCTCACACTCTGTCTCTCTTTCTCAAAAATAAATAAACATTTAAAAAATTAGAGTTTTTGAGAGTAAGCAGAACTGACCAGGACCGTAGTGAGTCATGACCTAAATTTGACCTGGCTTCCCTCTTCTGGGACAAGTGCCCTTTTGTTCCTGCCACAACCAAATCAGGAAAGGATTTTATGTCAGATGCTTACACGTCAGTGGGAATTTTTGTCAGCAGGAGGTATGTGCATCTCGAAACCTATATTCTAATGTGAAATGAAAGACTTTGCCTCCTGTTAAAAGTAAGGTTGGGTTTCACTGAGCAGGTGGGGTGATAAACCTCCATCTGAGATCCTTCCCAAGGCAGGAGGACAGAGGTAAGATTCAGCCAGATCTGTCTTTAGATCCTGGTTTTGCTGTTGTCTGCTTTGTGATTTGGAGTAAATTATTATTTGTCAGCATATTTGTCCTCACTTGTAGTACATATACCTTCAGGGTTATTATGAAGATTGAATTAGTCTATACGCATGAAGTAACTAGCGCATAGTAGATGCTCAGTAAATATTATTTGTCTTTCTCTTCCTGAGTTCTGACCTAGTAGCCATATGTTTATTCTATAGATAGGCAAAGATGACCATGTGAATCTAAAGCCACCTATAGACATTTAATTACTAGCATGTAGGGTTAAAGAAGGAAAAGTTAACTAATAATATATCCATACAAACCATTTATTGGACGCTTACTATAATAATGGTTGAATATACTTATAAAGGACATATTATATGTTAATGATGGTTCTGAATGATTTATACATATTAATTCGCTGAACACCCACAACAGCCTTATGAGGAGATGCTATTATTATCACCTTCCACCCCATTTTGGATGAGGAAATGGAGGCTCTGAAAGGTCAAATAACTTTCTCTAGTTCACCTGGCTAATAAATGGTAATAACAGATTTTTGACGCAGGTCACTGAGTCCAGAGTCCCCACCGTTAAATATCTCACTCTACTGCTTTTTGTGTGCCTGGTTGCTAATCTGTGTCCTTACCTCATTTAATCTTCCTAGCAAACCCATGAAGTAGGGATTTCTGTAATCTTTTCCATTTCATGGCTTGACCAGTGGTTCACAAGTAGCAGAGCCCATCTCTAAGAACAAACAATAAGATGGTATTTAAGCATTCAAAACATTTGAATCTTAATGTTGTTATGTTTGACATTATTAAATTGTGAATGTTTCATCCCAGAGAGGGTGAACCTCCCAGGACTGACACAATTTGGCACAAGAATGTTCCCCTGCTCAAAATGATCCCCTGGGGTCTCAGAGAAGCTCCACCCAACCCCTCGGGAGGAACTGCCTTTCTGGCTTTTCATTGCAGCCCTCTTCTCAACCTGCAGCGTGATCACCCCTGAAATAGAATCCCAGTGGAGAGGCTTTGTCCAATGCCTTTGATGCAGCATTCTCTGTGGGGGTTTTTTTGGTGACAAGTGAATCAAGTTTCCATTAAAAACACTGATGCCAAAAGGGAGGGGAAAGAAGGCTCCAGCATCACTTTGGAGGGTGATTCTTTGTCTTCATTCTGGAGCCCAGAATGGAAAGTTGGCAGCTCAGCCCGAAAGATGAGAGCACATCAGGCAGCTGCATAGCTAGGAGATAAAAACCACAAAACGGGGAGCAACTCGTTTAATCTGAACTGTGGACGGGTGGGTGGTTGCGGTGGGGGATGACAGGAGGCGAGCACCATGCCTGAATGCAGGCCTCAGTCTTTCAGGGTGGGAATCGCATTGCCTAATCATGATGTCAGTCCAGCCATTCCCACGCCGCTGGCCTACTTTTGAAATTACTTAGCGATGGCTGCTGAAGCCAAATTTGAAATAAATTACTCTATGACTCAGACTGTTAATCTCTGTTTTGATAACCCACATCAAGTAACTGGAACTTTAGCTTACATTTTGCATGAAAATATCATAATGTATTGTGAAGGGCTCCTTAATTAACTTCCTACCTCAAGAAAATGCCAGTTGTATCCAGGCGAAAAAGCAGATTCATTTACACTTGGGGAAAATGGCTAGAATTCCTCTTCATCAGAAGGCTTCAGAGAAGTTAAGAATGTCATCTCTAGAGGGACACCTGAGATCATGACCTCAATGAGATTGAGCCCCACGAGTTCTGTGCTGAGGGCACGGAGCCTGCTTGGGATTCTCTCTCTCTCTCTCTCTCTCTCTCTCTCTCTCTCTGACCCTCCTCTGCTTGCCTGTGTGCACACACACTCTCTCTCAAAATAAATAAACATTAAAAAAAAAAAAAAGAATGCAGTCCCTAGAGTCTGAGCCATGTTTGAATACTGGCTCTGTGCCCCAGTGTCCTCTCCTGCAGGTAGCTACTAATCACCCACTTCGTGGGGTTGTTGCATCCAAAGTTCTAGCATGGTGCTCTGTAGGTACACAACAAATAATCATTTGTGTTCGTATTCGTAAACACATAATTCAGAGCAAAAAAAGAAAAATGAAGAGAAAGTCACTGATCCTGCTGGTTATTATCTCATATAGACATGGTGCTTTATAGTTTCCTGTTCATAATGAAGCCCGGCACATCTGGCAGGTTCGAGGAAGTGTGTAGAGATCTTCTACCAAGACATTTAATCAGAGCGATTCTGGCTGGAAATAGCACACCCAGCGTCCTCACAGAGGGCAATGGGATCTCAGTCCAGGAGCATTTTCTTTCTCTGATACAAGTAACTGTGAGATGCAAGTATTACACTTGAGCTGACGTTGGAGAGCCTTTAAAATGTTTCCTTCAATGATAAAAGGCTTGCATGACACCACACCACCCCATTCAGTTTCTTCCTTTGCTATTGTTTCTCTGCCTGTATTTCTCTCATTTCTGAGCTGGTTTTTCTCATTCAGCTTTGGGTTATCTGAAAACTGGTCCATGAAGTGAAAACTGTTTCCTTTGGTTTTCACCTTGTTTTTCCTCTAACTAGAAATTTAGTCATTCATGTTTATCATTTGCCCTCAAATTGCTAAGGTTTCTGAATGCAAAAGGTGATTTGAATTTTCACAAAAGGTTTTCAAAGCTTCAGGAAGGTCTTTTGACTCTTACCTCAAACACACAGCTCTGAAAGCTCTTTCAGGTCACCTGCTGGGTCTGGAGTAGCTTTGGCCAAGAGCTATGATTTGCCAGCCATGCTGTTTACAGTCCTAACTCTTTTAGGTAAAGTTTTATGTTTTCCTCAATGGAGAAACATCTTCTGTAGCCATAGCACAATATCAAAAACAGGAAATTTACATTGGTACAAAGTGTGTGTGTATGTGTAGTCCTATGTCATTTTACCACATGTATAGATTCATGTAACCATTGCTGCAATCAAGATTTAGAACTCTTCCATCACTTCAAAAATCTCTCTTGTGCTATCCCTGTATAGTACATAATTTACCACAGTCTACTGGTACTGGTGTCAAGATTTTACCCCTTTGAGTGAACTATACAAACCATATCTCCCTTTACATCCTTTATTCTCCCTCGTGTACTATACTTGTCTTAAATATTTCCTCTGTATATATTGAGAACCACATCAGAGAGTGTTATTTTTCTTTCAACTGTCAAACATAATTTAGAAAATTGCAGGGAAGGAATTTGCCTTTGTATTTACCCATCTTTTTACTCTTTCTATTTTTTTCCTTCATGGTCCAAGATTTTTTCTTTTATTGCTTCCTTTCTGTTTAGAGAACGTTCTTTAGCCACCCTTTTAGAACAGGTCTGCTAGTTGAAAATTCATACTTTTCTTTCATCTGAGGTTGTCTTGATTCTTCTTCATTCCTGAAGGTTAGTTTCACTGGATATAGGATTCTGGCTTGACCTTTTCTTTCAACCCTTGAAAAGTACTTGAAAGACAGTGTCTTCTGGGCTCCATGGTTGTTGAAGAGAAATCTGTTGTTGAAATTGTTTATCTCTTAGACGTGAGAGGGGAAGATGTCAGTAGAGTCAGAGGACCTGAGACTCATCTCATTCCATTAATACAACTGGATTACTATCAAATCATCCTAAATACCCCAGAAATCGACCTGAAGTCTGACAGAATAAACCCCACAGCTAAAGGGAGAGAAGAAGTCACATTGAATAAGGTAGGAAGTGAAGAGACATGGCTTGGGAGAGAAATGGACAATGTCAGCTGTGGTGGGAAGGGAGCTGCAGTCACAGAGAAGGGACAGAGTAGTACACAGAGGAACCCATACCAGGAAGAGGAATCCCCATAGTAATTGGCTTGAAAGCAAGAGGGGCTGAATTTCATGAGTTCTTGCAACCAGTGGGGTGTAAAGCCTGGAGTTCTGAAGGCCAGCGTGCTTGGCTCTGGGAGAGCTTGGAGGACACTGGGGTTCCTTTAGGACAGAAAGCAGAACAACATCCCGTGGACATATAGCATGGAAATAGCAATCTGAAGAGCACCTGGGGCACACAGTGGGGAGATTATTTGTTCATTTCAGATGGTATCCCTGAGAGATAGCACTCATGGACAGACCCCTCTGGGAACAAAGGAACTAGCCGGTGCCATTTCCCTCTCCTGCCCCTGAGCATAAGCACAAGGCCACCTGTGGGAAACAGCACAGCACCAGACACTCACTACCTAACTAGCTTACACCAAGCTCTGCCTCCCCTCCCCTGTGTTCTGTGAACAACCTTTCCCCATCACAGTTACCTCAGTCCCAGCGCAGTGGACCCCCTCCCCCAAAAGACTAGCCCAAACCCTTGCCAGCACCACATCTCCTGACCTGGGAGTTTTACCAGTCTGCAGCTTTGGTGGCAGCAGTGATAGGTCTTATTTCACAAGCAGACTTAAAATGTACCACATTCAGGCCAGGGACCAAACAGTGCTCACAACAGGCAAAGAGAGCCTCTGCAGATGACTGACCTGAAGGATAAAGTGGCCAGGACACAACAGCAGAGTGCACACAGCACACACTGGGGACACTCCTGGAAGCGCTAGGCCCTGGAGAACAGAGGACACTACACAGCAGGGCACTACAGGACCTCTTCTTCATAAAGTCATTACCCTCAAGAACAGGAGACATAGCTGAATTTCCTAACACACAGAAATAGGCACAGATACTTAGAAAAAATGAGAGGACAGGAATTTGCCCTAAGTTAAAGAACAGGACAAAGCCATGGCCAGAGAGTTAGGTGAAACGGATTTAAGTAACAAGTCTGATGGAGAATTTAAAGCAGTGATTATAAAGGTACTCACTGGACTTGAGAAGAGAGTGGAAGATGGGAGTGAGACCCTTAACATGGAGATAAGAAATAACATAGCAGAAATAAAGGACTCTAAATGAAATGAGAAACACGTTTGATAACAGCAGGATGGAAGAAACAGAGGAATGAACTAATGACTTACAAGACAGGGTAATGGAAATTAATCAAGCTGAACAAAAGAGAGAAAAATGAATTATCCAATACAAGAATAGACTTAAGGAACTCAGTGACTCCATCAAACATAATCACATTGTTTTTTTCCTATAGGTAAGGTGTTATTTCTCTTTCCTTGCTTTCAATTTTTTCCCCCTAGTCTTTAGTTTACGGAAGTTTGACTGATGTGTCTTGATGTGGATTTATTTGTTTTTTTTTTCTGTTGGGATCTCTCAGATTATTGGATCTGTAGGTCTATGTCTTTTGCCAAATTTCAGGAGATTTCAGTACTTATTTTTTCAATACTTTTCCAGCCTCATCCTTTTTCTCTTCTCCTGGGACTTTGATGACACAAATCTTTTGGTATCTTCCCCCAGGTCTCTGAGGCTCTGTTCATTTTTTTTTTAATCTATTTTGTCTTTTCCATTGTTCTACCTTCCAGTTCCTGGATTCTTTCCTTTGTCACTCTATTCTACTGATAAATCATCCAACGAGTTTTCATTTTTATTATTGTATTTTTAGTTCTAAAATTTCTTTGTTGTTCTTTATTACTTCTGTTTCTTTGCTAAGACTTTCTATTATTTCATTTGTTTAGAGTGAGTGTTCAACTGCTCAGTGAGCATTTTTATGATGACTGTTTTAAAATCCTTGCCAGATAATTCTAATGTCTGTGTCATTCTGGTGTTAGCATATGTTGATTGCCTTTTCTCATTCAACTTTAGATTTTCCTGGTTCTTGGTACAAGAGTGATTTTCATTTGAAACCTGTACATTTTGGGTGTTATGTTGGGGAACTCTGGATCTTATTTAAATCTTTTGTTTTAGCAGACTTCTCTGACACTGCTCTGATGGTAAAGGGTTGGCTCAGTCTCGTTGCCATATAAGGATTGAAGTTTATGTTTCTTACTGTGCTCCTCTTGACACCTGTGAGGGAGGGACTCCTTGTTACTGCAAACCAAGAGTGAGACGTAGGCCCCCCTTCTAGGCCACCACTGAGACCACCCTGGAGGGGAGGCATAGGGATGGCTTGGTTTTGCTCCAATCTATCTCCTGATGAGACCATAGAGGGTGGCCTTGTTACCTCTGGACAGTCGGGAAAATCTTGATTCTCCAATAGGTTTCCTTGGCAATCCCAGCAGATGCTTCATTACTACTGACCTGAGAAGGGTGACAGTCTAGGTTCCCCACTCAGTCTTTGCTGGTGGGAGTGAAGGTAGAGCCATTGCTTTCTCTGTGGTGTTTGCCTGAAAGAGAGTGGCTATCTGAAAGTTATCTGTCTTTCTAGGCTACCCCTTTCCTGGTCCTTTGGTGAGAAAGAATAGGCTTTTCTTGAATTTGGGTTTTTTTTCTCTTCCGTTCTTATTGGTGTTTACATGTTGCCAGTTTTTCCAGCATGAAGCCTGGGATAATGAGGCAAAAAAGAAAACCCAGGGAACTCATTCCTTGTCATTCTTCATGTCCATAGGTCCCAAGTCTAACTGCCTTCCTATCTTTACCTTTCAGAGTCTTTACATGTTTCACACGGAATGTCTCTGGTTTTAGCTATACTTGGTGAGAAGAATAGGGAAAAGTATGTCTACTCCATCTTTCTGGAGTAGGAGTCCTGAATTTGTTTTCAAAACTATATTAATCCTTTTGGGAACATGAAAGACTATACATAGATAAACTGTAGGTATCCTTCAAGTCCCAATTCAAATGCTATCTTGTCTGTGGAGACTTCCACATCTCTATGATCATTGAACACTGTTCCTGCGTCTGTCATAGCCGTGATATTGTGCTGTTTGTGCCTGTCTCTGTGTGCCTTCACAGAAAACAGACTGCACTCATATTTGCTATGTATTTTTAGATGAGTGGATCCAAAGATAGGATTTTTTTTAATACAAATTAACAAGCTAGAATTCAAGTTGCAAGCTGTGCACATTTAGGCGTTAAGATTTTTATACAAACCTTTCCAGATACCTATGCCACATTTTATTGGTTTGACATTTAGCCATTTTCAGTCATGCTATTCAAACTTATCCTTGAAGCTGACCAAACAGGTTACACCTTAAGTCTTATCTAAATATTAACATAACGTACACCAGTTGGAAAAAAATCTTTCCTAATGTTCAAACAAATCCCCAATGGTCAATAGACTTGAAGCTCCAGAGACGATGCTTTTTCATGTTTGTATCACCAGCTTCTAGCACAGTAGTGAATGCATGGAAGATGAGGAATTCTAACTGGTAGTTTTAATTTTCTCTGAGAAGGCAAGATCATTTACTGAGAGAGGTCATATGGAGTAGGCATCTTGGAAGAGAGGCGATGGTTTGAAGACCCTAATTTAAGAAATAGACTAGTGTGTGTAGGTTTGGAGAAATGTGGGAGAAAGGGCCTGGGACCATTTATAAATTTTTGACTTGAATGACCAGATGGTAGGTCGTTATCCAAAATAGTGAATATACGAGGGAAGCTCTTAGGGAAATGTGAGTTCCGCTGGGGACATGTTGATTTTGAGGAATGTGTAGGACCTTCAGGTGGAACTATCTGGTGGGCAGTTGTATACACTAGGCTGGTGTCATCACCTGGAGGCACATGGTTGGAACTGTTAGCTGTGTGTGCCTTTGAAATTACCCATGAGAATGTGTTGAATGAGAATAGGTGACCAAAGATGGAACTCTGGGGAACATTAACATTTAAGAGGTAGGTGTATGCAAAGAGACCTAAAAAGAGACTGAGAAGCAGTGGCCAGAAAAAGGGATCAAAATCAAGAGTGTCACAGAATTGTAAGGGGCTAAAATTTCAAGGAGATAATAGATTATGACATTAAATGCTGCAGAGAAGTGAAAGATGTGAACAGCAAAGGGAATGACTGAATTTGCAACTGGAATGTCAGGGAGATGGTTGAGTCAGAAGACAGAGTGTAGTGGATTGAGAAGAGAATGGCAGAGGAGGAAGTGGACACATGAGAGAAAGCAACTCATTGGAAAAGCTTATCTCTGAAAGAAGACAAGTGATTAAGGGATATAGAGGAACAAAGGGGGAATATGAAAATAAATTCACCCTTCATTACTAACCCATATATTCTTAGTACAGGAAATTTAGAACATGCATTTAGGACATGAAAGTATAAACTGCTTTATATAATCCCTTCTCTGCTACATAATCACTGTTGACATTTTGGTATATATGATATAGTCTTTTCAAAAGCAGGAACAAGGGTGTCTAGGTGGCTCAGTCGGTTAAGTGTCCGACTTCAGCTCAGGTCATGATCTCATGCTTTGTGGATTTGAGCCCCACTTCGGGCTCTGTACGGACGGCTCAGAACCTGGAGTTTGCTTCAATTACTGTGTCTCCCTCTCTCTCTCTGCCCCTTCCCCAACTGTGTTCTCTCTCTTTCTCTCTCTCAAAAATCAATAAACATAAAAATGTTTTTAAGAAAAGCAGGAACATACTTTTTTAAATGGTAATATTTAATGTAGGCTACTTTTTGTGCTTCCATATATCATGAATATACACTGTCCTTACTACTTTTTCTACAATGCCATTTTGAATGGCAGCAGAGAGTGTTCTATTATACATCTATATAATCTTTTTTTTTAAAATTTTCCCCTACTATTGGAAATTATGGTTTTATGATTTTTCAATATTATAAATAGCACTCAAGTGATTCTCTTTTATTACTATGTCTCTGAGCCCATCCATGATAAATTCTAGAAGTGAAATTACTGAATCAAAATTGACTGCAGGGGCGCCTAGGTGGGTCAGTTGATTAAGTACCTGACTTCAGCTCAGGTGATGATTTCAGGGTTCATGGGTTCTAGCCTTAGTTGGGCTCTGTGCTGACAGCGTGGATCCTGCTTTGGATTCTCTGTCTCCCTCTCTCTGCCCCTCCCCTGCTCATATGTGCTTCTCCCTCTCTCTCTCTCTCTCTCTCTCTCTCTCTCTCTCTGTCTCTCTTTCAAAAATAAACACACATTAAAAATGTTTTAAATTTCAAAATTTATGCAAAAGTCTAAGTCTACTGCTTGTTGAATGTATTACTGTTGTTATTTTTATTTTAATCAACTGACACGGCCATCAGCAGTTCATGAGAGAATGCATTCCTGCTAAGAAGAGAGGGACGTGAACATTTCTTTTATGCAGAATGGAAGAGGCCAGTCTAGAGGGAAAAGTGGAAACTATAGATGAAGGCTCTGGTGACAGCCTTGAGGGGATGGGAGGAGATGGGATCCAGAACATAATGAATATAGAAAGGGGGGGACACTTCTATAGATATGAGAAAGAAAGAGAAATATGGGTTCAGAGGAGTAGTACCTGCAGTACAGGGAGGCATGATGTTGACAGAGATGTCCCCTTGACACTCTCAAGTGTCTCTGTGAAGTAGAAGACAGACTCTGTTGAGAGATAAGAAGGCAGGGATGGGGTATGATTCTGAGAACATTTTGAATATCCAGTGAGCAGTGCATGTGAGAAATGTATGGCCAGCATACATAAAAGGATTGCCAGTGTGTTCTAAGTGTATATGTAAGGTTAGAGATGATAAATTTATAGTGTTGCCGATCTATATAATCAGAACTACCTGGAACTGCCCCATGGCTGAGTTCTTCCTGCCATTCAGATCTGTCTAATACCACGTTCTTAGAGAGACCTTCTCTAATCACATTATCTAAAGAAGCACACTTTCTGTGCCTCCAGTCACTCTATTCCATTATCAAAATTCTTATCACTGTCTGAAACTGTCTTGTTCATTTATTTACTTTTTATTTGTCCCCCAGTAGAGGGTAAGCCCCATGAGCAGACACTTATTGATGTTATTTGTCACTATATTCTCAAAACACAAAAAATGTACAATGCTTGGTACATTTATGAACTCTCTAAAAATATTGCTATCTGACTGTATAACTGGGTTAACACATAATAATATGAGAGCATTTGTTTGTGAGGGAATAGGGTTTCCTGAAGAAACAAGGAGAAGGCAAAGGTCATTGGTCAATGGGGATGAGACTTTGTGGGAAAAGAGAGGAAGAGGGAGATGATGTCTAAGATGGTGGCCAGGGACAGAATGGTGCAAGATTGACTGGCCTTGTGGATTGGAAACAGTAGAGATTTGGGTCCAGGTCCAGTAAGGGAGGCGTGGACATCTTGGGAAGAGCTACTTGGTGCTCAGATGAGGATTGCCTGAGAAGGGGATGTCCATACTGGGACAGGTGGTTGGTCGGATAGGTCTTTGGGATTTACCTTAAAATTGCCACACAAGGCCCTTCTCTTCTTGCACATTCCCTGGGCAGAAAGATGTACCCTATATGAAAGAGTGATGAAGCTGCCCTTAGAGTTCCCCTCAACGCCACCCAAAAGAATCAGAGAGCTTGTGATAAATGCAACACACAGTTTTGAACTGGCTGAGCTGCTTCTGTGTGTATCCATTTATGTTCACAAAGACTTTTGTTTTGTAGCCTCAAGAGGAAGGAGGAGTTTTGCATAAGCCCAGGGAATGGTAGGAAGTTGAGGAGGAGGGAGAGAGCCCTTGCACTCACTTCGTTTTTGTTCCTTGGACTGTGCTCAGGAGGTTAGAAATGGATGGAATTGTTTCTTACGAGATTCAGGGCAGAGGGCAATGGTGAGAAGATGATGAAATTGGGCTTTAGGGTTTTGTAAGATCCTAGGCTGAAGCAGGGCTATATGAGACGTGAGGAAACAAGGGTAGCTGAAGATGTCAAGTTCTCTAGCCTTGGTGATGAGGTAGCAGAGGGGTGCTCAACCTTCCCACCCAACTAGTCCAGTTCACCATTTGCCTCACCTCAGAAAGCCCAGTCTGCATAACTCCCTTCTGAGAGTCTACAAGGAGTCCATATGTGTCACAAACATTCTTTTATGGTGTCGCTTCTACCCTGGAGCCCTCTTCTCTGTCCCTCAGCTGCCGCTCCTTGCTAACTCATCATGGTGCTGCTGTCACCATGCTCTCGAGTGCTAGACAGGCATGAGTCTGAAGTATAGCTAACTCCAGGCTGTCATGGTAACACAACTTAACTGAAGGCTTGAGACGGAAAGGAAATACAATGCAGAAAACAAAACCTCAAAATCCAGTATCAGACATCACTGCTCCTAGAACCTGTGAGTGAGCTTTCTCTCAGGAAGTCTCTAACTGGATACTGCTTTCCAAAGCCTCTAGCCTCTGGGAGGCTCCAGAGCGTAAGCCCCCTGTCCAAAGTCCTGGATCCCACCCTTCTTTTCTGCTGCAGGATAATTGAAGGTGGGAAATCACCCAGCCTCAGCACAGGGTGTTGGGTGGTTGTGTGTGGCCCAGGTGAGACAAATGTAAGGGCTGATCATATATTTCTCCCAGTCTGAATCACTAGTCTTATGTAATACCAGGTGTGGGGTTCCAGCCATTCAGTGTAGCCAGCTCTGCCCTAAGCCCAGTCCAGTGTGGGCAAGTTCCTTCTTTCTCCTTCAGTTGAGATGAAAAGAAGAATATGCCTGGTGAGGTCTGGTCTTATGATTTCCTGAAAGAAAATACTTCAGCAAAAATATCACAGACTCATGCACACATGCACACACACATGCACACACACACCTTTCAAAAAAAATCCAATAATTTTCAGGAACAGTCCAATCAAAATACATATTTTACAGAGTATCGGCAAAATTAAAGTGCTGCTGAAGATACACCCAACTGACATAATTGAAAATATTTAATTAATGTCTCAGCTGAAACATCTTTATTTGATTTACTTTACTGGTTTGAGGTTTCCACAATGAGACAAGAGTGGTCTTTGTTCAAAACAAAAAGAAGGCCTCCTTGAAGCTCAGAGAGAGCTTCTACCCTAGAATACAACACCTCGTTCCTGGTTCTCTACTCTCATACAGCAGTTTTCCAGCTTCAACAATGGCAAGATAGAGACTCCACCTCCAGCAGTGGGCAGAAGCTCCCCAAATAGCAGTTTGAGGGGTGCCTTGGCTCAGTCAGTTGAACCTCCAACTCTTGATTTCAGCTCAGGTCATGATCCCAGCATCATGGGATGGAGCTCTGACATGGGCTCCACGCTGAGCATGGAACCTGCTTGGGATTCTCCCTCTTCCTCTACACCTCTCCCCCGTTCACATACTCTCTCTCTAAAATAAAATTTAAAAAAATTAAAATAAATAACAGTTTGTGCCATGAGAAGTGTGTTTCAGGACAGGGAGATGGACATTTTCCCCACCTCTTCATGAAAGTCAAGTCAAATCTAATACTCCCAAGGATTGGAAATTTGGCAGCATCCGGAGATAGCATCCTGGGAATGGCTCACGGCCTTCTTAGGAGGGCAGGGGTGGTGGTGAGGTTTCTCCCAAAAAGGGTGTGGGCTGCAGCTGTGGACCTATGGGAACCAGAAACGAGGGACAGAGCAAACACTTTGTGGTGACTGCAGCTAACAGAACATTTGTGGTCACGTGGGAAATGCCCTGATCTCTAGAAATCCTCAGGGAAGGGAAGAGTAGATCTGAGTGAGGTAAAACCATTTTCTATGATCAAGCCAATGGAGAATTATGATGTGCGAAGCTGAGCATCAGAATAAAATGTGACTTGTGTTTGTAGTTACAGGTGGTGGAACATAGGATGTTTGGGTTACACAAAGGTGACAAGATTCAGTTCTCAGGAATTTTTAATGTTGTCTATAGTCAAATGTCTTCTCAAGAATATACTCCTTCTGGGGTGCCTGAATGGCTCAGCCAGTTAAGCCTCTGACTTCGGCTCAGGTCATGATCTCATCGTCCATAGATTTGAGCCCTGCATCAGGCTCTGTGCTGCCAGCTCAGAACCTGGAGCCTGCTTCAGATTCTGTGTGTGTGTCTCTCTCTCTGCCCCTTCCCCGCTCTCTCTCTCTCTCTGCCCCTTCCCCGCTCACGCTCTGTCTCTCTCTGTCTCTCAAAAATAAATAAACATTAAAAAAAAAGAATATACTCCTTCCATTTTCCTTTAGTAAATATTTAAACCATCTTTCTTAATATTTATGTGTTAAAATAGATAGAGAAATAGCTTCCTGAAGCCCTCCAAAATGAGATTCTATGTTTGGTGAGATCCTGATACTCTTCATCATGGCTGTGAGAAAAGGAAAGAGAACAGTTACTTAGAGGTAAGCAAAAAGGTTCTAGTTGACATTTCCTGCAATTTTCAGAATGAAAAACAGAGAGCTACAACTGGATGTTTGTGGTCCAGCTACAACTTGCTGAATCTTCCACAATGTCACCAGGCAAATAGCAAACCAGAGCATCCCGCTTACACAGTTCAGCTCAGAGACTGTAAACGTGGAAAGCGGACCTAATACAGCCAACATTATTTACTTAAGCATATGCATTTTAATGAACAGACTTCGAGATGCAGAACACACAGGTTGAAAAGCCATGCAAAGCATTGTAACAGTGAGTACAAGGGAACAAGCGAGAAGTTTAGGTAAGGAGTAATAGCATAGAAAGAACTTCAGAGATCATCTTGCCCTTCTCAAATTTAGTGTGTATATTTCTGCAACTTTGTAGAAATGCAGATTTCTGGGTCTCAGCTCCAAAGTGAAGACCTACTGCAATGGGTCTGGCATGGGGCCCAGAAATCTGTATTTCAAAATAAGCGTCCTTTGCTGAATAATTTCTATTTGCCTTTTGAGACCCATTGTCCATCCTTCTCCATCCAATTGGGCTGACATTTATGGAGCGGATCAACTGGGCTTCCTTGTTCTTTGGAATCCAGTTGGGTTCATTGAATGGGAAACACTGGTGGGAAATGAGGGGGTGCGATATTAAATACCCTTGGCCACTTCCCTGCTGGGAACAGGTTGGCAGTAGCTGAGCTCCTCTACCAAAGGCTGAGTCTTCTCCTACAGCACTCTCTCCAGGTCCCCCTTGTCCTTCCTATCCCAATTCCTTCAAGTCCAGGGGAGTTCAGTGTCCAGGCTGCACCCCTGACCAAAGAAATCAGAATCCCTAGGAGGTGACACTGGGCACCCTTACATTAAAGCTTCCCCAGGAGATTCTAATTTTCAGCCAACGTTGAGAGCAACTACTTAGATTAGGAGATTTTGTGAAAAAGCAGGTGCTAATTCAGTATGTTAAGGTAGGGCCTGAAATACTGCATTTCTAGCAAGATCTCCAGGTGACTTGCATGCACATTAGATCTTGAAAAGCACCATTCTTGACCTTCATTTCTCTTAGAAGGAGTGAAATCCAGAGAGATAAAGTGACTTGGCTGAGAATAGACCTGACTAGAATCCAAGTTTCCCAAGACCAAAGTCAAAGGCAGGCACCAGAGATGACCCTGAGAGATGGCAGTGCAGAGTCAGAAAAATAATACCAGTGGGAGCTTGGTGTTCTACTAAGGACTTGCTCTAACTGGGTCACTCCACAGGATATACACATACAACCCATGGATACATGAGCCTCAAGGAAAAAGGAACTTTCCTGAGGCCTCATAGTAGCAGGTGCAGACAGCAGCTGCCAGGACAGCTCTCCTTTGGGACCATTTGAGGAGGGAAGGAGAACAGACCAGACAGTGTCAATCACCTCTTCTGGAGACTGTGTCCCAGGAGTCCTGGAGTGAGATGTTCTGCAACACTTAGATCATTAGAAATGTGCTGACTTTCAAATCATTGGAACCAATCTTTGGGCAGGAAATGACAGGTTCTTTTCCTGTGATTCAAAAATTTCCCAAGACTTTTGGTTTTCTATTAAACATGTAGAACCTCTTAGCAGACAGTTCCTGTGGTAAGTTGTTGGCAAGAATGGCAAGCATAATTCCCCTCCCTGTATCCATGCTCTTGGGTAGTGTAGGGGAGGGGAAAATCTTTTTCCTTTTATCTTTCTAGGTTCTCGGCAGGGGGATCTATAACACAAGACAATTCACAAGAAAAAGAAATGAGTTTATTGACATGTATCTTTCATAAATACATGGGAGAAACTCAGAGATGAGTAACTCAAACAGGTGGCTAGAACTTAGGCTTATCTAACATCAGAGCAAAGGTAATAAACTTCCAGAGAAGTGACAACACAAAGGGAAAAGGCTGGGAGTTTCTAGGGCAGCAAGTTATGAGAAGGTAAATATATGGGACATGAACAGAAGGTAAGGTCTAGCCAGTAAAGTTATAGGCAGTCCTCTCATGCCTTCTCTGGACTGATAAGGGGCTAGAGTTGTCAGTGATTGACTTCTGTACAAATTTATGTCTTGCTTTTAGGCAAGTAGGGGATGGGCAGAGAGGTTTCTCCAGTATCTGCTTCCTCTCAATTGCCTTGAGCTCAAAATGTTAAAGTGGTATATTCGGGGCCAACAAATTCTGCTCCCCCTCAGTAGTCATTTCTCAACCTGACTCTGAGCTAGACCATGTGTCTTGTTTTGTGAGAGAAAAGTAAATGTGGCATAAGTGCAAGCAGAAACTTGGAAAGGGCCTGCACACTGGGCCTTGTGCTCTCTTGCTGTTCTTTGGAACCCTGTGAACATCACGTGAAAAAACCAGGGCCAGCCTCCTGGAGGAGGACCCACACAGAACAGAGACAGGACGTCTCCATTGAGGCCTTCCTGCCCCAAACCAAACAGCCTGCTAACCTGTGAGTGAGGCCAGCTGACCAAAAATGCACGTAGGAGTCCAGTAGGTATGAGCTGAGCCAGCCCAGAGCAGGAGGACCACCCAGCTGAACTTATTCTGAGTCAAATGATTATTAGTTTAAGCCACTGAGTTTTGGTATGTTTATTATACAGCAAAAGCTGATGGATCCACCTCCAAACACAGCAGTGTAGCCTAAAATATTATAAACTCCTTGAGGACAGGGCACATTTTTTACAGCACTGTTGGTGGTGGCAAAATACTGGAAACAGTGAATGCTCATTTGTGCCATATCATGGAGTACCATGCACTGCGGCCACTAAAAGGAATCATTAGATCAGTGCATGTATATACATATATGGTGAATATTAAAACACACCCACACACACATTTTGGTCAAATAATGACAAAAATCTCATGTAGATATTTTTGTATGATTATGCAAACAGAGAAAAATACAAAAGGACAAATAATCATAAGTGGTGGAGATGTGGGCAGGAGTGGGGGAAGGTAACTAAAGAGAACAAAAGAAAAA
This sequence comes from Cryptoprocta ferox, assembly GCA_028646485.1. NCBI lineage: Eukaryota > Metazoa > Chordata > Mammalia > Carnivora > Eupleridae > Cryptoprocta > Cryptoprocta ferox. The sequence goes on along the minus strand of CM053571.1, from coordinate 105,006,134 downwards.
AGAACGCATTTAAATATATATGCATCCAAATATATATGATCTTACTGATACAAGAATATATATATTTGTTGATGTTACATTTCCTGAGATGATAGTTTCTAAAATGTTTATTTTAGAATGTTTTAATGTTTTAAATGTTTATTTCTAAAATGTTTATAAGAGAACCAAACATCTCAGGTGCTAGGATTTCAGATGGCTCTTTTTTTTTTCTTTATACTCTTAGGAATTGTTCAAATTTTATATGGAGTATGTGGTACTTAAATAATTAATAGAGCTTTTTTCCTTGTTGCCGAAAAAAAAAAACTATTCTAAACCTAGGGCAGTGGTACCCATAGGTCAGTGTGCAATAGAATCACCTGGGGTATTTAAAAATACACATTTCTGAGTCCCACTCCCTACATGCTAATGTGAACATCTGGGTATGGAGCTCTGGAATCTGCATTACAAATAAGCCTAACTGGCGAGCCTAACTGAACTAAAATGTAAGAACTGCTGCTCAAAGTTCTCCAGAATGAATAATCAGCACTACTTATTAAAAAGTCACCCACACTTGAACTGGCTAATCTGGAAAGTCATGAATATCAAAGGTGCTGATGGACACTTAATCTGTTCATGGTCCATGTTCAAGGTCATATGTAATCAACTGTGTCTTGTATTTCTCCTTTCTGACTTCTGATTTCCACTGTTTCCTCCCACATCCAGGCATTTAGTCTTCTCTTTTCACTCATGACTCCTCCATGACCAGGACTGTGTCCTTTGGGGCCCCTTTCTCAGGGCCACCCTCCAGGATCTGCCCTGTAACCTTTCCATGAACTATTTGCGGTAGATGCTCAGGGCACCAAGTTCTACCCTTTAAGAGATCCTGAGTTTTTCCATTTCAAAAAAAGGGGGGGCACCTGGGCTCAGCTGTTAGGTGTCCAACTTCAGCTCAGGTCATGATCTCTCAGTTCGTGTGTTTGAGCCCGGCGTCAGGCTCTCTGCTGTCAGGGCGGAGCCCACTTCGGATCCTCTGTTCCCCTGTCTCTCTCTGCCCTTGCCCCACTTTCTGTGCTCTCTCTCTCAAAAATAAATAAACATTAAAAAAAAAAAAGAGAGAGACTCTGAGTTTTTCTACGTCTTACTGTGTAGTCATTGTAGGGGCATTCCTCCCAAATGGTTTGGGTCCCCAACAAAAAGATAAACTTGGAGAGATGGCAGGTAGGCAGACAGAGGATTGAGGGTCATGCACGTAGCCAGCTATGTTATGGGGCACAATACTGAGCCTGGATGTGACCTTCATTCCACGACTTTGTGTCTAGTTTTTTTCTGAGTTGAATAACACAAAAAGATATTTGAAGAACTGTAAGCTGTTATACTATCAGTAATTTACTTTTTATTATAAACTGTTTTTAAAAGTTTATATTTTGAGAGAAGGTGAGTGGGGGAGGGGCAGAGAGAGAGAGGGAGGGAGAGAATCCCAAGCAGGCTCTGTGCAGAGCCTGATGTGGCACTCGAACTCACAAACCATGAGATCATGACCTGAGCCAAAATCAAGAGTCAGATGCTTAACCAACCAAGCCACCCTCACACCCCTATAATTTACTTTTAAAACACAAAAAGAGGAATGCCTGGGTGGTTCAGTCAGTTAAGTGTCTGACTTCAGCTCAGGTCATGGTCTCACAGCTCGTGGGTTTGAGCCCTATATCGGGCTCTGTGCTAACAGCTCAGAGCCTGGAACCTGCTTCAGATTTTGTGTTTCCCTCTCTCTGTCTGCCCCTCTTCTCTCTCTGTCTCTCTCTTTCTCAAAAATAAACCTTGAAAAAAATTTTTTAATTTAAAACACAAAAAGAGATTTGAAGGGCTGTAAACTCTGTAAACTGTCATATTGTCTGTAATTTACTTTTAAATACTTCAGCAAAGGTGGTGTGTATGTGTGTGTGTGTAAATTGTGATCTTCACCATTCTTAATTGGGGTTTCAATTTAGGGGTGCTTAGTTGGGATTTGAAAGACTAAACAGGAGCCCATATTCCAGAGAGGAAAACTCTGGACCTTTCACTTAGCCTTATCTCAGATCATCACCAGGGATGAGACCATTAGCGTTACGGATTTTACACTGGTGACACGGCAGGGGCTTAAACTATGAGAACTAGCTTTAAACATTGTTACATTGTTGTGATCCTCCTACCCCTGCAAACCTGTTGTCTGTATACTTTGGAATGGTGCCCAAGTCCTGTGTTCTGGGCTTCCAACGGAGTCTTTCACTCAGTCCTGAGCAAGTCTGCTGAATCCTGCTGCTAAGACATTGTTGAGTCCACCTTAAGCAAACCCTTCATGCAAGATCCTTGATGGCAGGCGGGAAAGAGAAAAGAGCTGCCGTTTCATGGAACTTACAGAACAGGCTCTACAACTATTATTTGCCAGCTTGCTGGTAAATATCTGTAGGTGTGACAGAGTTCCTTTGAGACTTGCTTTCATTTGTAACAAACTGCCCAATAGAGAGGTGGTTTCATGTAACAAACCCACTTACCTTTTGGTGACCCAAATTCATTCATCCTTAAAAGGGCCTAATAATTGTGGGTGACCAAATTGGCTTTGGCAGGCCACATCATAAACAATCTCAAAAATTTTTCTTTTAGACCTGCCCCTGCTCCCAAAGAACTGGATTGGCCCTGAGGGAACCTCCTGGGAAAGGAGGTTGCTGCAGCAAGCATCAGCCCTCCATCTTCACTCCCCATCCCCTCCTCAACCTAAAACTGTAGTTTAAACCTGCAGTGCTAGCCCCTGGGCTTGCTGGGAGAGCATATGAGGCCACCTGTGCAAGGTCAACTATCTTGATCAGAAAAAAAGAAAAAAAGCAGACACTGGAACAAAATTTCAAAAGGGTTCCACATCATACTTCCATGACATGCAAGAAGGTCAAAGGACCTTAGTGGGGCTCAAAAGGAATTCCCGAGTTTGCATGGTGGGGTCAGGAGCTTGGGTGAGTGGAGAGATTCTAGAATGAATATGGTTTCATGAAATTTGAAGGAAAATGTGGGTTGGGGCACCTGGGTGGCTCAGTTGGTTAAGCGTCTGATTTTGGCTCAGGTCATGATCTCACAGTTCGTGGGTTCGAGCCCCGCGTTGGGCTCTGTGCTGACAGCTAGCTCAGGGCCTGGAGCCTGTCTTCAGATTCTGTGTCTCCCTCTCTCTCTGACCCTCCTCTGCTCACACTGTCTCTCTCTCAAAAATAAATAAAACATTTAAAAAATTAATAAAAAAAAGGAAAATGTAGATCAACCTGCTTAACTAAATAATATAATTACTAAGATATGTGGTGTGCTTGCTATGTGCTGGGAAATGCGCCAAGTACTTTAAATGGATTATTTAATTCAATCCTCCCAGCAAGCGAATGAGGTATGTGTTACTACCATGTCTCTTGATAAAGAAGGAAGCTGAGTGGATCAGTAGGTTGTCCAAAGTCACAGAGATAGTAAGTAGAGGAAGAAGCACTCAGATGCAGGGGTTTCTGGTGTTAGAGCCCAAGTGTTCAATTACTGCTTTTGAAGGAACTGAAATCATAGGTGTGTGGAGAGCTGAAGTAAACCTAAGTCCTTGGAGACTTTCATCAGCAAAACTATCGCAGAACCTTGCCTAAAACATGTTTCTGTGAGGTTCTATCATGTACCTGAGTCATGGGGTGTGAGGGCACAGCTTGGCGCTAGCCATTGAAGAAACCATTACTGATTTTCGTGTCCTCTTTTTGCTGTCTTTGTTGGGGAGGGGATGGCGAGAGGTGTTGAGACTCTTCCATTGGTAACTGGGAGGCCAGGGATGCGGCTGTCCCAGGGGCATTTGTTCATCCTTTCCAGGGGGGAAGAGGAAGCCAATCCCAAGACCAAAGCAGAGAGGAAGGTCAGAAAGAGAGATACTGAGGAAAATGAGGTTAGGAGGAGCTGTGCCCAGCACACGGAACCCTCTCTCATCCTGCTTTCATTGTCATGAGTTCATATTTGGTGATATAAATCCCAAATTGGCCTTTGAAGCCCTTCATTCTGACCCCTTCGCTTATTCAGTGACACCCTTACTAAACCTGGTGCTGCTCTTCCCACGGTGGGCAAAGACTGGGTTTAGTGCTCCCAGACTCCTTGACTGTTCCTTGTCTGCACTTAATCATTAGCACTGTTAGTATTCATTAAAATGTATTCCTCAGATGGTTCTGTTGGCATTTGAAAAGTCATCTCCAATTATGCAATAAAATGCCTTGAGTTTTTTAAAAATATATTTTATTTTATTTTGTTTCTTTGAGAGAGAGACCCCACAGGTGGGGGAGAGAGAGACAGAGGATCAGAAGCAGGCTCTGCGCTGTCAGCAGCGAATTCAGTGCAGGGCTTGAACTCATGAACTTTGAGATCACCACCTGAGTCAAAGTCGGTCACTCAACTGACTGAGCCACCCAGGCACCCCTTAAGTTTTTATTGTCAGTGACGTGAATGGAAGAGAGACACTTAGGAAGAAGAAATGGAGATTCTTTTCCAGGTTAGAGATAGTCTGGGTTGTGAAGCAAAGGGAAGCCCATTGGTCTACAGGGATGTACGTGGCAGTCATACACTGTGAATTGTGGGTGTTCAAGAGCCAAAAAGGAGAGCTGTGAGCAAACACAAGGTTGAAGATTATCTCCTTAGATGCCCCATCTCTGAAAATCAACACAGCCCTATACCCCGGGGCATCTCCTATGATGTAAGCTAATTGAACAGTTGCCTAGTCACACCTTTGGGCACCTCCCATCCCAGGGGAAGGGCCAGATCTCCAGGGCCAGAGACTGATGAGAAAGAAAGCGATTTGTACTTAATAATAGAGCTATTTACTGACAGTCATAACAGAAACCAACCAGAGCCAGGCAAGAATAGAGAATCTTTTAAATATATCTTTTTAAAAAATGTTTATTTATTTATTTTGAGAGAGAGAGAGTGTGTGTGTGAGTAGGGGAGGGGGCAGAGAGGGAGAGACAGAATCCCAAGCAGGCTCCCCGGCTATTAGCCTGGAGCCCAACGTGGGGCTCCATTTCACAAACCGTGAGATCATCACTGGAGTTGAAATCAAGAGTTGGAAGCTTAACCGACTAAGCCATCCAGACACCCGAAGAATAGAGTCTTAACATGTAAATGTTATCACAAGCTTCTGATCACAGCGGAGAAAAGATGAAAAAGAGAACATGAGAAGATGTCACACTGACAAGTGCCTTTAGGTTTTGATATTATTTGTTAAATTTATTAGAGTTGAACTATCTCAAGAGCAAATCAGGCATTTTGTTCCACAGAAATTTATTGAGTTTCTTGTTTAAATTTGTATGTGACACACAAGGATACTAATGAAGTCCCTGACCCCAAGGACAGGAAGATAAAATACATGACTACAATATGAGACAGAATTTAAGACATTTGGCATTTAAGGATTCAGAAGAGGAAAGCAGTCACTTCTGCCAGGGTGGTTAGGAAAGACTTCATGGAGGAGGTAGGGTTTCTGCTGAGCCTTGAGGTTGAGTGCACTTTTAATGGGAAAAGGTGGGTCAGGTAAAAGGATTAGGCTGAGAAAACATGTGGAGTGCTATGCCAAGAAAGTAGATCCTGTTAGAAAAGCGGGATTGTCGACTCTTCAAGCGTGCAGAGACATCAAAGAGGTACAAGGCCGAGAAGGTTGGTTTTGGGTGATCCTGAGGTAATCCTCAAGAGAACTGTTTCCAGAAGGTAGTAAGGAACATGGATTGAAATGATATAGGAAGTAAGCAGGTGGAGGGGGGGAGTAGGAACAGCAAACAGACTGAGTCACTAAACTGCATCATTGAGTGAAGGAGGGAGAGAGAAACAAGATACCCTGTGGAGCTGATTTTTGTTGGTCTGTTTGTATGTTGAGTGTGAGGGACAAGAACCACTAAGAGAGGCAACTGAGGGTTCAGAGGTGGAGGTAGGACATTCCCAGTCAGGTTCAAGAGGAGAGGGACAGCATTTAACCTTGTGCGAGACACCACCTCTACGGAAATGTGGTAAGGAAGATGAGAATGGGGCGTCAGCAGTTTTTTGAGGAGGAGAGGAAAAAGTTCATTTTAATTTGAATTTCCCCCCAAACAGACCCAAGACAAGGATCTGGGTGTAATGTGACTCAGCAGATTACTATGGGCAACAGAGGCCCAGTTCTGCTGGGGACACAAAAGAGGCTGTGGAATATGCCTGAGAACTGTTACCCCTAGGGGTGAGGAAGGTGGGGTTTTTATCCCTTTATTATGGGTTGAGGGAGTGGTCCTGCAGTTTAACTCTGAGGAAAAGCTCTTGGAGAAGCGCAGGTATAGGGGAATTTACTTGTCTATAAGTGACCTCTGGGGTTGGTGGTGGTGGTAATGGTGGTGGTGGTAGTGGTATGTGTGTGTGGGGGTGTGTGTGTGTGGGTGTGTGTGTGTGTGAGAGAGAGAGAAAGAGAGAGAGAGAGAGAGAGAGAGATGGGTGGGACACTGTCAGAATTGGCTACTTGAGGCTCCTTGAGTCAGGGAAAGGAAATCTGAGAGCCTGGCACTCTGGCACATTTCTTGGGAGAAGCACATTGAGGCTTGGTGAGGATCTGGCACATGGGAACCAGCTGATCTGTGGAAATGGTTGCTTTGTGCACAAAGAACAAATCTGAATATGTACCTGGTGGAGAGAGAAACAGGGAAAACAAGGAGGATGTCAGTCATGTTCAGATTTTATCTCCTGTCTCTACATGTGCCTAGCCTCCCGCATTACCCACATCACTCACCAGAATGGTGCATATGTTTAAAAATTTTTTCAATGTTTATTTATTTTTGAGAGAGAGAGAGAGAGGGAGACAGAGTGCAACTGGGGGAGGGGCAGAGAGAGAGGGAGACACAGAATCTGAAGCAGGCTCCAGGCTCTGAGCTGTCAGCACAGAGCCTGATGCCCATCTCGAACTCAAGAACTGCTAGATCATGACCTGAGCCGAAGTTGAATGCTCAAGTGACTGAGCCACCCAGGTGCCCAAGAATGGTACATTTTTTTTTAAATCAGTGATGAACCTGCATTGACAAATCATAATGACCTAAAGCCTATAGTCTACCTTAGGGTTCATTCTTTGCGTTGCAGACTCTATGGGTTGGGCAAATGCAAAATGACGTGTATCTATCATTGCAGTTTCCTACAGAGTATTTTCACTACACTGAAAGTCCTTTGTGCTCCACCTATTCATCCCTTTTCCCAGCCCCTTACCCCTGGCAACCCCTGAACTTTTTACCATCTCCATACTTTTTTCATCTCCAGGACTGTCATATAGCTGGAATCGTACAGTATGTTGCCTTTTCAAATTGACTTCTTTCACTTAGTAATATGCATTTAAAGTTCCTGAGGGGAGATTTTGTTTTTCTCTGAAATTACAAAAAGAGGATCCTGAGAAAAGTGAGGATCCACAGTTCTATGGTTTCTGGAAAATGAAAACGTAAAAGTGTATCATTGCATATTTTACCTGTGAGACCTGGAAAGCAGGAGACCAAACGTTAGGATTGTAAACAGCATGCCACACCCAGCGTTATGTGGTTTACCTCTAACTGTTCAAGCAGTGCTCACTGTTGGACCACATCAATAAAACCTCCATAACATTGGATGATTCACAACAGCCCATGGGGATCTGCAGGGTGATAAGCCCAAACTGTTGCTAGGAGAAAGGTCCCTGGTGAGTGGAGAGATGCCAGCTCCGCAGCTCCGCAGACACAACCACAGTCCCAGCAGCCTCTGCAGGGCTGGGGACACAGGCACCATGGGAATACTCCTCCACTACATCTATGAGGCCATGGACGTGGGAGCCCAACCCAGAATTGAAATGGCTTCCTCATGTCTGCTAATCACTTAACTCACCCAGCGCTGTCACGATTGGCTGCCTGGCTGTATTTGAAGGATCACCTGAATACAAGCAATTCCTATCTAGGACTGAGTTGAGGTACCCTAGCTGAAATCCAGATGAAAAGATGAGAACTGCATTTGTTTCTCTTTACAGCCACCGTATACAGAAATATGATATTTAACATAATATTCCATGTCATACATTTGTAATCTTGTCAAATAAATCTGGTTAATTTAACTTGATTTATCGTCTCATAGGGAAATGCTACCTCCTTCATTTCATGATGTTCCCACCAAGGTGAATACAGAATGCACATCTTATTTTTTCAGCCTCATGTTAAACTAATTGACTTTAATTTTCCTGGAGGTTTTTTCCTCCTTCTTTTCTTCATTTGCCCTTCTCAAATACCTTTTTAAAGAAGAATCTTAGCTCCAAAAATTTAGTGAAATGAATTTATGATCCTGGCTCTCAATCTTCTGGTATAGGTTTTACCCCAAGTACGTTATGATTTTACCCCTAAAGATTTCAATTTATCAATAAATAATTAAGATGCAGTGGAACCCTGTTCTTGCACCAGGGTGAGGGGCCCAGGAGAGCAGTTACCTCTGGCCTCGGCATTCTAGAGGAGGCTGTGAGACACACAGGGCTGGCTATAACAGTATGCCTGCATAACCAGCCTCCCACATAAACCTTGGACAATGAGATTCAAATAGGTTTCCCTGGACAGAGATACTCCACACATGTCCCTGTAAGTTCCCTGCCAGGTAGAGAGAGAGCACTCCTATGATTCTCAGATGAGGAAGGACATCAGAAGTATATGCTGGATGTCTACAGACTCTACCAATGCACCTGGTGCTTTGCTCTATATCTCTTGGTATAATAAATCTTAGCTGTGAGCATGACTTACTATGGAGTTTGTGAGTCCTCTAGCTTTTGAACTTAGGGAAGTTGTGGAATCTATAATATACTTTTACTTACTACACTCCAAATTTTTGCTAATCCTGACCAGGTTAACAGTCTCAGGCCTGTCATCATAAAGCACCTAACATTAGCTTTATTGCCATAGACTTGGTATCTGGCACCTGTATAACAAGCCATGGTTCGGCCTTTCCTACACCCTAATACATGGGTTTAATCTCTATAATGGTGTTGATTTTGATTTCTCTGCATGGCATTGTAGTTTCTTATTGGAATGGAGGTGCTATCCAGAAGCCCATCCTTTCTGACCAGGTCCTACAACACTGCTTGGTGTGCCAGTTCTTCTCATCCCAATCTTGCCTGTCTCTGCTCTCTCCTTGTGGACACCTGCCTTTGTCTGTACCAGCCTAAATTATTACCATTTTAGCTACATATACTTGGAGTAGGCCTCACTATCATTTTCAGGGATTAGGGAAGCTATCTGGATTTCAGACCATCTACTCCCAGAAGAAAATGAGCAGTTTCAATATGATTGCTTTGAAAACCCAAATCTATCCAAGAGAGCAAATATGAGCATATGGGAACCAATCTGAAATGAATTTGACACACCTTCAGCTCCCCCTCTCCCAACATTTCTGTAGAGACCATCAAGGCAAATGATGGTAGTGAGGTGAAGGGGCAGAGCCGGGTGGCCCAGGATGAAATAGTGGAGACTAAGTGAAATGAGGAAAGCATCTGTATGGAGGGTAACCTGTTGTATGGTGTCAGAGTCGAGTAGAGTGGGGAGAGTATTCATGTAAAGAGAAAGACATTCACGCGGGAGTATGACCTGGTTTGGATATTGGAGTCCAGCTGGAGTGAGGAAGGAATCTGCTCAGGGTGGTGGCTTGCTTAGGGTGTCAAATTCTAGGTGGAATGAGGAGGATATTCACACCGTGGTGGCAGTGGTCTAGTTGGAGTGGCAGAGCCCACCAGGGAGAGCATTTGGCTGGCAATAAGTGGGCAATAGTGGGAAGACAGGCTTTACAAAGAGGGATTCATCAAATAAGTAAATATATTGGCAATTATGGGAACCAGGTTTCTCATTGCTGGAGGAGAGAATTATAAATATGAAAGAGAGAAAAATAGAATTAACCTTGGAGCATTGATTGAAATTGAAGATAACGGTGTGAATCCATTGTTTTCCATATAAATAGAGAAATAAATATGAAGTAAACCTTTCAGAAACATTACTTAGGATTTTAGGCTCAGTCCCCTGAGAGGTCCTCAGACTCCTTTAGCAACCAGCACACCTAGTACCTAGATTTTGGTTTCTAAACACTTCTGATCTAAAAAGGACCAGAACTTCATGGAAAAATTATTGATTATGGGTGAGTCTAGAACATCCTTTTGGCCAGAAAGTAGTAAGGAAGTGCTCAAAAAATGATGAGAAAAATCTATAAAGAACTCACCAAACTCAACACCCAAGAAACAAATAATCCAATGAAGAAATGGGCAGAAGACATGCATAGACATTATTCCAAAGAAGACATTCAAATTGCTAACAGATACATGAAAAGATGCTCAACATCACTCATCATCAGGGAAATACATACAAAACTACATTGAGATACCACCTCACACTGGTCAGAGTGGCTAAAATTAACAACTCAGGAAACAACAGATGTTGGCGAGGATGTGGAGAAAGGGAAACTCTCTTGCACTATTGGTGGGAATGCAAACTGGTGCAGCTGCTCTGGAAAACAGTGTGGAGTTTTCTCAAAAAATTAAAGATGAAATTACCCTACGACTCAGCAATAGAACTATTAGGAATTTATCCAAAGGATACAGGAGTGCTGATTCATAGAGGCACATGTACCCCAATGTTTATAGCAGTATTATCAACAATAGCCAAATTATGGAAAGAGCCCAAATGCCCATCAACTGATAAATGGATAAGAAGATGTGGTGTGTGTGTATATATATATATACATGTATATACATACATATACATGTATATAAACACAATGGTGTATATATGGTGTATATACATATATATACACATATATATATACACACACAATGGAATGCTACTTGGCATTGAAAAAGAATGAAATCTTGCCATTTACAACAACATGGATGGAGCTGGAAGGTATTATGCTAAGTGAAATAAGTCGGTCAGAGAAAGACAGATACCATATGTTTTCACTCATATGTGGAAGTTGAGATACTTAACAGAAGACCATGGGGGGAGGTAAGGGGGAAGAATAGTTACAAACAGAGAGGGAGGGAGGCAAACCAAAAGAGACTCTTAAATACAGAGAAGAATCTGAGGATTGATGGAGGGAGGGAGGGGCAGGAGAGAGGGGAAAATGGGTGATGGGCATTGAGGAGGGCACTGTTGGGATGATCACTAGGTGTTGTATGTAAGTAATCAATCACAGGAATCTACCCCCAAAACCAAGAGCACACTGTATAAACTATGTGCCTCTATGAATCAGCACTCCTGTATCCTTTGGATAAATTCCTAATAGTTCTATTGCTGAGTCGTAGGGTAATTTCATCTTTAATTTTTGAGAAAACTCCACACTGTTTTCCAGAGTTAGCTAACTTGACAATAAATTGTATTAAAAATAATAATAAATAAATAAATAGATAAATACAGAGAACAACTAAGTGTGGAAGGGGGGATGGGGGGCAGAGAAAATGGGTGATAGGCATTGAGGAGGGCACTTGGGATGAGCACTGGGTGTTTTATGTAAGTAATGAATCATGGGAATCTACTCCCGAACCCAAGAGCACGCTGTATACACTGTAATGTTAGCTAACTTGACAATAAATTATATATATAAAAAAATAGTAGATCTAAAAAAATAAACATGTGACAATTAAAAAAAAAACAAATGTCTCATCAATAGATCAATAGTCTAATCTCCAGGAATGCCCTACTATCTTAATTATAATGTTTTGCTAGAGGGAAAAACAACCATAGTTTGACAATAGCGAGGCTTCCAGTAATCTGCAAATCCTCTTTAGCATATAGAAATCCCTTTAAGAAACTTTCTTGACTTTACCTCCCCCAACTACACAGTATATAAGTAGTCACTTTGCACATCCCCAGTGCAGCTCTTTCTGCCCATGGGTCCTGTCCCTGTGCTTTAATAAAATCACATTTTTGCACCAAAAAAAAAAAAAAAAAGAAAGAAAGAAAGAAAGAAAAAGAAAAGAAAAGGAAATGATGAGAACATGTTGGAGCACCTGGGTGGCTTAGTCAGTTAAGCGTCTGACTCTTGGTTTCAGCTCAGGTCATGATATCATGGCTTATGGGTTCAAGCCCTACATCGGGTTCTGCACTGGAAGCACAGAGCCTTCTTAGGATTCTCTTTCTCTGCCTCTCTTTCTGCCCCTTCCCTATTCACACACACACTCTCTCTCAAAATAAATAAATAAACATTTTTTTTAACTGATGAGAACATGTCAAAAAAGATACAGAAGCTGTTTGAAGGGGCTCCTTCAACAAAGCATTGATTACAACATCAAAATTAAAATGATAGGAATAGATCACAAACCCTTGAATAAAGTAGAAATTCCTAAGTACATACTAATATAGACGAATGAATGAATAAATGAAAAGTTTTATGAGGAACAGCATATTTACGAAGACCAAAAATACCTTTCCACAAAATATGTATTAACTATAAAGGGAATGAAAATTAACTTTACAGTGGAGAAGTTTGGCAGATAACACCTTTACCAATTTATCAAAGTAAACATCACCAGTAATGACACAAATCAAAATCATGAACCACTTGATGTAATGCCATGTGAAAAACATGGCCTCAATATCGTGATATTCTTGCAGAATTGCTTAATCAGAATATAATCATTAGGAACACCAGACGAACCCAAACTGAGAGACATTCCTCAAAGTAACTGGTCTATCATCTTCCCAGGTGTCAAGATCATAAGAGTTAAGAAAAAATAAATAAATGTTTTACATTGAAAGAGACTACAGGCACATGATAGCAAAATTAAGGATTCCAACTAGATCTTTTTGCTCTCAAGGACATTATTGGGACAGTTCGTCAAAGTTGAATGGCTTTGAGGATCCGATGATAGTAATGTATCATTACTAATTTCCCAATTGTAACCTTTGTGTTGTTCTGCAGAAGAATGTCCTTATTTGTAGGAAATATACACTCAGGAATTTGGGAGTGGCAGGGCATCATTGGCAACCTACTCCAAAGTAGAACAGGGAAAAAAAAAAAGTACTTTGCACTGTTCTTTCAACTTTTCTGTAAGCTTGAAGTTATTTCAAAGTATATTGTTTAAAATGTTTTTTAAAAATATGGTGAATCCTGTGTAGCTGCCATCTTGCATCCCTGTGGGTGTGACCTGATCTCAGCTGGTCCCAGGAGACGCCCTGAGTGCCAACCCTTGTCCCCTCTAGGTCCCATTTCTGCTCCAACAAGATGAAGGAAACTGGTATGAACCTGGAGAAATTTGCCAAATTGCAAGCACGGGTGTGTGGTGGTGGGAAAGGAACAGCTCCCTGAAAGAGGAGGTGGTTTGCAGAATGGTGACAGCAGATGATAAAAAACTTCTGTTCTCCTTAAAAGAAGTTGGGGGTAAACAATACCTCCGGTATTGATCCACTTTAACAACCTTAAAGTTCAGGCGTTACCGGCCATACTGAGAGGAAGCATCTGACAGAAATGCTACCCAGTATGCTAAACCAACTTGGTGTAGACAGTCTGACTAGTTTAAGAAGATTGGCTGAAGCTCTGCTCACACAACCTGTGGATGGAAAATCACCACTTGCTACCAGAGAGGAGGAGGAGGAGGAAGTTCCAGATCTTGTGGAGAATTTTTTGAAGCTTTCAAGAATGAAACAAACCGAGTTGAGTCAACCTCTGAAGAAGTTAGAACTTGAAGAAGTTATTGGTAGCTGCTATTTCATATTATGACTGTTTTTGAATTTTTTTACATTTATTTATTTGGGGGTGGGGAGGGGCAGAGAGAGAGGAAGACAGAGAATCCCAAGCAGGCTCTGCAAGGTCAGCATAGAGCCTGACTCGGGGTGTGATCTCAGGAACTGTGGGATCCTGACCTGTGCCAAGGTCAAGAGCTGGATGCTTAACAGACTGAGCCACCCAGGCGCCCCATGACTACTTTTTAAAATTTCATTCATGGATCTGACAAAATCCAGATCTCTAAGCCCAAGGCCCTTCGACACTGCAGCTCTTCTCAGTTTTTGCTTAGACACAATTCATTCCTTGCAGCTAGTTAAGCTGAAGAAGTCTGGGAATAAAGTTTGAAACATGTTAATAAAGTTCTTTGTGGGGCACCTGGGTGGCTCATTCAGTTAAACGTGGTTAAAAGTTGACTTTGGTTCAGGTCATGATCTCGAGGTACCTGCGTTTGAGCCCTGCATAGAGCTGTGTGCTGACAACTCAGAGCCTGGAGCCTCTTGGGATTCTGCATCTCCCTCTCTCTCTGCCCCTCCCCTGGTCACACTCTCTTTCTCTCAAAAATAAAATAAACATAAAAAAATAATAAAGTTCTTTGCCTAGTTAAAATATGATGAGTCCCTCTTTAATTGATTATAATATTTATTGAGTAGCTCAAACAGGAGATCATATGAGATTTCAGGCTACCTTCACCTCTAAGCAGCCCACCAGCCAGTATCTCCTTTCTAGAGCCCAAGCCCAACCTATCAGCAAAGCCACTGGACAAACACCAAAGAACTTTGTGGCCAATCATTTCTCATCTTAAATCTCTGTCTCAACTGAGGAAAGAATGACAATATTTTTCCCACTTACTCTGAGGAGACCCTAACTTGACAAAAATCAAAGCCCCTACCCCAACTATGGGACAACTGATGTCTAGAAACCTGTTCTTTTTCTTCAGAAATTTTTAAGGCAATATCTTTAGCTCTGAGATAAAGTTAAGTGGAGCTGCTGGATAAAAAGGACCAAATTAATGAAAGTAAGAAACAGCCATGCAGATGGGGCGGTCAAAAGACCTAGCAAAGCCCTGGCTAAGCGTCCCACTCTTTCCTCTTGGTTCACTTTCTGGAAACTGAGTGTCTCTATACAGAGATCAGGAAAGCTCTGCAGGGAGTAGAGTACTCTTGGCCAAGTGAATAAACTGAAAAACAGGCATCCAGCACCAGCCTGTGACAAGGCTCTGAAATCAAGTCAGGAAATTTGGATTAAGAGTAATTCATTTACCTGACTAATGATTTGGGGTTCAAAATAACTGTGATTACTGCCTCCTTTGATCAAAAATTCTTTTTGTAAAAGTTTTTATCCTGCGTCTCTACTGCACAAGAGGCCATTTATTGGAAGGTGCCTGGGGAATCTATTGGTAGAGAAGCTAATTTTATGAGGCAGTTTGGATACCCTGCCCCACAGTCTGGGTGCAGGTCCAAGCCTTTCTTGGAGTGTTCGTCTTTCTCCTGCCCTCAGAAGAAATTTAATTTCTTTGTCCTGCTGATTTCCCTTCCCTGCTTAAAATGGAAAAAAAAAAAGGTTCTGTTGGACTTACCCTGTATTTGTTTCCCTTTCCTCTTGACTCACTTGAATTTTTTTTGTGTGTTTGGCCTTTCCTCACTTTTAAAGTCTGGTTGATTTTGGCTGACATGAGTTTAAATGTGTCTGCATGTCTGCATACCAAATAAATATAGCAACATCAGTTTGGACTTCTCTGAAAGTCAGAGATAAAGCTTCCACCTTGCAGCAAAATCCTTTAAAGGGAACTGCTCTTTCCCATTTCTCGCCAACCTGGGGTCAGTTCTAGAAAGAGCTATCTATATCTAATGCTCTCAGGATCCGGAATGTGATGTCATATGCACTGAACATAATTACTATTATGTGGCCATATTTGGTCATTTACTCTTACGTTCAACAGTATTTGTTTGTTCTGCTAAGTCCTGGAGTTATAAAATGAAGTCTTATACACAGGGACTCATGCCTCAAGGTGCTTACGGTCCACGGAGATATGAGCAAGTAAATCAATAGGCCCAGTACAAATCATTTGTTATTATAGGTGGCACAGAGGAGGAATGTCTGACTGGGTTGGAGGGAGCCAGAGAAGGTCCTTGTCAAGAAACCATTGCTTGAGGTTTGTTCTGAAAGGCAGGAACATGGGGTGGAATCAGCGGAGGGACTGGGAGGTGGAGAATTCCTTCCAGGCAAAGCAGAGAGCGTGTGTGAAGCCCAGAGGCAGGAAAATGCCCTGAGCGCTCTGAGAACTCCCAGTGGGTCCAGCTGACTAGAACACATGTAATGTGGTGGGACATGAGGCAAAATGAAGCAGGAAAGAAGAGGAGAGGGAGAATGGCATACAGAGGGCTTGTATATTCAGTTTGGGAGCTTGTATGTGGCTCTAAAACTCTCTAGAATATTACTAGCAGGGGTCCCTTTGGTGCCACAGTTTTCTTATATGCAAAATTGCTTTTGCTGTGTGGGACCATATTTTCCAGAAATTGGGAATCTGTTCCGACAAATGTGAGTACACTTGCAGAAACAAGAGAGCAAAATATATGGAACCGTGATGGATCTTGACAATTGACCATGGTAGAGCAGTAGGGGGAGGTTGGGTCTGAGCCCTAATTCTATATGCTTTTCCTCTTACCTGTTTCAGTGGATTTCTGTACTTTCTGGGATTTAAATAGCTACATACTTAGTTTTATAATTTTAGTGGCATCCACATTGGTTTATAACCATGATAATTTGGTTACTTAAATAAAGGCTGGCAGAGGTATTTCTAAATTTGTTGCGATCAGAATTTCCTATTTATTCATTCAACAAATAATTACTGACCACCCAAAATGCCAGAAATGGTTCTAGATGTTAGAGATACAGCAATGAACAAAATAAAGCTCCTACTCACTGGAGCTAAGATTCTGGTGGAAGAAAACAGAAGCTAAACAAAATAAATAAGTCCATCATATTATTCTATTGGAAGTTGATCAAGGCATTGAAAAAAAGCAAAGCAGGGAAGGGATATAGGAAGTGTCAGGGGCTATGAACTGAATTTTAACTTTGATGGTCAGGGCAGGTCTTATTGAAGGTCACATTTAAGTGAAGACGTTCAGGATATCTGAGTTAGAGAGGACAGCAAGTACAAAGGCCCTGAGGTGGGAGCATGCCTGGCAGGTTTGAAGTTTGAGGAACAAACGACAAGCAGGCCAGGGCAGCTAGAGCTGAGTGAGCAGCAGTGAGTAGTAGAATACTAGGTCAGTGAGGTGGTGGCTCTGAACTGGACTGCTTGGCTCACTATAGGGTAGCTGACGCCTCAGCTTGGGCCAGACACCTTAGGATGGCTTTCTGCCTTATACCTGGGGGTTGTCAGGCTGGTTGTTCTCAGCTAGGGCCTCAACTGGGACAGCTAGTCTCTGTTCCCATAGTGTCTCGTCTTCCCGCAGGTCAGCCTGGGCTTTCTCACACAGTCAGAAGAATGTAAGCCCAAGAGTGCAAGCCTAATGGGCAAGAGTTCTGCAAGCCTCTGTCAGCAACACATATGCTAATATCCAAATGGTCAAAGGAAGCGACCCTGAGAAGCCCAGAATCAATGTGAGCGAGGACTTCACCGGGTTTGGACACAGGAGGAGTGAGTCTTCAGGGATATAATTGTAACAATCGGTTGTATCCCTCATGCCGTCTAACACAGCCCCGGGCCATACTGATTGCTCACTAAATAAATATGGTGATCACTGACTGTTTCTTTTCCCCTCTCACTTAAGAAACTGTATTGTTTCGGGGCGCCTGGGTGGCTCAGTCGGTTAAGCGTCCGGCTTCGGCTCAGGTCATGATCTCACGGTTCGTGGGTTCGAACCTCGCATCGGGCTCGGTGCTGACAGCTAGCTCAGA
This sequence comes from Cryptoprocta ferox, assembly GCA_028646485.1. Lineage (NCBI taxonomy): Eukaryota > Metazoa > Chordata > Mammalia > Carnivora > Eupleridae > Cryptoprocta > Cryptoprocta ferox. The sequence goes on along the minus strand of CM053571.1, from coordinate 104,988,518 downwards.
GCCTGGAGCCTGCTTCAGATTCTGCATCTCCCTCTCTCTCTCTGACCCTCCCCTGCTCGCGCTGTCTCTCTTTGTCTCCCAAAAATAAATTTAAAAAAACATTAAAAAAAAGAAACTGTATTGTTTCAAGAGTCTAAGCATCCTGTGTTTTTCAGTTTTAGCAGATTTTATTTTTTAGAGCACTTTTAAGTTTACAGCAAAATTGAATAGAAAGTACAGAGATGTCCTTCCCCCACACGGGTACAACTTCCTGCACTATCAACATCCCTAACCAGACTGGTATGTGTGTTACAACTAATGAACCTACATCAACCCATCATTATCCACCAATTTTATATTAAGGTGAGACATTTGTTTGGACAGATGTATAATGGACAATGACATGGATCCACCATAATAATATTGTAAAGAATAGTGTCACTGCCCTTATTTTGGGCTGTCTTCTCCTCCCAGAACACTGTTCATTTGCACTGTCATCCTTAAAGTCCTAGATTGGACTCTCTCCCATCCAGAAAGGCTTCTAGGGCCCTTCCAGCAGGGCTAATTGCCTGTGAACTCTGGGCCCCACAGCACACTATACTAATATTTTTTTTTCTAAATTAATTACATGTTTTCATGCCTGGCCCTCCAGGAGGCTGTAATTCCCTACTGCAAGGGAATATAGAGGAGGCTTATAATATAATTAGTATCATCATCTTCATTATAGCTACCTTTATGGAGTTCTTATGTTCCAGGTAATGTTTACATCTGTTGATTCATTTAAGTTACATGCTCATGGAAATACGTGCTCATATATGTAAGTCTTTGAACTTCCTAATTCTGTACCCTTCCCTTGGTTTTTTTTTTTCCTATTGTACCTGCATGTAAATCTAGGAGAAGCTTCTCTTTTGCTTTTCATCCTCTGCTTGTGAAGAGTTATAGCACTGAGATATTCATTACAAAGAAGACTGGAGAAAACTAAAAGATGTAAAGAAATAAAGGACCTATTCCAATGCTTGGCATGCAGCTTGATAAATATTAGTTCCCTTTTCTCCTTGTGACCTGTTAGACTATGTCTGTGCTAATCATTTGTGCCACTAGATGGCAGACTTTTGGTCAAAAAACTACAGACAACTACATACCTTAAGCTATTCCTCGGGTTCCCTCTACCTGTATTTTATGGTGGCTTTTAAAGTGTCAAAGTAGGGGTACCTGGGTGATTCAGTCGGTTAAGCATCCGACTTCGGCTCAGGTCATGATCTCACTGCTTGTGGGTTCAAGCCCCGCATCGGGCTCTATTTTGACAGCTCAGAGACTAGAGCCTGCTTTGGATTCTGTATTACCCTTTCTCTCTGCCGCTCCCCTGCTCATGCTCTCTCTCTCTCTGTCTTTCAAAATAAAAATAAACATTAAAAATAAATAAAGTGTCAAAGTAAAATCAATCCATTTGTTTGGGTCCCAAATAATGGCAAATGTAAACATGTGGGCAGCAGTGAATTCTTAGCAGGAAAACTGTCTAAAGCCATGCCCTGGCCAATACTTAGCACAAACTCTACTTAGGAGTAACATTGTGATTGCTGTCAAACACATTAACTGTTGAATTTCTATATTGCAAGTCTCTCAGCATGAACTGATGACAATGCTTATTTCATGTTTAAAAGCTATCCATATGTGCAGCAATATACTGTTTGAAATAATTCTGTTGGAGAGTTTGCTGCCACAGATCACTCAGAATTTCCCCGAATACTCAGAGTACAGGAACCTCAACAAGATTTTGTAGGGAAATTGGGATTTTCTCCAGAGTTTGTAATAAATAATGGCTGAAAACATTTATCAAGCACGTATGCCAGTTATTATGCTAAGACTATTCATAGTAACCCAGTGATAAGTTGGAGGTATTATATTTTTATCAACCAACTTATGTTTACTCCAAAATTGCAAGGTGGGTTCAACATTTGAAAAATCAATGTAATTTTCTATACTAAGAGAATAACAGGGGAAAATTATATAATTTTCTGATATAGGTACAAAATATACATATTTGACAGAATTCAACATACATTCAAAAAACAAAAAAACTTGTAGCGAACTGTGAATAGAAGGAAACTTCTTTAGTTTGGTAAAGAGCACCTGAAAAAAGCCTACAGCAAACATTATTCTTTTAAAATTTTTGGTAATGAAAGGCAATTTTAATATAAAACTTTCTACTATTTTTCCCACTCATTATTCTTTTTTATAAATTATGGTAAAATATACATAACATAAAGTGTATTATTTTAACCATTTTTAAGTGCAGCCAACATCTTTCTAAACTGAAACTCTGTACTCATTGAACACTGTCACCCCAGTCCCCTATTTTCCTAGGTCCTGGCAACCAACATTCTGCTTTCTGTCTCTATGAAGTTGTCTGCTTTAGGTATCTCATATACATGGAGTCATACAGTGTTTGTGTTTTTATGGGTGGCTTATTTCACTTAACATAATGTCTTCAAATTTCATCCATATTGTAGCATGTGTCAAAATTTCCTTCCTTTTTAAGGCTGGATGATAATCCCTTATATATATATATATATATATATATATATATATATATATACATTTTGTCTATCCATTCACCCATTGATGGAAATTGGGTAGCTTCATATTTAGCTATTATGAATAATGCTGCTGTGAGCATGGTTGTACAAACATCTCTTCAGGTCCCTGCTTTCGATTTTTTTGGGTGCATACTTAGAGAAGGAATTGTAGGATCATATAGTAACTATTTAAAAAAAACTTTTTTTAACATTTATTCATTTTTGAGAAATGGAGAGAGACAGAGCAGGGGAGGGGCGGAGTGGGGGGGGGAGACACAGAATCTAAAGCCGACTTCAGGCTCTGAGCTGTCAGCACAGAGCCCAATGTGGGGCTTAAACCCACGGATGGCAAGATCATGACCTGAGCCGAAGTCGGATGCTTAACTGACTGAGCCACCCAGGCACCCCAGTGATTATTTTTTTAAATATTTTTATTTATTTTTGAGAGAGAAAGAGACAGCATGAGTCGAGGAGGGTCAGAGAGAGAGGGAGACACAATCCGAAGCAGGCTCCAGGCTCTGAGCTGTGACATGGGGCTTGGACTTGCAAACTGCTAGATCATGATCTGAGGTGAAGTCGGAAGCTTACCCGACTGAGCAACCCAGGTGCCCAGATCATATATAATTCTATTTTTAAATTTTTGAGGAACCACCATAACTACCATACTGTTTTCCATATCAGCTATACCATTTTACATTTTCACCAACAGTGCACAAGCGTTCCAATTTCTCCACAATCTTGCCCACAGTTATTTCTGTTATTGTTGTTTTTTAACAGTAGCTATCCCAGCAGGGAGGGGACAAGATGGTGGAGCAGCATGGAAGGTTTTTTGCCTCTCTCATCCCTGAAATGCAGCTAGATCAGCACCAAGCCATCTTGCACACTTAGAAAACTGATCTGATGATTAACACAACAATCTGCACAACTTGAACCACAGAACTTGTCAGGTACACAGCACAGAGAGGGGAACTGGGGGACAAAGAAGTGCAAAGGGTAGGGAGCTGTTTTTGTTTGTGGGGAGAGGACAGGGGCAGGGGGGAGACTACAGGAAAAGCACTCCCCCCCAACTGGAGAGAAAGAGAAAGAGTGGAAACATTCATAAAGGACTTAACAAGAAAGAGAAAAAGGAGAGTGGTTTAAATACCTTTAAGATTCTATAAACAGGGGAGTGCAGAGTCTGAAACTCTGCAGCTTGATACCTGGAGGAGCTCTGGGTGGGAAGGGCAAATCCCCGGGAGCAGACAGCCAGGTCCAAGGAATCCTATGGCCACATGGGGAGAGTCACTTCCCTACTGAGAGGACATTTGGTAGACACATGTGGCCTCCCCACAAGCAAAGGTCCCAATGGACTCCAGAGAACAGTCACGTTTGCTGGTGTGGAAACAAGGACATTAAGGTTGAAGCCTGACACCATATGTGTGTTGTGATTTACCATAATCCCTGAAACACTGCTGCTACACGATCCCACAAACTTTTTCTGGGGCAGACTGGCACCTAGTCACAATCTCCGGGCATTTGCAACGGCGTGGTAGTGCGAATGTTCCAGGAGGTAGGCGTCACCTGGCCATTGGTTGGTGAGACCCTCCCCTACAGAGTCTGAGTGGGTCAAAGCCACAGGGCCCTCAGAAGTGAGGAGGTTGGAAACACAAGCCCGTATGAGATAAAACTCGGGACGGAGGTGCCACCTGGCAGGCTGACAGCTTGATCGTGGACAGTGTAGAAATGGAGTGGATGAAGCCAGAGACAAAGGAGGGATGCTTGATTGCCCATCAGGGAGAGCACAGAGTTCTGATACTAGAGACTGGGTAGCTGGGTGACGCCATTTTCACCCCTCCTGTACATGTGCATACACACATATGCATGCCACAACGATACACCCCAGTAAGTTAAGCAGCACCATCTAGTGGAGAACGGAGTCATTACACCAAGCCCTGTCTGAGCAAGCTGTGCTCTAGAGGAAAACAAGTCTCTGCCTGCTTAGTTTACAGACTATAAATTGTTTCATAGTTTGACTTCTAGGGGAAACTAGATATAATTTCAGTCATATTTCATTCTGTTCACTGGTCCATCTATTCCATTTTTTTCTTTTCTTATTCTTTAAAAAATTTTTGTTTACTTTTGAAAGACAGAGTGAGAGTGGGGGAGGGATAGAGAGGGAGACACAGAATCTGAAGCAGGCTGCAGACTCTGAGCTGTCAGCGCAGAGCCCGACCTGGTGCTTGAACCCACAAATTGCGAGATCATGACCTGAGCCAAAGTCAGATGCTTAACCAACTGAGCCACACAGGCATCCCATCTTTTCTTATTTTTGACTACAGAAAGAGAAAAAAAATATTTTTATTTCTTGTTTTTATAAGAAAGATTTTTTTGATTTTTCTCTACTATATTTTTTTACCTCTTTGTGATTTTTTAAATTCTATTTTACTTTCATCATTTTATTTGTTCTATTTTATTGTGTTCACTTTTTAAATTTTTCAAACATTTTCCTTCCTCTGCCCCCTTTTTTCCTTTTCTTTTCTTTACCTTTTTTCTCTATTCTACCAAGCTTATTTCAACAACCGGGAAAAACACACTTAGGATCTAGCATCCTTTATTTGATTTCTGTGTTGTTTTTAATTTTTAATTTTTATTTATTATATTAATTATTTTTCTTCCTCCAAAATGACAAAGTGAAAGAATTTACCCCAAAAGAAAGAACAGGAAGAAATAACAGCCAGGGACTTCATCAACACAGGTACAAGCAAGATGTTGAACCAGAATTTAGAATCATGATAATAAGAATACTAGTTGGAGTTGAAAAAAAGCACAGAATCCCTTTCTGTGGAGATAAAAGAAGTAAAATCGAGTCAGGACAAAGTTAAAGATACTAAAACTGAGATGTAATCTCAAATGAATGCCATGACAACAAGGATGGTTGAAGTAGAGCAGCGAATCAGTGATATAGAGGACAAACTTATAGAGAATAATAAAGCAGAGAAAAAGAGGGAAACTAAGGCAAAAGAGCATGTTATAAGAATTAGAGAAATCAGTGACTCATTTAAAAGGGATAACATCTGAATCATAGGGGTCCCAAAAGATGGAGAGACAGAAAAAGGGGTAGAAGGTTTAGGTGAGCAAATCATAGTGGAAAACTTTCCTAACCTGGGTAAAGACACAGATAACAATATCCAGGAAGCACAGTAAAGTCCCATTAGATTCAATAAAAACCTATCATCAGCAAGGCATATCATAATCAAATTACAAACTACACAGACAAGAAAAAAATATGAAAGCATCAAGGGAAAAAAGTTCTTAACCTACAAGGGAAGACAGATCAGGTTCACAGCAGACCTATCTACAGAAACTTGGCAGGCCAGAAAGGAGTGGCAGAATATATTCAATGTGCTGAATTGGAAAAATACACAGAATTCTTTATCCAGCAAGACTGTCATCCAAAATAGAAGAAATAAAAATTTCCTAGACAAACAAAAACTAAAGGAGTTTGTGACCACTAAACCAGTCCTGCAAGAAATTTTAAGGGGGACTTCTGAGGGGAGAAAAGATGAAACAAAACAAAAAAGATCAAAAGCAACAATGACTAGAAAGGACCAGAGAACACCACCAAAAACTCCAACTCCACAGGCAACATAATGGCAATAAATTCACATCTTTCTGTACTCACTCTAAATGTCAATGGACTGAATGCTCCAATCAAAAGACATAGGGTAACAGAATGGATAAGAAAACAAAATCCATCTATAACTGTTTATAAGAGACCCACTTTAGACCTAAGGACACTAGATTGAAAGTAAGGGGATGGACGGGCACCTCAGTGGCTCAGTCAGTTAAGCGTCCAACTTTTGCTCAGGTCATGATCTCATGGTTTGTGGGTTCAAGCCCCACGTCGGGCTCTGTGCTGACAGCTCAGAACCTGATGCCTGCTTCTGATTCTGTGTCTCCCTCTCTCTCTCTGCCCCTCCCCTGATCATGCTGTCTCTCTCTGTCTCTCAAAAATAAATAAATGTTAAAAAATTTTTAAGAAAGTAAGGGGATGGAGAACCATCTTTCATGCTAATGGTCACCAAAAAAGTCAGAGTAGCCATACGTATATCAGACAATCTAGATTTTAAAATAAATACTGTAACAAAAGATGAAGAAGGGCATTATATCATATTTAAGAGGTCTCTCTGTCAAGATCTAACAATTGCAAACATTTATGCCCCCAATGTGAAAGCACCCAAATATATAAATCAATTAATCACAAACATAGATAAACTCATTGATAATAATACCATAATTGTAGCAGGCTTCAACACTCCACTTACAGCAATGGACAGATCATCTAAACAGAAAATCAACAAGGAAACAATAGCTTTGAATGACAAACTGGACCAGATGGACTTAACAAATATATGCAGAACATTTCATCATAGAGCAGCAGAATACACATTCTTCTCCAGTGCACATGAAACATTCTCCAGAATAGATCATATACTGGATCACAAATCAGCCCTCAACAAGTACAGAAAGATCGAGATCATGCTGTGCATATTTTCAGACCAAAACTCTATGAAACTTGAAATCAACCACAAGAAATACAACAAATACTTGTAGACTAAAGAACATCCTACTAAATAATGAATGGGCTAACCTAGAAGTTAAAGAGGAAATTAAAAAGTAAATGGAAGCCAATGAAAATGATAATACTCAGCCCAAAACCTCTGGGACGCAGCAAAGGTTTTTATAAGAGGGAAGTACTTGGCAATCCAAGCCTTTCTAAAGAAGGAAGAAAGGTCTCAGATACACAACTTAACCTTACACCTTAAAGAGCTAAAAAAAAACAAAAACAAATAAAATACAAAAACAGCAGAAGACAGGAAATAATAAAGATTGGAGCAGAAATCAATGCTATCGAAACCAAAAAAGCTATAGAACACATCAATGAAACCAGGAGCTGGTTTTTTGAAAGAATTAACAAAATTGATAAGCCCCTAGCCAGTCTGATCAAAAAGAAAAAGGAAAGAACCCAAAAAATAAAGAATGAAAGTGGAGAGATCACAACCAACACTGCAGAAATACAAACAATAACAAGAGAATATTATGAGTAATTATATGCCAATAAATTGGGCAATCTGGAAGAAATGGATGAATTCCTAGAAACACATAAACTACCAAAACTGAAACAAGAAGAAATAGAAAATTTGAAAAGACCCATAACCAGCAATCAAATAGAATTAGTAATAAAAAATCTCCCAAAACACAAGAGTCCAGGGCTGGATGGTTTTCCGTGGAATTCTACCAAATATTTAAAGAAGAGTTAACATCTATTCTTTTGAAGCTGTTCCAAAAAATAGAAATGGAGGGAAAACTTACAAACTCATTCTATGAAGTCAGCATTACCTTGATTCCAAAACCGAAGGCCCTACTGGAAAGGAGAACTACAGGCCAACTTCCTTGATGAACATGGATGCAAAAATCTTCAAGATACTAGGCAACCACATCAAACAATACATTAAAAGAATTATTTACCACAACCAAGTGGGATTTATATCTGGGATGCAGGCCTGGATTAATATCTGCAAAAACAATCAATGTGATACATCACATCAATAAAAGGACAAGAAGCACATGATACTCTCAATAGATGCAGAGAAAGCATTTGACAACACACAGCATACTTTCTTGATAAAAACCCTCATACCTTAAGATCTTAAAAGCCACATATGAAAGACCCACTGCTAATATCATACTCAATGGGGAAAAATTGAGAGCTTTCCCCCTAAGGTCAGGAACACAACAGAGATGTTCACTCTCACCACTGTTATTCAACATAGTATTGGAAGTCCTAGCCTCAGCAACCAGACAGCACAAAGGAATAAAAGACATCCAAATCAGCAAGGAATAAGTCAAACTTTTACTCTTTGCAGACGACATGATACTGTATATGGAAAACCCAAAATACTTCACCAAAAAACTGCTAGAACTGATCCATGAATTCAGCAGGATACAAAATCAATACACATAAATCGGTTGCATTTCTATACACCAATAATGAAGCAGCAGAAAGAGAAATCAAGGAATTGATCCCATTTACAAATGCACCAAAAACTATAAAATACCTAGGAAAAAACCTAACCAAAGAGGTGAAAAATCTATACACCGAAACTATAAAAAGCTTATGAAAGAAATAGAAGACACAAAAAAATGGAAAAATATTCCGTGCTCATGGATTGGAAGAACAAATACTGTTAAAATGTCGATACTACCTAAAGCAATCTATATATTCAATGCAATCCCTATCAAAATAACACTATAATTCTTCACAGAGCTAGAACAAACTATTCTAAAATTTGTATGGAATAAGAAAAGACCCCGAACAGCCAAAGTAATACTGAAGAAGAAAACCAAAGCGGCAGACATCACAATCCCAAACTTTAGCCTCTACTACAAAGCTGTAATCATCAAGACAGTATGGTATTGGCACAAAAACAGACACATAGACCAATGGAATAGAATAGAGAACCCAGAAATGGACCCACAAATGTATGGCCAACCCATCTTTAACAAAGCAGGAAAGAATACCCAATGGAATAAAGACCATCTCTTCAGCAAATGGTGCTGGGAAAACTGGACAGCGAAATGCAGAAAAATGAACCCGAACCACTTTCTTACACATACACAAAAATAAACTCAAAATGGATGAAAGACCTAAACGTAAGACAGGAAGCCATCAAAATCCTAGAGGAGAAAGCAGGCAAAAGCCTCTTTGACCTCGGCCACAGCAACTTCTTACTCAACATGTCTCTGGAGCAGGGGAAACAAAAGCAAAAATGAACTATTGACACCTCATCAAGATGAAAAGCTTTGAACAGTGAAGGAAACAATTAGCAAACCTAAAAGGCAGCCAATGGAATGCAAGAAGATATTTGCAAATTATATATCTGATAAAAGATTAGTATCCAAAATCTATTAAGAACTTATCAAACTCAACACCCAAAAAACATATAATCCAGTGAAGAAATGGGCAAAAGACATGAATAGACACTTTTCCAAAGAAGACATCCAGATGGCTAACAGACACATGAAAAAATGCTCAACATCACTCATCATCAGGGAAATACAAATAGATATATTTGTATATATATAAATACAAAAAGATACATACACACACAATGGAGTATTACTCAGCAATCAAAAAGAATAAAATCTTGCCATTTGCAACGACATGGATGGAACTAGAGGGTATTATGTTAAGAGAAATTAGTCGTTCAGAGAAAGACAAATATATGACTTCACTCATATGTGGAATATAAGATAGAAAACAAGTGTGCCTGAGTGGTTCAGTCAGTTAAGTGTCCAACTTTGGCTCAGGTCATGATCTCACAGTTCATGAGTTCAAGCCCCACATCGGGATCTGTGCTGACAACTCAGAGCCTGGAGCCTGCTTTGGATTCTGTGTCTCCCTCTCTTTCTGTCCCTCCCCTTCTTGTGCTTGCTCTCTCTCTCTCTCTCTCTCTCTCTCTCTCAAAAATTAAAAAAAAACATTTAAAAATATTTAAAGATACAAAACAGATGAACATAAGGGAAGGGAAGCAAAAAGAATATAAAAACAAAGAAGGGGAAAAAATATAAGATACTCTTAAATACAGAGAACAAACTGAGGGTTGCTGGAGGGGTTGTGGGTGCGGGTGTGGGTAAGGGGCATTAAGGAAGACATTTGTTGGGGTGAGCACTGGGTATTGTACATAGGGGATGAATCACTGGAAACTAGTCCTGAAATCATTATTGCACAACATGCTAACTAAATTTGATGTAAATTTTTAAAAAAAGTAATTAAAGACAAATAAATGAATAAGTTAATTAATGAATGAATAAAAGCAGCCATCACAATAAGATTGAGGTGGTATTTCATAGTGGTTTTTATTTGGATTTCTCTAATGATCAGTGATATTGAATATTTTTTCATGTGTTTATTGGTAATTTGCATGTCTTCTTTGTTGAAATGTCTATTCAAGTCCTTTGCCCATTTTCTAATAGGGTTTTGTTGTTGTTGTTGTTGTTATTGAATTATAGTGGTTCTTTATACATACTGGATATAAAGCCCTTATTACATGCCTGATTTGCAAATATTTTCTCCTATTCTGTGGGTTAACTTTTCATTCTGTTAATAATATCTTTTGATGCCCAGAAATCTTTAAGTTTGATGTAGTCCAATTTATCTTTTTTTCTTTTGTTGCTTGTGTTATTGGTGTCATACCCAAAAAAATTATTGCCAAATCCAATGCATCAAGATATCCATATATTTTCTTCTGAGTCTTATAGTATTAGGTCTTACATTTAGGTCATGGATCTATTTTGAGTTAATTTTTATATATGGCATAAGGAAAGAATCCAACTTCATTCTTTTGCATGTCGTATCCAGTTTCCCCAGTACCATTTATTTAGAAGACTATCCTTTCTTCATTGGATGGTATTGCCATCCTTGTTGAAAACCATCTGACCATACAAGTGACGGTTTACTTCTGGGATCTCTATTCTATTCCACTGGTCTATATGTCTGTCTTTATGCCACTACCACATTGTTTCTATTGCTTTAGTTTAGTAGTAATTTTTGAAATCAAGAAGTACAAGATGTCAACTTTGTTCTTTTTCAAGATTGTTTGGCTATTTAAGGTCCTTTGTGATTTTAGGAAGAACTTTCTATTTCTGTAAAAAATGTCATTCAAAGTTTTATAGGAACTGCATTGAATCTGTAGACCACTTTGGAGTGAACTGACACCTTAAGAATATTATGTCTTCTTTTTCTTGAACGCAGGACATCTTTCCATTTATTGGTGTCTTCTTTAATGTCTTTCAGCAAATGTTTCATGATTTTAAGTGTACAAGTCTTTTGCCTCCTTGTTAAGTTTATTCCTAACTATCTTATTTTTTTTATGCTTTGGTAAATGGAACTTTTAATATTTTCCTTTTCAAGGGCACCTGGGTGGCTCAGTTGGTTGAGCTTTTGACTCTTGATTTTAGCTCAGGTAATGATCCCAGGGTCATGGTATTGAGCTCTTCATAGGGCTCTGCGATGAGCATGGAGCCTGCTTAAGATTCTCTCCCTCCCTCTCTCCCTCTTCCCTAGCTCTCTCTCTCTCTCTCTCAAATAAAGAAAATTGAAAGTTCCTTTTCAGATTGTTTATTCGTCGTGTATAAAATACAACTGATTTTTTGTGTGTTGATTTTGTATTCTTCAAGTTTGCTGAATTGTTTATTAGTTTTAACAGTTTTTGTGGCGTCTTTAGGGTTTTCTATATATGAAATCACGTAATCTGCAAATAGTGACAGTTTTCCTTCTTCTTTTCCAATTTGGATAGATTTTACTTTTTCCCTTGCCTAATTGCTCTAGCTAGGACTTCTAGTACTATGTCCAATAGAAGTGGAGAAAGCAGGCATCCTTGGGAAAACTTTTAGTGTTTTCTCTACTTAGTATGTTGGTTGTGGGATTTTCATATATAACCTTTATTACATTGAGGTTTATTTTTATTGTTAGTTTTTTCAGTAATTTGGTCCATGCGTTTTCTGCATCAGTTTTTCTGAATCATTATCATGTGATTTTCTCCCCTTTCATTCTGTGTGATGTGTTACATTGATTGGTTGAACCATCCTTGCATTCCAACTTGGTCAAGGTATATAATCTTTTTAATGAGGTGTTGAATTCTGTTTGCCAGTGTTTTGTTGAGGATTTAGGTGTCAATATACATCAGAGAAGTTGGTCTGTAATTTTCTTGCAGTGTCTTTGTCTAGCTTTGGTGTCAGGGTAATTCTGGACTCATAGAATATTTAGGAAGTATTCTCTCTGCCTCAAATTTTTAGAAGAGTTTGAAAAGGATTGACATTAATTCTTTAAGTGTGTGGTAGAACTCTTCAGAGAAGCCATTTGGTCTGGGGCCTTTCTTTGTTAGGTGGATTTTGATTATTAATTCAATCTTCTTACTAGCTATAGGTCTGTTTAGATTTTCTATTTCATTATGATTCAGTCTTAGTAGATTATGTGTTTCTAGGAATTTATCCAGTTAGTCTGGTTTATCTAGTTTGTTTACATGTAATTGTACATAGTACTCTCTTATAATCCTTGTTATTTCTGTAAATTAACAGTAATGGCCCCACTTTTATTTCTGATTTTAGATTGCCAAGTCCAATCATTTCTTTATTTAGTCAATCTAATTAAAGGTTTGTCAATTTTGTCGATCTTTGTGAAGAATCAACTGTTGTTTAGTTGATTTTCTCTCTATTTTCTAATGTCCATTATGCTTTCTCTACTCGTTTTTATGTACTCTCTTCTGCTAGTTTTAGGGTTAGGTTGTTTTTTGTTTTTTTCCAGCTTTATGAGATGGAAATTTAGGTTGTTAATTTGAGATCTTTCTTTTTTTTAAATGTAATACTTATGGCTATAAATTTCCCTCTTGGCACTGCTTTCATTGCATCCCATGAATTTTGGTGTGTTGTGTTTTCATTTTCATTTGTCTTATATATTTTCTATTTTCCATTGTGATTTGTCCTTTGAGCTATTAGTTGTTTAAGAGCATGGTGTTTAATTTCTACATATTTGTGGATTCTCTAGTTTTTCATTTTGTTATGGATTTCCAGTTTCATTCCATTCTGATCAGAAAAGACACTTGGTATGATTTTTTAAAGTTTATTAAGAATGTTTTATGGTCTAACATATGATCTATCTTGGATATGCATTTGAGAAAAATGCGTAATCTGCTATTGGTGGATACAGCATTCTTTACAATTTTGTTCAGTCCAATTGGTCTATAGTACTGTTGAAATTCTTTATTTCCTTATAAAGAAATAAGGTTGTCCAATAAAATTGGTAATATTATGATCTTCATTTTTACATACAAGGAATGGAGGTAAAGAGGTATGGAGTATCTTGCTCAAGTTCATACCTAGTAAAGGGTAGAATTAGACCTCAACTCCAGTTCTGGATTCTCCAAAGGCAATGCCACCACATAAGAGATAACTTTTGATGGTGCCCACACTTTGATAATCTCACTATTCAACTTAAAACATTTACTTGCTAAGATTCGATAATTGCCAAATGCCACACACAGTCACATGTATATAAATATATGTATATGTGCATATATGTGTGTGTTTATATGTGTATGTATATATAAATATAAATGTGCATATATTTATCTATATATAATTTAAAATTTCTCTCTTTCTTTAGGATATATTGGTAAATTTGGCTTTCTGGTCTCCCTCAAGCCCTCAGATCTAGATTAATACCTGTTTTCTCAGTCTCCAGTTTTCCATCTGTTCCAGCTGCATAACAAATTGCCTCCAAACCTGGCAGGTTTGATTTTGCTCATGGGTTCTGTGGGTCAGGAATTCAAACAGGGCATAGCAGGATGGTTTGCCTCTTCTCCACGATGTCTGGGGCCTCAGCTTGGAACTGGCATCATCCAAAGCTCCTTCACTTTACTCACATCTGTGGTGCCTGGGGTAGGACTACTGAGAGACAAGGACTGCTGGCTGGAGAGCCTACACGTGACCTCTGCACATTGGGCTTCCTTACAACATGAAACCTCAGGGTAGTCAGACTTCTTACATGGTGGCTCAGGACTCCCAAGCATAAGGGTTACATCACCTTTTCTGACTGACTTCAGAAGACAAAGAATGTCATTTCTGCTGTATCAACAACAATTCAAAGGAGTCACAGTATGCTCAGATTCAAGTAGAGGGCACATATACTGCTAAAGACGGAAAGCCACACTGTAAAAGAGCATTTGGGATAGAGTAATTGTTGTGGCTATCTTTGTAAAATATAATCTGCCACACACCTCTTGTCATGCTCAGCTCACTAATCATCTGCATCTGGCAGTTACCTATAAAGTCTCCTTGGTCTCCTAGGAATTCTCCCTGGTCTATCCTTTTAATGACCCTACTAAGATAAGAACTTCCAAGGGCTTCTTCCTTCTCTCTCGGCTCATTGACTCTAGGACACTGAAGGAAGTGGTGAGGGGAGGGGAAGGGCTGTGACTGTCTCTACCAAGTCCAAGGATGAAGCTTTAGCCCACTTTCTGTAACTGATTCAATACTGGGGCTTAAATTTGGGCACAGCAGCGATTCAGTGGCTGAGACAAAATATGCAAGCTAAACAATCTCTGAAACCAGAAATGTCACAAAATATTTTTACTCAAAAGTAGTAGACTATGGGGCACCTGGGTGGCTCAGTCAGTTAAGCATCCAACTCTCAATTTCAGCTCAGGTCATGATCTCGCAGTTTGTGAGTTCAAGTCCTGCGTCAGGTTCCGCAGTGACAGTGTGGAGCCTGCTTGGGATTCTCTGTCTCTGTCTCTCTCTCTCTCTCTCTCTCCTTCCCCCACTTGTGTTCTCTCTTTCTCTCTCTCAAATAAATAAACATTTTTTAAAAAGTAGATTAATTCAATAATACCAAGTTACAGGATGTTATGAGAGACAGTTCAGCTTCAAAGTGTACTTATGGTATTTAGGTGAAATATCTCCTTTAACTAAAGATCTTATACTTTTTTCAGGGGGCATCTATTATTGATAATCAGCTATGGAAAAGTTAGAGATTTATTGTCTCTCTGGAGGAGTACAATGGGGAAAGGGGGACAGAGCCAGGGTCTAGTGAGCCAGCCCCACCCAACAGATGCCATTCCCTCATTCTCTGGGCAAAAAAGTCACCCCAGTGCCCCTGGACACCCCAGGAATGGAAATCTGCTTATTTCCATTTGCCAAAAGGCAAGAAATTGTCTTCTTAAAGCTAATGTTCTAGAACTTCAACATATGTAGCTATTTTACTGGTGTCTGAATAGAAGATTCTTTTAATTTGACCTAGCTCTCTATTTAATTTGAATTTTGCTTTTAGTGGAACTGAGAGTCATGTGAGCATTAGGCTTAAGGTAGTTTTTCAGGTACTTATTAATAATTAATCACTTTTAAGTTCACAAACAATTGTCTCCTTGTATTCATACTTATTTCCATTTTGCTGATTGTTTCCTGGCTGTTTTCTTGTTTCTTTTTCTTTTCTTCCTCTCTTGCTGTCTTCCTTTGTGATTTGATGATTTTCTATGGTGGTATGTTTATTTCCTTTCTCTTTCTCTTTTGTGTATCTATGGTAGTTTTGCTTTGTGGTCACATGAGGCTCATAAAACATCTTATAGTTATAACAGTCTATTTTAAGTGGATAGCAATTTAACTTTGATCACATACAAAAACTCTACCCTTTTACTCCTCCTCCATATTTTATGTTTTTGATTTCACAATTTGTATCTTGTTATATTGTGTATCCATTAACAAATAATCATAGTTAGTTGTTTTTTAATGCTTTTCTCTTTTAACCATTATACTAGACTTAAATCTGATTTATATCATACACTACCATTACAGTATTGGAGTATTCTGAATTTGACTATAAATTTACCTTTACCAGTGAATTTTATACTTGCGTATGTTTTTGTATTACTAATTAATGTCCTTTCCTTTTAGCTAAAGAACCCCCATGAGCATTTCTTATAAGGCAGATCTATTGGTCTTGGCTCTTTTGTGTCTGAGATATTCTTTATTTCTACTTCATTTCTTTAAAAATATTTTTAAATGTTTATTTATTTGAGAGAAAGAGAGAGACAGCATGAGGATGGAGGCGCAAGAAGGAGGGAGACACAGAATCCAAAGTAGGATCCAGGCTCTGAGCTGTCAGCACAGAGCCCAACGCAGGGCTTGAACTCACAAACTCTGAGACCATGACCTGAGCCAAAGTTTGAAGCTTAACCAACTGAGCCGCTCAGGTACTCCCTCTACTTCGTTTCAGAAAGACAGCTTTGCTAGGTAAAGTGTTCTTGACTGGTAGGTTTTTACTTTCAGCACTTTTAATATATCATCCCACCCTCTCCTGGACTGAAAGTGAGAAATTCACTCATAGCCTTATGGGAATTCCCTTTTATGTGATGTGTCTCTTTACTCTTGCTGCTTCAAAATTTTCTTCAAATTTGATTTTTTGGTAGTTTGATTACAATGTAGTTCTTGTGTTAATACCACATAAACTCTGTAGGCTTTCTTTGCTCCTTCTCATTCTTTTTTCTCCTCTTGCTGGATAATTTCAAATGGTCTGTCTTCAAGTACACAGATTCTTTCTTCTAACTGATCAAGTCTTTCACTGATGCTTTCTATTTAAAATAGAAAAAAATTTATTTTTTCTATTTAAAATTTAAAAATTTTTATTATTGTATTCTTCAGCTCCAGGATTTCTATTGGTTCTGTTTATTATTTATATCTCTGTTAAACTTACTGTTTTGTTCATGCATTATTTTCCAGATATCAGTGAGTTGTCTATGTTCTTTTGTAGCTTGCTGAGCTTTCTGAGAACAATTATTTTGAATTGTTTGTGAGACAATTCACAGATCTCCATTTCTTTGGTATTTGTTACTGGAAAATTATTGTATTGCTTTGGTGGTGTCTTACTCCCTTGACTTTCCATATTCTTTGGCATCTTACATTGCCTTTTTTTTTTTTTTTTTTTTTTTTTTTTGCATTTAAAGAAGCAGTCATTGTGTCCAGTCTTTACTACTTTGCTTCAGGAGAGAAAGAACTTCACCAGTCAGCCCGGTTTGGGATTCTGAGGCTCCTTGAGAGCTTACCTATGGATATGCTTGCTTCATACCTCTTCTTGGGAGGAATTCTTAAGATTTTATACCTTCTCTCAACCCCACAAAGTCAGGCTAATGCTGAGAGCCTGCTATTTGTTTACCCCACAGCAACGTCATGAAATGTTCAAGTTTTTATGCCTTTTCCCATACTTGCAGAGTTGGGCTGGCTTTCTGCATGTGCTTGAGAGCCATCTGCAAAGGCTTCTTTTGCAGGCTGTGGTGGCACACAAGGGGTAGATGAGGCATAAAGAGCATTGGGGGTACCTGTGCACCAGTGAGAGGAGTCCATAGGTGAGGGGTCCCAAGCAGCTCATGGCTGTTTCTTGATGGAGTCTGTAAGGCTTCCATAGCCCTTTGATAAGTTCTGAGCCCTTGTTTCTGTGCTCCCACCTCTCTAAACCTCTCAGTTGTGCTTCCCACTTCTGTATTCTGGGTAGGCCAAGGAAGAATTGAGCCTCCTGGGTATTCTCTTGCACAGCTAGGGAAGCTAGACATTCATTCACTATGCTCCCACTCTCCCCTGTGAGAGAAAGTGTAGCTGGAGGAGGTTTCCTCTTGGCATTTACTGCCTTAGAGAAGAGATGACATGGATAAAGTAAAACTGTTCTTACCTTCATCAATACATCTATATTTTGCTCCAGTGGTGTGTTGAAACTGTTCTGCTGAACTCCTGGACTCCAACAAAGGTACTCTGTTAGTAGCTGTTAAAGTATTGTTAAAAGTGATATTCTTGGGGGGATGATTGTAGGAAACCCCTATTCCACAATCTTGCCAAGGTCACTCCCCTTCAGCTCCTCAGAGTGGCAGAGTAAGGGTGCTCACCTCTGGTGAGCAGGTTCATCTCCAGCTGAGATTTCTATGTTTGAATCCACCTGTCTTCCCTCTCTTATAACCAAACTATAAAATACTTTAGTGTCCCAATTCAAACTTTTTAAAGTTTATTTATTTATTTTGAGAGAGACAGAAATAGCACAAGTGGAGGAGGGACATAGAGAGAGGGAGAAAGAGAATCCCAAGGAGGTTCTGTGCTCATAGCTTGGAGCACAATCTCATGAACTGTAGGATCATGACCTCAGCTGAAACCAAGAGTTGGACGCTTAACCAACTGAGCCACCCAGGTGCCCCTAATTCATATTTTTATAACGGAAAATGTTTATCTCCCTTGAGATTATTTAGTGAGTTTGTGGGGAAAGGAAGGAGGACCATCAGGAGTTCTTGGTTGATTTGAGAACCTAAAACATTTACAGTTAAGATGCTCTTGGTACCCTTAGAAACATTACTGATGCCCTTGTATCATGGGATCTTCCCAGCCTTCTTCGTGTGGTCCAGCAGTCCCACCCTGTGGGTTATAGAGATAGAGGCAAGAGGTAGGTTCTTTAGCAAGAGGCCTGTTTGCCTAGGAAACAACACTGAAAGCCAGAGAATAAATCTGCCCCTTGGTGCAGTTGGGTTAAATCAGGTCATATTTCAATCTGTACTCAGTTCTGTAGACAGTTTAAAATGTACTTTTTGATGGGGAACAAAAACTAAAAGTGCTGACTAATGTCTCCAAAATTCCCCAAGCTTGCCACAACAATTTTCAACTCATTACAGGAATGTATAGCCGTGCTCTAAATTGCTTTAGGACATCTTAATGATGTTCAAAGTGTGATCACCAATCAGAATCAATATCAACATCACTGGGAATGTAGTAGAAGTTCAAATTCTCAGATCCAACCTCAGACCTGTGGAATCAGGTATTATATAGATGGGGCCCAGGAATTGTGTGTTAACAATCCCTCTAGAGGATTCTGAGCACTGGAAAGAGGACGGTTGTGTTAGATTTTTAGAACGTAATTGAACTGTAACTGAGGATATGGGTCAAGGCTATAGTTGTTCCCCCTAGGAATGTGCTGTTTGTACTCCTGGAAGACATCCTCTCTGCAATCCTTTCTCCTGCGTTGATGGCAAGCCAAGGCTTAACTCTTTGAGAGCAGTAAGATGGTGGAAAATATAGATGTGGGCTGATAGGATTCCATCAGCATAAAAGGCAAAAATGGAACCAAGAGTCCCTTGTTGCCCTAATCCTGCCCATGCATTTGTGGGGAGGAATAATTGTAGAGATGCTCACAGCCACTCCCGTAGGAGGCTACTGTCCACCAAGAGACAATCTGGCCCCACTCACAGACAGACCAATTTCCTTTTTCCCATTTCCTCCTGGATGACAGAGTTGGGGGACAGACTGCTTATGCTGTTTGGTTTTCTGGGAAGGCTGATTTCAAAAGCTAAATCTCACTTTAAAATGTGACCTCAGTGGTAAACACACTTTAAAAAGCAGCTGTCCTCTATTTCTGCTTTGGTAAATCAGAAACAGAATTTGTCTCCTTATCCTGCAGAAATGCAAGAAAGTTGAAACAGCTGTTCTGTGTTGGCCTTAAAAAGTGCTAGCACTAGGAAGGAGCTGAGCAGCTGTGGGGTTTGCTGGGTAGGCTTTGAAATCTACTTCTGTCCTGCTTTTCCATGTGTATATTACACCAGTTGTGGGGTAAATGTGAAAATGGACAATGACCACAGGAAAACGTGGAGGAACAGAGTGGAGATGACCAAGACTGCAAAGGAGCATTGAGGCTGGGCACCTGAAAAGAAATGCCAAGCCATCATTAGCAAAAAAGTAGGAGCGATCTGTGTGCTCCAGGCAGCACTTTTCAAACTTAAATGTGCATACCAGTCCCTAGGGATCTTGTTAAAGTACAGGTTCTTAGTCTACTGGGTCTCAGGGGACCCCACCGTCTGCATTTGTAATAAGCACCCTGTTGGCACTGATGATGCAGGTCCAAAGGCTACAGTTTAGCAGTCAGGCTCCAAAGCAGTCAGGTGGATGTGATTAGGTTGCCCTCTAGTGATAATCCCATGGAAATCCAAGGTGTTTCTTTAACAGAGTACCAGGTCGATTAAATTTTTTTAAAAAATTATGATAAAATTATTAATACCAAATCAACTAGAAATTTATACAAATTCACAGAAAAATAATCAATATTAAGCTATTTATTATTTATATTACTTCAAACCCTCTTTTACCATGCACAAATGGAGAATCTTTTGTTTCTAATCTTCAGCCATCCTTCAAGGCTAGGAATGCCAGAGCCATCTTTATCCTATATTAATCTTTATCCAGATAGTCACAACTACTCCCAACAATGCTGTTTTCATCATGTTGCTTTTTTTAAAGTTTATTTATTTATTTTGAGAGAGAGAGAGAGAGTGGGGGAGGGGCAGAGAGAGGGGATCAACGAATCCAAAGCGGGCTCTGTGCTGACAGCCATCAAGCAGGTTACATTTTTTTTAACCTGCTATTTTTTATGTACTACTCGTTTATAGAGACATTCCAAGGCACTGGCATAATTCATTGTGTAACCATGTGCTGTGTTTGAAATTTCCGATGTTATGCATATGCTGCTTTGTACACAGATATATTTTTAGAGGAGGTGGGGAGGAGAATCTATCTTTTTGGGCTATATACTCTAAAATAGAATCATTGAATTCAAATTATAGTGAATTTCATAGCTCATTATGTATTGAAAGATTTCCTTTCAGAGACTGAAAATGTTTTCTGGTTACCCAAAATAGTACACAAAATATTTATATTAGTTTTCATGCAGTACCTATTTCATTGGATTTTATAATTTAAAAATACTTTGTACTTGGACAGATACATTTAGGCCTGTTGGTGCCTTGGTGCAAATGGGAAGAAAGCAGACACACAGGCATATCTTTGTGCACAGGGCACCTTCATTTAAAGGAGAAAGTTTCCCTTCCTCTGGCTAGACATGGGTCCATGACAGGGCAGAGACTTTGTGGATCGAACGTGAGCTAGATTTCAGCTACCTTCTCCCATCTTTAAAGTGCACACTCTGGATTTTCACCCATGGGGTCTGTATTTATTTAACAAACATTTTGAACCTCTGCTAAAATAGATGAGATCATAACTTTCATACAAATACATAATGAACACATTTCAAAGATTTTATCCAACCCATTAATTAATGAGGGATCCAGGAAGTTGTTAATACTGGCTCAAAGAGCATTTGCAGAGTACTTACAGAGCTGAGTACTTACAGGAAATTTAATCAAGGATTGTCAGGATAAGATTGCGCGGTTAGATAAAAACTGTCTAATATTTCACAGGGCAATAAATTGTAACTTTTGTGGTTATCTTTTACACCAGACAGATTATTTGCATCTCTAGCAGACCTCTTTAGGTTAACCTTTACAACATTGTAAAATAGCTCGGTCGGTGGAAAGTAAATCAAAGGGCAAACCTCACATTGCTCTGAAAGAACACCCAGAAATTTCCTTTGCCTTTTTCCACATTTTGCATAATTATTCTGACAGTTTACCTCATTTGATCAGAAATCAGAAATAACCTCCAAAGATTACTTTCAATACAAGAAGACAGGTCTCATACGATTTGGTTGGTTTGATTGTTTACATAGGTGTAGCAAAAAAATTAATTAGCCATTGGGACAACTTGAGTTTGTTCTCCAAACATAGAACCATACATTATTGGGCCACTACCAAGCCCAAGATTGTCACCTGGAGTACTTATTCAGATCTAAATAAGAATCATTCTCAAATACTCCAGATATAGTCTTAATTGCACAGTTTATTTTCCCATTATTTTCAGGTAAATGGGGGACAAATTATTATTAAACCTCTACAAATAGTTTCATTATTATTAAAAGTAAGGAGATTCAGTAAAAATGTTTTTGGAATTCTGAGGGATCAGTGAGAATCAGATACCATTTTATTTATTAATTTGTTTTAAAGTTTAGTTATTTATTTTGAGAGTGAGAGCATGCATGCATGGGTGGGGAAGGGGCAGAGAGAGAGGGCAAGAGAGAATCCCAAGCAGGCTCTGCACTGTCAGCATGAGCTCAATGCAGGGCTCGAACCCACGTGAGATCACGACCTGAGCTGAAATCAAGAGTCAGTTGCTTAACCGACTTAGTCACCCAGGTGACCCCAGATACAATTTTAAATGTTTTATACATCAGTTTACAAAGCGTAGGCCACAAGTGAGCTATAAGTAGCTTGAAGAGACAGAGAAAGGGCTTCCTATTTCCATAAAAACTTGAGTATTAGAAATAGCACCAACCGTATTCCAAATAAAATGCCACAGTGAAATTTCCCTCAGTTCAGTCCTATGGAATTAAACGCCACGTGGCTGGATCTTGGGTCAGCAATCTGTTTTCATGAGGCATGTCTGCATCTGATCTAAAAAGAGTCCTGGAAATCCCCACTTAGTTCACTGGAATAGTCTGAATGTTATCTAAGCAATGTCAACTCACACGTACACAGAAGTCTATTCTTTGAAGTATACAAAGAATAGACTTTGTATCTTTGAAGTATCAAAGAATACTTTTCTACAGGGTCCTGTTTAGTCCAGTTCTAGTTTAGTCCACAGCCTTCAGACAAACATCTGAGGGAAGCAGACACCTGTATGATCATGAGACTGAATAGTTGTAGTTAATTTATTACAGTAAACAATAGAATCAGAATGGAAGAAAGTAGAATTCTCTATTGGGATCAGTACATAATTATTTCATTAGGGTTTAATCAATGTTTTACTTGAAAGTAACAATATATTACAAATAGTGAGAGCATTTATAATCTCTAAGATCTTTTCATAATATATACACATTTTACAATATTGATATTTATAACATTTTACCAATTACAGAACCTAGGGAAGGCTGAGCATCTCTTCTGATTTGACAGTTTTTTTACATGCAGTTTTTACAACAGTGTTGAGCTAAAAAAGAAATACATAGCATACCAAACAAACCCAATTATTTCTAGCATCTCTCCTTTTATCAAGTGAAAAGAATACATCTTTGCAATTTCCAACAGCCCTCTGGGAAATTCCAAAGATACTTTAAGTTTATTTTTTATTTTTTTTTAAGTTTATTTATTTATTGTGGGGGGGGGAACATGAGTGGGGGAGAGGCAGAGAGAGAGAGGGAGACAGAGAATCTGAAGCAGGCTTCGTGCTGACAGCAGAGAGCCTGATATGGGGCTCGAACTCATGAACAATAAGATCATGACCTGAGCCGAAGTTGGACACTTAACCGACTGAGCCACTCAGGTGCTCCCAAAGATACTTTAAGTTTAAAAGACAGTCCCCCTCGCTTTCTTCATAAATTTGAAAGCTTGATTTTGGAGAGACAAAATCAAAAGAATAATCAGAAGATATTTGGATACTTGATTTAGATAGGATAATAGGGTGCCTGGGAATCAATATTCGGGTACTTATTTGACCAATGTAAAAACATTTTAAGATAAACAGGAGAAAGCCAGAAGGATTGTAAAGAAACTTAGCTTTTTCATAAGTGAGGAACATTTTGTATTTTGTTTTGAATAATCAAGGACATTATTCTGATAAACTGTGGGATCTCTGCTATCTGTGCAGATTTCTCAGAAAGTAAAGAATATAACTTTTTTTAACATTTTTATTTATTTTTGAGAGACAGAGTGCTAGAAGGGGAGGGGCAGAGAGAGAGGGAGACACAGAATCCGAAGCAGGCTCCAAGTTCTGAGCGATCAACACAGAGCCCCACATGGGGTTCAAACCCACGAGCCATGAGATCACGACCTAAGCCAA
This sequence comes from Cryptoprocta ferox, assembly GCA_028646485.1. Classification (NCBI taxonomy): domain Eukaryota; kingdom Metazoa; phylum Chordata; class Mammalia; order Carnivora; family Eupleridae; genus Cryptoprocta; species Cryptoprocta ferox. Next base: position 104,964,678 of record CM053571.1, on the reverse strand, counting down.
AGTCAGATGCTCAACCAACTGAGCCACCCAGGAGCCCAGTGAAAAGGATAACACTGTTTGTTAAGAGCTCTAGGACCAATCTGTCATGTATCGGTGAGAAAGCTACATTCTAGTTTTGCATTAATAGAGTACATGGAAATAAATGTTTCATGATGCCCCTGTCCCATTTTAAGACAATTATGTAGTGAATAAGCCCATCAAAGCAGGCAAACTTGGTTAGAATTGATCATTATAATGGTTGCGTCTCAGACTCTGCCAAGTATTAATTAAGGCAAATAAAATCTGCTTCCCTCACACTCTCAGCAACTTGTTATCCACTTAAATTTTATCTTTAATTTTACTCTTGCATATTCTGAAACAAACTTGTATTTTATGTTAGGACAAAACTGCTTTCTTTTTTCCTTGAAAACAAAAACTCATCCCATGACTTGTTATATACAGTTTTCATTTTCTATAGTTTTTGCTACAAGTATAGTTTTAACCATGCATATTAATTTTACCTTTTAGCCAAAGTAACTAAGTTATAGTTCAAAGAGAAAACTGGGAGGCAGGTAATTGAGAATTGTTACATATAAGCATTTCAACAGACTAGCAAAGCTCCCCTCAACAGTCACACACTTACACCTTCTTTCATGCCTTCTTTAAGTGGCAAAATGAACACATTTCTTTTTTGTCCATAAGTTTTTATTTAAATTCCAGTTAGTTAACATACAGCATAATATTAGTTTCAGGTGTATAATTTAGTGATTCAACACTTCCGTACATCATCTGGTGCTCATCACAAGTGCACTCCTTAATTCCCATCAACTATTTCACCCATCCTCCCCTCCCTCCCCTCTCTGGTAACAGTCAGTTTGTTGTCTATAGTTAAGAGTTTGTTTCTTGGTGGCTCAGGAAGTTAAGCATCTGACTCTCGGTTTCCGCTCAGGTCATAATCTCACGGTTCATGGGTTTGAGCTCCGTGCTGTGAGCATGGACCCTGCTTGGGATTCTCTCTCCCTCTCTCTCTGCCCCTCCCCTTCTTGCTCTCTTTCTCTCAAAAATAAATTGATTAAAGAAAAAAAGAGTCTTTGTTTGCTTCTCTCTCTCTCTATGATCATTTGCTTTGTTTCTTAAATTCCACACGAGTGAAAAAAAAATGAACACATTTCTTAATATGTAATCACTTGTGTATAAAAAAAGGAAAAATAACAAAAGTTAAAATCATGCTTAGTAATCAGTGTTCAATATTCAGTCCTGCAAACTATTCAGGTATCAAAAGATTATTAATTAAATTGATGTACTATTAATCCAAGTTTTTAGGTTACCTAAGGATTTTGGAAATTTATTTAAACTAAACTACTATAGAACATAATTACTGTTATAAAACACCAGTTGAAATTATGACTCAATTTAGTTGAATACAAATATACATTTAAATATTATATAGGAGTCATGTTAGCTTATTTGATAGGTAACCTATATAAGATATTTATGAAGTTCATGTTAACTAATATCTTGTTGTAGAAATAAATGTAAATCTTATGAAAGAGTAAAATGTATGTTTTAGATTACTTAGCACTGATAAACGAGAGAAAAAACATAGAACTATTTTCTTTCTTAAACCAAAATTGTCAAACCAGTCTGATTTGTCTGAAGATTCACCTTAATTATTTAAGCTTAGATCTTTAAAGCATTTCTGAGTTAGTGGTTTCTGAAAGAATGATTTTTTTTCCTAAAAGGCGCACATTTATGGGGCGCCGAGGTGGCTCTGTCAGTTGGGCATCTGACTCTTGATTTCGGGTAGGGTCATGATCCCAGGGTCGTGGATTCAAGCCTGCTTAAGATACCCTCTCTCTCTTTCTCTCTCCCTCTGCACCTCCCCAACTCATGCTTGCACACATGCACTTGTACACTCTCCCCCTTTCTAAAATTAAAAATAAAAAAAATAAAATGTTGAAAGAAACTGTAAACCACAATTCTAAACCCAGCAAAAATATATTTAAAAAATAAAGATAAGCAAAAGTTTAGCATGTTTAAAGTATTAAAGGTACTGTTTACTTTCTGTAAATTTCGAGAGTATTTTATTTCTTTGGGCACTTATTTATCCCTATAAATAATCACAACAGAGCTCCTTTAACTTTAGAGCGGTAATTATTAAGAACCTTTGTATGTAGGGAAATATGTCATACTTGCACAGTTAGAGTTAAAGACTGTTCTAAATTGTAGACACACAAGTGTATAAACACATAGCATATAGGTTCAGTTCTATGACTACAGCAATGGATCCAAAGTAAACACAGAAATTTAAAAACCCAATTGTTCTAATCTCAAAGAGGTCCCTCCCAGTAGACATCAAATATTTGGTAGATTGAATTGAGTTCACTGAGATACAAACAAACAAACAAACAAAAAGACAAGCCAGAGTCTCTGTCATCTGTCATCCAATAGAAATGTCCATTATCAATTCTATAGACATCTGAAATCATTAGACTGTATCAGCAAATTTCTAGCTATTGCTGCCATTACTAGGAAATAATTGACTGGCCTTACATGAAACATAAACAAAATCAGAAATCAGTAAATCAGAAAGAGAAAAAAAACCCACCAGAATCAATAGTTTTATCACTGCTTGAGAATCACACTGGAAGCCAAGAAAAGACGTATCTGGGCATAAGCAACCCATGGGTGCACATCTCAAACAAGGCAGTTAAATTGGGTCTGTCAGGTAAGTCCATCTGGATATCACGAGTAAATGCTAAAATAAATTTTCAAGAAGGTAAAATCTTGACCTTGACCTTTCAAGAAGGTATATCTTGCAAATATAAAATAAGCACATGCCCAAAATGTTATAAACCAATAAATTGATGAGAGAATGGCTAAGATATTAAAATTGTCTCAAGGAGCATATGGAGAAGCTGGGGATTTGTAAACAACTTAGTATCCTGTAAGGCCATCAACTAACCTGTGGTATTGTTTCTGACACTAGACAGAGATTATTTGCATCCTTACCAGACAAAAAATCAGGAGTGAATCTGCCCCTGTGGAATTGAAAATAGCCCAGACAATACAAAGTCAATGAAAGGTGCCAGCCCAGCACTACTCTGAAAAGCACTTAGAAATCTTTGTGTATTTGTTTTCACGTCTTACCTATCACTTTTTTCCTTGTGGCAGGACTAGAGTTACAAAGATAATTAACAAGTTCTTGGGACACCTGGATGGCTCAGTGGTTGAGCATCTGACTTTTGATTTTGGCCAAGTTCATGATCTCGTGGTTTGTGAGATCCAGCCCAGAGCTGGGTGGGCTCTGGGCTGACATCAAGGAGTCTGCTTGGGATTCTCTCTCCCTCTCTCTCTGCCAATCCCCTCTGCTCCCTCTCTCTCAAAATAAATAAATAAACGTTAAGAAAAAATACAAAGGCAATTAAGAAGTTCTCAATTATTGTGTATGGTAATAGTACCTTCATTTATTTTAAACACTTTTCTTTTAATTTTTATTGAAACTAAGTGCTTACATGGGTTTTGTCTTTCTGTTTCCCCACATGTAAACTCTTAATTCCTCTACTTTGAATCACTCCCAAAATGAAATCTGGGCATATAATAAATACTTTTGGCTTTGTTACTTGTATATTCTTAACAGAGCATTTGTCACTTGTATTCACACAAATTTCTTTTTTTTAAGTTTATTTATTTATTTTGAGAGAGAGAGAGAGAGAGAGAGCACCAGTGGGAGGGGGCAAAGAGAGAGGGAAAGAGACAGAATCCCAGGCAGACTTCATACTGTCAGCACAGAACCCAACGTGGGGCTCAAACTCACAAATTGTGAGATCGTGACCTGAGCCGAAGTCAGATGCTTGACAGACTCAGTCACCCAGGCACCCCCACATAAATGTAATTTCTTGACTGTTGTTTTTCTTGCCATGTGCAAAATATGCTCGTTATGCAATCATAAGTTTTAAAAATATCCCAACATCTTAGAACTGATAATATCTTTCATTTCTTCATTCACAAGTTTATTTCTCTTTCCAAGCTGGATAAGCTGGTGCTTGAGAGATTTGTGACATTTTAATTTTTTAACCCACTTGTAATAGTTTGCAGTTTGGGAAGTCACTCTGTTTTGCTTATCTGGGAACCAGCTGTAGACTTATTCTAACAGCATTTAATAGGTAGATGTTCCTTTTCCCCTCTGCTGTATTACTGCTGGTTTATAATTCATTAAGTTCATATAATTGGTGAAGTTAATTTCTGAAGAATGCTGTTTAGTTTTTATCATGATCTTAAAGTAATTTTCTCTTTGTAATGTCCCTTTAAATTAAAATTCTCAAAAAAATTTTTCTAGGACTTTATAAATTTGTGATGAAATGTATCCAGAAAGAAAAAACCCAGAAAGAATATATAATATTTCTATATATTTTAATGCTGAAGGATTTCATTTAAGTAGTCGCCACCTTGATTTTGTGGTTTTCATTGATTAGCTCTCTTGGTTCCCAAGTTAAATTAATGCTCAAGTATTTTGAGTCTTGTTTTGATAGTGGTGAGAGTCATCATTGTAAATGAAATCTTACTTTTAAATTAAATTATCTAGCTGTATTTCATTGATAAAAAGAGTGTGGTAGATTTTCTGCTTTCTAATGCAGGAGATTCTACTTGAGGTATAAACTCAAGATATGACTCCAGGCCCTGAGGTCACCAAGCATCTCCTCCCAATTAGAGACAGTAATGCAAAGCAGTTAGGAGTCCTGAGGTCTGAATCTTGTCTCTGCCACTTCCTAGTTATCTGACTTTCAGCAAATTAGTAAACCTCTCTGTGCCTTGGTTTCCTCAGATAAAAAATGTGAATAATAATAATACTTACTTCACAGGATTGTCAAGAGGGTTAATTGAAGTAATATACATAAAGCTTTTAGAACATATCTGGCTCCTAGCAAGCATGCAATAAATGTTACTTGTTATTGTTATTAAGGATTCCCTAACGCTTAAGTTAAGTGAGAGCAGAGAAATGGAGAGTCATTGCAGAGGATGGGATAATTTGATATCTTTGGTGATTGGCCCTGAACAGCCAGGTTTGTCTTGAGTATTTGATGAAGATCTACACATACTCTCAAGGAACCAAGTTGTCAAAACCATCTTTCAGAAATCAAAAAACAACAGCAACAGCACCAACAACAAAAAAACTCCAAAAAACCCTTGAGTAGGATCCTTTTTGTGATCCTCATTGCCTTTTCCATCACCAGTGAATATTTGCTTTACAATGCAAATTTAATAAACATTCTTTATTTTGTTTTGTACATTTCACTTAAAAAAAAAAAAAAAACGAATTGGCCACATGTTCCAAGAAGAAAACCTGATTCTGTACTCTGTATGCAAAGCTGCTAACATAGTCACTGGTTTTGCCAATGTTTATCTTGCATTATGTTTTGCTTCAGTTGGCATAATTTCATGCTACATTAGCCATATAAGCAAGATTTATGGTGAATGGTATCTAACAGTTTCAATTAGCAAAGATGCCAGGTGTGTGGTGTTGGAAAATTGTAATGGGAAGATTCTAACCTTGTTCACAGAGCACCCTAGTTACTCAAAACATTATTTTAACATCTGTTCAAGTCACATTCATTAGCAGTCATTTGCAATATTGTGAATGGAATACTGATTTCCAAAGACAAGGCAATCAACAGTTGCTTGATTTGGAAACGAAATGGTTCCTGTTATTTTGCATGACAGTGTCAGAGTGTGGCTGCAAAGAATGCTGTTCTGGTTTGACTAAGAAAATGGAACTGGCTGCAGGATCATCTAAAAATCTGGTAGATTGAGGGGAAAACTGGAGGGAGCCTTCCCTTCCCCTCTGCGTCCCATCCTTCACCAAGTCCAGCTGCCACTTCCACCCTGCCATCGGCCATCAGTGCTTCCTGCCTGTCTTCTCCATGGCTTTTTTGCTGGGTTTGTTTGGTCTGCATCAGCTGTCATATGGACTATTGCAGAGCTACCTGCCACCCTCCCGCCTCTAGCCTTGTCCCCTCCAATGGCGTGTACACATTTCTCCTGCCTGAGTGATTTCTCTAACATACAAATATGATTATTTTACCTTCCAAACCAAAGTTGTTCATCAGCTCCCTGCTCACAGCTAGCCACATGATAGAACCAGAACTTTTGCCCTTGGCATACAAAGGCTATCAGGGGTGCCCCTGTCTTCTTGTTAAGCCTCATCTCCCTCTGTTCGATAAGCTCCATCCTCTGGAGAATCGAGCAGCTTGTGGTTCCCTTTACTTGCCATTCACACTTCTGCTCAATTGCTTTCCTCTGTAAAGAATTCCCTGAAGCTGCCGGCAGACCCAGATGGTCTTCCCCTGTTCTCATACAGCACTTTGTAACATACCTTCATAATAAGAAATAAAACATTATGTTGTTGCTGGTTGTTTAGTAACTCTCTCCACTACAATGATAGCTCCTTGAAAGCAGGGTTATACCCTTCCTTTTCATCTTTGAATTCCCAGGGCCTGCCATGCATGGGCAATATCTACTTGTTGAATAAAATTTAAATTGTAAATTAAATAATATAAATGTAAATTTTCACAATAAGTTAACTAAAAAATAAAAATATTTTTAAAATAGTAGCTATCTTTCATCATATATTTACTATTTACCAGATGCTTAGGCAAATGTTTTTATTTTTTTTTAATTTTTAAGTATCCAATTCACATTTTTTTTACTTTTAAATATAATTTATTGTTAAATTGGCTTCCATACAATACCCAGTGCTCATCCCAACAAGTGCCCTCCTCAATGCCCATCACCAACTTTCCCCTCTCCTCCACCCTCCATCAAACCTCAGTTTGCTCTCTGTATAGGCAAATACTTTTAATTTTGTTACATGTTTCCTAAATTCTAGTGCATATTATTTTATTTAGTTTGACTCATTTTTATTAAGATAAATGTATTTTAAAAGAAAAATGTATATTGCTTCCATGTGTGGAAAACTAATATTACTATCATAAATGGAAATAAAGAAGTAAATGATGTAATACAAGCAGTAGTATATTTAATCAATTCATCAAAATGTGCTCCAGTGAGAAGAAGAAAAGTGTTTAAGATCAGTCAGGAAATAAGGATATTCAGCTCAATTTCACATAGCTTAAGAAAAATTTATGAAGATCTACATTAATGAGAATGTTTTAGTTTTGATGTAAACTTGCACCAGGATTTCTAATTCACGTGCATTCATAGCTTGAGAGGTGATTACGTATAATTTACTCTTTTGATAGTTTCTAACAAAAGTGATGTAAATGATTTTTGTTCAACAAATTTTAGTTAAAAGAAGCCATCTGAAAAGATTGCCAGAATTTGTGCTTGTTTGGAATTATTTGGTAATGATTCCCAAAATTATGGGAAAAAAAATTCCTTATTCACTCGAGGCTGACAGTAAGATTGGAAAAACACTCATGAGAATCTTTTTTTATTGTTATTAAGTTGTTTGTGAATCTTTTTCAAAAATTTCTCAACAATATCTTTAGCTGAGTTCAGAACCAATTTGTTGAATTATGATGTCAAAATCAAAGAGTGCCCCTCCCTGCATCTAATTTTATGGCCATTGTATACACTTTACCTCTCCTGTGGAATGCTGCTTTGTAGGAATAAATTCAAATCGTTCAGATAATCAAATGTAACTGAGATTATTCTAATTTGCAAAGTTATCCAATCATGGGTATTAACTCAGAGAATAAAAGTTTCTTTCAGAAAGACTTTGTCCTCATAATTTGAATGGACATTGGGGAAACCAAAAAGCTTCAATGTCAAACAGTAGCTCTTTGGAAGTTACTGCCTTTCTTCACACAAAGCTGAAGAAAAGTTGAGAATTCAGTTAAAATGGACAAAAACAGCTTTTTAAAATACCTAAGTACTGTCCTTTATCTTCACACATTTGAGGGCTTCTCTATGTTTCTAACAGTGCATAGATTTTAGATTTTACATCTGGAATAGTGGCTTGAATAGATGGAACAAGTCCTCTTGGCTTTAGCCCTATGTGCATTCAATATGTGATCACTGACACACTAGTGAGCTGGACCCACTGTGTTACACTCTTACCCTCGTAAAGAATTATGGCAAGAGATTCAGTTATTGTAGGTTTAAAATGTATCGTGTGGTAGGCAGAATCATGAACCTCCAAAAATGTCCACGTTCTAATCCCTAGAACTTTTGACTGTGATACCTTTTCTGGATAAAGGAATTTTGGAGATGTGATTAAGATTAAGGACTATGAAATGGGGAAATTACCCTGGATTACCTGAGTGGGCCCAATCTAATCCCATGAGTCCTTAAAAATTGAGAAACTCTCCTGGCTGTGGCCAGAGATGTGACAATGAAGAAGGATCACAGAGGTGTGACTTGTGTAGGTCTGTGAGACTTGGCCAAAAGAATGTTTTGATTCCTAATTATTTCGTTATAACCAACTTATTACCAAGTAAAATAATTAAGTCAATTGTAGTTACCACTCCCTATTTTCCTTAGTTTTAGAGGAAACAAGCCACTTAAACCTGATGTAATAGCTTTAGGAGGGATGAACTGAAGTTTGAGAATGGAAGTATTTTTTAAAGAAATATTGCCAACCATCCATCTTATTCACTTCTATCTACCCTTGTGATCTCCTTGCTCCGCCCCTCCCCCCCAGGAGGTGAGGAACTCAAAACAATCATGACATGAACTAGAGGAGCCACTGAAATCCTCACTGTCCCCAGCCACGCTTACCAGATTATGAGAGTGCGAGGCTTTGGGACTAGGGGAGGGAGAGCAGGGGTAGAGAGGGGCAAGGAAGATGGGACTGGTAGTTGGATCTGTCAATATTTTGTTCACAGTTCCCAACAAATTGGTCTCTTTCTTTTTATAAGGGCTTGAGTCTGATACATTTACTACCTATAGCCAAGTTAGGGAAAATCAAAGTAAGCTGTGTATAATTCTGGCTAGTTTAAAAGTTGTTCCGCCATAAAAATGTCTTTTTTAGTAATCAGAAATGCCAATAATTGTTTTCAATGGAAAATCAGAGTAAATGGGGATGAAGAACAGAAAAGGTTGCTATGAAAGGAAAGATTTAGGGTTTTTTTTCCCCTTAAAATCTAAGACATATGAGCTGGTTTATTTATTTAAGAGAAGAAGCCAACAGTAAGGGAGAGATTGAAAATACAGGAAAAGGAGAGAATATGTGAAAAGCAACATGTCTGAGATAGGGAAATGGATCCAGAGCACAAGAGACGGAAATACCCTTAGATGGAGTGGGGGCCACCTTCTCCTTTAGGGAGGGGCAGCGGCAAGGGAGGATTGTTGGGTACAGATACAAGCAGTTTTGTGGGCGGTGGTGGAGAACTAGAATTCATGCCAGAGAGACTCCATCTTCTCTGTGGATGAGAGCTAAGTTCTGGTTAGACCATTTAAGAGTCATGGGGCAGAGGGGAAGCCGCTGAGTACAGGAAGTAGGATTGCTGAGTTGTGCTGAGGATACAGCTGAGGTCAGAAACCATAGATGTGAGGTGTTTGCACATTAGTCAGGGCAAGAAATTGTTCTACTCAAACAACCTCACACTTCTGAGGAGTGTGACAACTGTGGATGTTTTATGGAAATTATGAGACTTTGATAACAGTAGTCATGATGGCCTTGAAATTGCTGCTGATTTATTTAGTACTTTTACAATACAAAACTGGGCCACAGCGACAAAACAGGTTGAAGAACAAAGAGGCTAGCTAGAGTGTTAGAAGGGACATTTACATGAAAACACCCAGGATAATGTCCAGAGTTGGGGTGGAAGTGATCAGGAGTCTAGAATGAGGGAAGAAAGATGGTGCAGTATAGTCAGATGGTGTGAGTCTCAACAGTGCATGATTTTTTTCCCCATAAGAGTGTAGTAAGGAGTTGGGAGCTGTTTACTCATTGCTAGCCCCTAGACATGAGGAAGGGAAGATGAAAATAAATATATATTTTTTGAGAATAAATATTTTTTTGTTAGTAAGTCAGAGAAAAAAAATGCTGTTTGACTCTTCTTGTTTGCCTCTAAAGAAGTATCGTAATTTCTCCCTGTCTAAGCATCTTTTTTGCTAAGTCAAAAGCTTTAATGATATAGTATATGGTGTGACAGGAGAACAGTCCTAGAAGTTATCTTCTAGGCAACTAGATGCTGGTGAGTTGAATTGTTCATTTGGCTTCAGTGGCCATAAAATACATGCTACACAGAATATGCAGATATCTTGGGGAAGTCTTTGATATTAAGCAAATTTGTGATCCAGAGTTATAGCTTATGCACAACCCTAACAACAGAGTGGGTATCCTCAGCTGGCCTCTGGGTTACTCAATAAAAGCAGTACATTTTCCACTTGGTAGTTTATTTCTATTTCCATCTATGTACATAACCAGTTCCTTTCTTCTGTTTCCTGCCTCTCTAGTAGAATCTGTGACAGATCATTTTTTCCTATCTTTGAGGTAGTGTCTTTCCTCAAAGGTTATAAGATATACTGTCTGTATTTTTCTTCATCCTGATCCTTTCCTCTTGATATTGTTTTATGTCATTTCCTATTTTTGTAGTGGATGTATCTCTCAGCTCATAACCTCAAGTGTATAAGAAAATATAAAGAGATAGATATTTTTTACACAACTCTTTTTTGTTTGAAACCCATTCTTGCTGGACTGGTGGGAAATAAGTCACAGCCATTTTTAGGTTGTATTAAAGTTCCTGGGGCATGTTATAAAATGTAAAGACTTTGGGTGAGGTTTCACTGGTTCACACAAGGTATCCTGAGAGGTCCATTGTCCCCCTCCATGTGGGCTTTTCAGCCTTGGTGTCTCTGAAGATTTTGTGCCTCACTTGTAATCAGGATGTGGCCTATGCAGACTTTGCTCCCAACTGCTATGCTGTAGCCTATGGCCAGGTGTCTCTTGAAGTTTCCTGCCTCTCTGACCCACTGTCAGGAAATGGAACCTACATATACAAAAGGCCCAGAGCTAATATCATCCTTAATGGAGAAAAACTGAGAGCTTTTCCTCTACAGTCAGGAACTAGATGGGGATGTCCACTCTCACCTTTGTTATTTAACATAGTACTAGAAGTCCTAGCCTCAGCAATCAGAAAGCAAAAAGAAATAAAAGGCATCCAAATCAGCAAGAAAGAAGTCAAACTTTCAGTATTTGCAGATAACATGATACTCTACGTAGAAAACCCTAAAGACTCCGCCAAAAAATTACTAGAACTGAAAACTGAATTCAGCAAAGTTGCAGGATATAAAATCAATGTACAGAAATCTGTTGTATTTCTATACACCAATAATGAAGCAGCAGAAAGAGAAATCAAGGAATCAACCCCATTTAAAATTGCACCAAAACCCATAAGATACCTAGGAATAAACCCAACCAAAGAGGTAAAAGATCTGTACTCTGAAAACTATAAAACACTGATGAAAGAAATTGAAGATGATACAAAGAAATAAAAAACATTCCACACTCATGGATTGGAAGAATAAATATTGTTAACACATCTGTACTACCCAAAACCATCTACACATTTAATGCAATCTGTATCAAAATACCACCAGCATTTTCCATAGGCTAGAACATATAACCTTAAAATTTGTACTGAACTGCAAAGGACCCTGAATAAATAAAGCAATCTTGAAAAAGCAAAGCAAAGCTGGAGACATCACAATTCTGAACCTCAAGGTACATTATAAAGCTATGGCCGGGGCACCTGAGTAGCTCAGTTGGTTAAGTGTCCAACTTCGGCTCAGGTCATGATTTCACAGTTCGTGAGTTCAAGCCCCGCATCAGGCTCTGTGCTGACAGCTTGGAGCCTGGAGGCTGCTTCCGATTCTCTGTCTCCTTCCCTCTCTGCCCCTCCCCTGTTCACACTTTGTCTCTCTCTCAAAAATAAATGAACATTAACAGTTTGCTTGCCATTTTAAACTCCACTAGGAGTTTCTTCACTACATTCCTAGCCTCTGTCCATTGCCCAGTCTCAAGGCTATACATTTAAAATTTTTGTTATAACAGCACACCACCCCTGGTACCAGTTTATGTAGGAGCCATTCATTGCTGCATAACAAACACCGCAAAACTTAGTGCCATCAAGCAACAACCATTTTACTTAGCTCACAGTTCTGCAGGTCAGCAAATGTAGCTAAGGGGGCTTCCTAGTCTGGGCCAGACTTGCCCTTTCTCAGCTGGGCTTGTATGTATGTCTGGGATGGCTTGGATAACTAGGAAACTGGGATTTCTGGAGCCTTCATTCACAGTCTCTCATCTTCTTATCAAGTTAGCACGAGCTTGTTGCTATGGTAGTAAAAATATTACCAGCAGCAAGAAAGTAATTCCCAATTCACAAACTTTTCATGTTTCTGCTTCCATAACATGAGTGATTGTCCATTAGCCAAAACAAGTCACATGGTTGATTGACTTGAATACAGGGAAGGGAATTTTAGTGGCCATGTCTAAATAATCCACTGTAAGACACATTTTCCCTTTGTTTTAATACATATCCTGTGGGATTATTCTTTGAAGCCATGTGAATCTTGTTTCTAAACTTTTTACTTGATGGTTTTAGCATCCATTGATATTACATTGGTAGTTACAAAATGATGATTTTCTATTTTATCATTCCTCCTGCATTAATTAGCTGACATTCAGTAAAGAAAAACTCTTCCTTTACCCCTCTTTTCTGTATTTACTTTTGTGATTATCACTATGGAATCATGGATTTTTAAAGTTCAATAAATTATAATCCATAGCTTTAATTCATTTTAGAGGCCCAGTTGAAGATTTAGTTTCCTTGGGTATGAAAGATGGTATCTTACATTCAGCCTTGGGGGCACATACAGGACTTTAAGATCTGTCCTTACTGCTGTGGTCAATCTGCCCATTGCTAGAGCAGCTGCCATGGTGGCTGACTTCAGTGAAACTGAAAGAATCTGTCATAAGGGAAATAGACAGATTGAAAAACAGGGAAAAACAAGAGATCCTGCCAACAATAAAATGGTGGAAAGGGTGCCCATCAAGGTCTCTCATAAACAATTATGGCAAGATCTAATATTATCTGGGACCCCCAGAGAAAATGTAGACAAACTGATTAGGTCCTCTAAGTGTTATGGAAGGCATTGCCTAAGATAAAGCAGTTTCTCCTTTGAAGGAAGGCTCAAAAAAGCCAGGAGGAATTTCAGGGTTGGATATCCCTTATGCCTAGAGACTGGGGTTAGGCCAGCATTGTTGCCCTCTAGTGCCTGCAATGGAAGGCAACTGGGTGCCCCACATTCAATTAACCATTTCTTGGTCATTTCTTGTTTGTTAATACAAAATACAAACAGACTATACTAGCTGTAATGGACACTGGAGCTGAATGAACATTTATCTATGGAAACCACTGAAAATTTCAGGGAGAAATAAAGGCTATTGATGCTTATGGGGGACAAATGATCAAGGTTAGACAAATTAGTCTGTCCCTACAGATCAGGAGGCTTTGTCTCTGCTGCTTTCTAGTGCATATTTCACCCCTTTCTGAGTATATTTTGGGAGTAGATGTTCTACAAGGTCTGAATCTGACTAAAATGACAGGTGAATTCAGGTGGTGTATCCAAGGAGTGAAACACATCTTCATGGGAACCTATACAGTTCCTGATTCCCAGAAAGTAATAAATGTAAAACAATATAAACTATGGGGTGGTGGGGAGCATGACGAGATTATGGCCATCACTAAAGAATTAGAAAAGACAAGGGTAATCAGGCCTGCTCAAAGCCCATTTATTAGTCTAGTTTGGCCTATAAAGGAATATAATGGGACCCGGTGAATGACAATGGATTATAGGGGAGTCAATAAAGTTACTCTGTCCATCCATGCAGAGGTGCCTAATATAGCCTTATTAGAAGAAAATCATGGCGTCTATTAAGACATATCATCATTTACTGGACCTATCTAGCCTCTGTTAACATTCCATTAGGACTTGAATCCTAAGACCAATTTGTCTTCATGTGGAACAGGAGACAGTGGACCTAGCAGGTGTTGCCCTCAAAGGTATTTCCATAGTCCTACAATTGGTCACAGGATGGTAGCCAGAGATTTAAATGGATATTGCCCAAGGAAATGATACTTTATCATCATACAGATGATGTCATGTTAACTTGTGATGATTTATTCTCCTTGTCTCGAGTAATTGTGTCATTACAGACATACTTAAAGTCAAGAGGATGGGAGGTAAATACTGACAAGACCCATGGGCTGGATCAATCAGTTAAGGTCCTTGGTGTCATAGGGTTGGGTAAGACAAAGTGATAGCAAGGACAGTCAATGATGAGATATAAGTCTTCCCAATCCCTAAAATGGTAAAGGAATTACAGGCTTTTTTTAGTTTATTGGGTTACTGGAGACCTTTTATTCCCCATCTAGAGCAGACATTAAGACCTTTATACACCTTGGTTAAGAAGGGAAGCTGATGGAATTGGGGTGTTAACCAACAAGAAGCTTTCTTACAGGCAAAAATAGTAGTAAAACAAGTATGGGCCCTGGGGGTATTGATGCCAGATGTGAGTCGTGAGTTAGATATGAGTTCATATCCAGAAGGGTTTGACTGGGGGTTGTGGCACCGACAAAGTGGGAAACAAAGCTCACTAGGGAGTCTGGTCTCAATTATGGAAGGGAACAGAGACCAGGTATAATCGTCTTGAGAAGCAACTATTAGCTGCATGTCTTGCACCACAATAGATGGAAAGACTGACTGCTGCCCTGCCTGTGACAATATGAACCCCTCTGCCCATAGCAGGATGGATTCATGTTCACCAAGCCTGAGTGCCTGTGCCCAGATACGCACCTTACAGAAATGGCACATTTACCTACAGCAGAGGAACGCTTCCAGTACCAGCCTGCTGTCCCATGAACTGCATTGGTTACTAGAGCCAGTCCATTATGCCAACCCAGCCCAACTTCCAGAAATTGTCAACAGTATGGCTCCCTGCCCCAAAGTAAGAGAAGGGGTAGGCTCACCTCCAGGAACACATGGTGCACGGATGGTAGTTGCCAGGAAACCTGCCTATTTGGTGTTTCTCTGTCACTGGCAGAGTACTTTGTTTGGAAAAAGGACCTAAAAGTAGTGAGCAGAATTGAAAGCAGTATGGATTGTGTTGACGCATTGACCTATGCCCATAGATTTGGCCACTGACAACTGGGCAGTGTGAAAAGGGTTAACAACATGGATGGCCACAGTGGTAGAAAGAAGGCTGGGCTATATTAAATAGACCCCTGTGAGAAGCAGAACAATAGATAGATATTTGGGAAGTGTGCACTAAACATGATGCAGCTGTCCAAATATGGCACCTGTCCACTCTTTCCCCATCCACACTACCAGGCAATCACGAGGCAGATGAGTTAGCCTGAGCCCTTCTGCCGGAGGAAAAACTGATCCCATCTGATGTAGCAGAATGGGCCCACCACAAATCGGGACACGGAGATCCCAACACTATTTGGGAAATAGTAAAATGATTACATTTGCCTTTAAGATCTGCAAGCTGCTGACAAAGACTGCCCCCAATGCAACCTCAGCTGATGGCTGATGTGTTACACCTGGGGTATACTGGGCAGGCTATGTGCCCTGTTTCTTGCTGCAAATAGACTATATAGGCCCTTTGCTGGTATTGGAAGGACAAAAATAAACACTGACATCTGCAACATATCTACAGGACTAGCACAAGACTTTGCCTGTAAAAGAGCCAGTCTGGCTGCAACCACAAAGGGGTTAACAAAACTAGAGGGCATGTAATGTCAACTCAGATAGTGATCAAAGGACACAGTTTCCCAGCCACGACTTCCAAAAATAGGCAGAATCCCGGGATATATCGGATTTTCCACCTGCCATGCAATCCCACTGCTGCAGGCCTAATGGAAGGATGAATCGACAAATAAAAAACACCTTAAAGATCCACCAGACACCTCCCTCAAAGGATGGCCTCCAAGACTAACAGAGACCATTGGACTCCCTAGCACTGTGAGAGCAGGACAGACATCAGCTTATGAACATCTAACAAACCACAGCCCCTCAGTTTACTCTCCATGGGCAGGTACTGTCAGGATATATCTGATGGAGGAGGGGCTTATTTTGCAATTGCCACCACAACGCACACATGGTAAGACTTTAATTCATTGCAAATTAGTTTGGAGCACCCCCTCCAGGTGGGTTGTCCTAATCCCTTGTTTACATCTGGTATTAACCCCTTGTTCTACAATGATCAGGGCCCAACACAGGCACCGAGATAGGGTTGTTAGGATGGATGCCAACTGAAATGCTATGTACAATATAGACACATCCCCCAGTGATATTAAGGAGCAAACTACATGGTATCATCCCCCAGGGAAAATACCTAAGCCAGAGGTGGCATTGGCTCATGGGGACCAAACCTCTACTGTGTTGTTGCTAGATGAAGATTTACCATATCTACTGCCTATAAACCATTTGCCTTATCCTCTCTAACCTCCCATTGCTGATGCTCCTTCCTGTCTCATCAGGAAACGTCTTCTTGTCAGGGGCCATCGCTTATGCTGAAGTTCACAATAGCTCTCATTGTTGGGTCTGAGGAAAAGACCTCTTTACCAGTGAGGAATCTCATGTTGATGTTTATATTGTTGCGGTAGCAAAGAGGTAGAGATGCAAGTCACCTTGCAGATATCTGGCTCTGGGGTCATTATGGAAGAATTGTGTGCAAAGATTGTATGGGCCCCAAAGATGTCGGGGGTGCGTGTGTAGGAGTGCTGCCAGTGCTGACTCCATCCTCGGCCCTCTATGTTGGTCTCCCCTCTGGCTCACAGACCAGTGCTGACTCCATCCTCGGCCCTCCATCTTGGTCTCCTCTGGTGCACAGATGGTGCTACTATAGATAACTACCCTGTGACCTCACCTCCATGTCCCTCCATGATAGCTGTGGGCTGAGGTCTGAGCTGGTTGGAGAATGCCAGCGTACCACCTGGATAGTCCATCCATCTGCTTGCCCTATTGCCCCTGTCGATAAATTACAACAAAACTCAGTGTAAACAGTCTGGAGCGGCTTCCTTCCTTTTTCGGTATTAATGTACCTTCTCAGTCTGGAGGATACTTTACTGATGCTCTTCCACCCTCTAACACAGGGCAGGGTGGGGAATGCGTTTGGTACAGAGGTTTAGTGTAGGATGATGAGAAAGTTCTGGATGGTGGTGATGGTCCTATGACAATGTGAATGTACTTAATACCACTGAAAATAGCTAAAATAGAGACGCCTGTGGCTCAGTCACTTAAGCATAGGACTCTTGATTTTGGCTCAGGTCATGATCTCACAATGAGTTTGAGCCCCATGTGGGGGTCTCTGCTGGCAGTGTGGAGCCTGATTAGTAGTCTGTCTCTCTCTTGCTCGTTCTCTCTCTTTGCCTCTCCCCACTCATGCTGTCTCTGTCTCTCTCAAAATAAATAAATAAATAAATAAATAAATAAATAAATAAAAACTTTAAAAATGGCCAGAATAGTAACCTTTGTTAGACATATTTTACCACAGTTTTAAAAATAATTTACTTTTTTTTAATAGGAGGAAGATTCCAACAACAAAGAACGTAAGGGGCATATTATGGCCTTTCTGAAACCCCAGTTCTGCATGATCCTTTCCCATCACTTCGCCATGGGCACAGTGAAGATGTCCTTCTACCAGGCATAGCTCAGCAGATGACAAACTGGAGAACATTTTGAGTTCGTCCTAACTGAGCTCAAGAGCTCTGCTGTCACTGAATTTAAAAGTCTTATTCCCGAGAGGGAAAGAAACATTGAGAAGAAAAAAATGTTTGCAGCTGGAGCTCGAATTAGCGGTTTTGTCTCTCAAGACCGGAAAGCACCTGGTCCCAGCAGACTTTCTATTGAATTTTATACGATTTTCAGAAATAGACAAATTCTTAGCTGACTGGCAAGATTTAGTTATGTGAGGCTGTCTAACACAATTTTATCTGAGCTCAGGCATCACATAATACTTTTTTAGGAGAAGAAGAATATGCAAAATTACTATCCTATCTTTCCTAGATCGAGTTGTAACTTTGATAACTCAGGAAGCTTATAACCGAGCAAAGCACAGATTATTGAAGAACACCCGAATCAGAGTTTACAACTGATTTAAAAAACCTTCAAACTAGGGAGCTCTGCTACTCTGAGCTGGTTCTCAGACCAGCAATATTCGCATATTGTCTGAGCTTGTTAGAAGTGCCCAAGACCACCTACCTGCATTTTAACACAATTTCTAGGAATGCTCATTAAAGTTTGAGAAGTATTGATATAGAGCACTGTTTCTCAAGGTGGTCTTTTTTACCTCCCTCAGCAAAACTGCCTGAGAATACTTATCAAAAATGCATATTCCTGGGTCCTTCCCAAGACCCATGAAAATTATGATTCTTAGGCAAACTGGCTTGAGAACCATTGCTGTAGTTCTGGGAAAAAAAGGAGTTTAAAAAGCTACTCAGATAATTCAGATACTCTCCACCACCCTCCAAAAACTCCCTTCTGGTGCACCTGGGTAGCTCAGTTGGTTAAGCATCCAACCTCGGCTCAGGTCATGATCTCACAGTTGGTGGGTTTGAGCCCTGCATCAGGTTCTGTGCTGAGCTCAGAGCTGGGTCCAGCTTGCTTCAGATTCTGTGTCTCCCTCTCTCTCTCTCTCTGCATTTCCCCTGCTCATGCTCCCTCTAAAACAAACAAACAAACAAAACAAACCTCCCTCCTTTTTGGAATCATGGTTCTAAGAATATGAGGTTTCTCAATAAGCATGCAGTGGGGTGGGGGGGACTCTGTGCTAGTGGGATTTCAGGTGGCTTTGACACCACACACGCAGTTTGAATGGATTTTTAAGGATGTTTCTTTGGCATATTCCATTTTTCAATCTCAATTTCTCTCTCTCTCTCTCTCTCTCTCTCTCTCTCTCTCACACACACACACACACACACACACACACACTGGGGTTAAGATAGGAAATGGAGTCAGAGGAACTGACATTCATTGCACATGAATCTTCTCAGGGATAAACTCTAAACTGACACGAGGCTCAGACCCTTCAGGCACCTATCTCTGTGTAGCTCCCTTATGTGTCATCAGTACTCAGGGTGGCCCTGACCACTTTCTCTCTCCCCGCTCTGTATAGTAGTGTTCATGACCTGGCAGCTTCTTCCTCGAAGGGCTAGTTCTGAGTAAAGCACACACGTGTGTGTGAAGAGACCTAAGAACCTGGGCAGGGTCTGTCACCAATTTGCAATCGTGTCTGTGTCACCATTTGAGGGTCACTTTGTGCTTCACATCGGGTACGGGCACGCATCCTCGGAGCACTAGTCCACAGGCTGTGCAGCTAACGCAGCAAAGTGGATTTGTTGGTGCAGGTCTTTCCTAGCCAGGCATCTCTTCGAGGGCATAATCCTATCAGCCCGAGATAAAGGCCAGGTGCCTGGGAAGAGAGGGGCTTGCAGCATTTGGATACAGTGGGGGGCATGTGGTTAAGGGGGGAAGGACACCAGTGAGAGAGGTCACTTACTTCTTGAGGGTTCTGAAGACCAGTGTTGGCAGACTGAGATAAAAGGATACGATGGCAATGTATTTGTAACCCGACCACTCCAGTTAGTTCTGGGGCCTGAGTAAAAGTGACAGAAAGTCAACTGGATGCTGGAGCTGGAAGGGACCATGCACAATATCTGTCCCACACATTCACTCCACATATGAGCAGCCTGCCACCCTGAGGGGGCAGGCAACCTCAGTGAACTGCAGAGTGCCATGGAGGTGTGCTGGAGGAGGAGTTCGTTGGGAGGACATGACCTCCAGTGGACCCGAGAGCTGGATGTGGGCAACCAGAGGTTCCTCACCCCCTCTTTTGTCCTTGGAACATATGTTCAGCCTGCTATTCCCATACTAGCAGCTGCTTTAAGGACTTAGCATTGAGAGAGTAAGGTGTTGAGACCATCTAGACTGAATGCATGACTGAAATCAGTCAAGGCTTCTGTATAAACCTTTAGGATTCTGATGAGTGCGTGTAAAAATTTACTCATCTTGCAGCTACTCGACACAAGCCCCACGTGCAAGTTCCTTTGCTCATTACAAGGGCCACCCACCCATCTGGAGTGGTCTGTCTCCTCCATCTCACCTTGCCTTCCATGTATGGGGGCCAGTTTCAGATTTCATCCAGGGAACTCCTGACATTGCAAACCAACGAATGGGCAAAAAGGAACCAGGACTGTGACTCTGGTCTCATTTTAATGCTCATTCAAACAAATCTGCCTTTACAATAGAAGCCAGAAAGTCGGATCTGTAAGAGTTAAGTCCTAGCGTTGCATAGAATAGTAAATTTATATCTGAAACCAGATGGCAGGTAGCACTTTAAGAAAATGGGCTTTAGTGTCAGAGAGACATGGAAGATGGGTTCAAATCTGGCCTTTTTACTTATTTGCTCATGGGACATATGGTGCGTGACAATTCTGTGAGTTGTAGCCCCCACATCAGTCAAATGGGGATAATACCCTGAATTGTCATGTTGTTGGAAGATTTAATGGGGTAATGTGTGTGAACATTGGTGTTTCTTAAACTTGAATGAGCAGAGGAATTACCTGGGAATCTTGTTAA
Source organism: Cryptoprocta ferox (assembly GCA_028646485.1). NCBI lineage: Eukaryota > Metazoa > Chordata > Mammalia > Carnivora > Eupleridae > Cryptoprocta > Cryptoprocta ferox. The sequence continues at coordinate 104,944,089 of CM053571.1, read as the reverse complement.
ACTGCAGATTCTGGTTCAGTGTTTCTTTGGGGTTGCGAAGAATCTGCCTTGCTAACAATTTCCGGGGTGCAGCTGATGCCGCTGGTCCAGGGGCCACACTTCAAGTAGGGAGGATATAAAGTACTTACCAAATGGGAGACCCGGGCTTCTTTTTAAGTTTGTGACTTAAGTTTGTAACTTCAATGTTTGCAATAATGTTGTACTTGCAAAAAATAAAAATAAAAGCAGTACCAAGAATTCCCAGAGACCCTTTACCCAACTTCCCCAAGTGTTAATACCTCACCATAGTACAATTATCAAGACAAGGAAATTGACATTGAAAAACACTCTTAACTAATCTTCAGACATTTTTCTAATTTCTTCAATTGCCTCACTAATGTCTTTTTTCTGGACCAGGATCCATTCAGGGTCACATGTCATAATTAATCACTCTGTGTCTTCTGTCTCTGGGAGAGATTACATGAGAGACATTCAATGAGAGACATTCAATGAGAGACAGCTATACTAAAATGCAACCCACCTGAATTTCTTACTCATCTTTGAATTCAACTGGGGCTCAAATATTTGTGTTTATAAGTTTGTTTCACACGTTCACTCACAGAGAAACGAAATCTGTCAGGTTGGGCTGATCTTTGGGAATTATCCACGTGCCAGGTGACTGTGATCCAAGCAGCCAGAGGACCAGATTTTGAGACCCAATTGCCCAGGAGCAGCTGGCACGGCTTCTGTTAATACTTGCTGTGTGATCTTTCTGGATACAAGGACAAGCTGTCTCTATTTCTTTGAAATATTTTTTAACGCGTTACACTGATATAGGAACATTTTTAGAGATAGTGTAAGCCTGCTTTCCCATCCCCACTTCCTTTCATAACACACGAGGAAGCACAACAGTGTGCCCTCTTTTGCACTTTGCTTGTCACCTGACACGCCCTTTGGTTTTCCATGTTTTCTGGGCAATTCTGGGTTCGCTCCTCCGCAAAGTTTGCCACAAGGGGGCACCAGTGACTTCCTCCTAGTACTCAGAGTGCTAATCAAAGTTGCCAAATTGGCAAGCAATTAACAAGTTTTTGAAGGAAGATGGGTGTTTTATCAGCCTGACTTCACTACCTATGGCCTCAAACATCTGAATCTTTTCACCTCTGAATATCTTAGGATTGATCCCAGAACTACTGACTTTGGCCCATTGCTCCACTGATAACAAAGAGATGATTTGCATGGATATGTGGTGTGTGCCAAGGTCAGCCTGGGCCTGGGGACTTCTGCCTGAGGGGCAGGGCTTTGGGCAAGGCTGTGCTGGCAGAAAGGATAGCTGTGAATACCGTAGATGGTCAGATATAGAATTGCAGATTTGACCCTTTCCCCATCAAATCCTAGTGATCTTCTTAACATTCTTTCTCTACATAACACTCTACATGTGATCTCAATATTCACCCTCATCATCCCCTATTGCTGTCAAAGGGTCTTAGAAAAGAAGGGCCCCCTGGTGCCGATAATTAGTGTATTTTTCAGGGGCAGAGAGGGCCCAAATCTACATGTATTCTAGACCTAGGGTCTAGAGGGTAAATGTTTAACAACCAGCACTCCAAAACAGACAACTATTTTTACTGTTCATCTATTTCTGTGGGGATAAATACTTTCATCATGGCTAATTTCAAGTTATCAATGTGATCTTTTTAAATGCTGAGTTGGGAAGGGATATGCAGAACCTCACCTGTATAGAGTATATTTACCACATAAATACAAGGGATATAACCCCAAGAGTATATATTAAAGTAAATACAGTAAAATAACCAGGAAGTTATGGGGTTTGAGTCTTTATTATCTTTGTTCTTAACATTTTTAAATTGTGGTAAATCACACATGACATAAAATTTACCACTGTAATAATTATTAAGTAAACATACAGGTCAGTAATGTTAAGTATTCATGTTGTTGTGCAACCAATCTCCAGGACTGTTCTCATCTTGCAAAACTCACTCTATATCCAAAACAACTCATTTCTCCCTCCCTTAGCCCCTGACAACCACTATTCTGCTTTCTATGAGTTTGACTCTTTTAGATACCTTATGTAAGTACCTTATATACATGCAATCACACAGTATTTGTCATTTTGTGACTGGGTTATTTCACTTAACATAATGTCCTCAAGACTCATCCATATTGCAGCATGTGACAGAATTTCCTTCTTTTTAAAGACTGAATAGTATTCCATCATATGTATAGAATGCATTTTCTTCATCCATTCATCTGATGAACACTTGGGTTGCTTCCACCATTGGCTGTTGTGAATAATGATTCACAATATGAATAATAATTCATATATGAATATGGGTAAACGAATAACTTTTGGAGATACTGCTTTCAATTTATATATCTATCCAGAAGTGGGATTGCTGGATTATATGTTCATTTTATTTTTAACTTTTTGAGGAACTACCATACTATTTTCCATAGCAGCTGCACCATTTTACATTTCTGCCAACAGTGCACAAGGGTTCCTGTTCCTCATGAACATTTGCTATTTTCCATTTTGTTTGTTTGCTTTTAAAATAACAACTGGCACCACAGAAGTACAAACAATTGTAAGAGAATATTATGGAAAATTATGTGCCAACAAATTGGACAACCTATAAGAAATGGATAAATTCCTAGAAACATATAAACCACCAAAACTAAAACAGGAAGAAATAGAAAATTTGAATAACCAGCAAAGAAATTGAATCAGTAATCAAAAAACTTCCAAGAAACAAAAGTCAGACAGTTTCACAGGTGAAGTCTACCAAACATTTAAAGAAGAGTCAATATCTATTCTTCTCAAACTATTCCAAAAAATAGAAGAGGAAGGAAAACTCCCAAATTCATTCTATAACCAGTATCACCCTGATACCAAAACCAGATAAAGTAATCACAAAAGAGAACCACAGCCATTATCTCTCATGAACATAGATGCACATATCCTCACAAAAAATACTAACAAACTGAATCCAAAAATGCATTAAAAACTTCATTCACCATGATCAAGTGGGATTTGTTCCTGGGATGCAATATTCACAAATCAATCAATATGATACACCACATCAATAAGAGAAAGAATAAAAAGCATATGATCATCCCAATAGATGCAGACAAGGCATTTGGCAAAGTACAACATCCATTCATGATTAAAAAAAAAAACCCTCAACAAGGTAGGTCTAGAGAGGACATACCTCAACATCATAAAAACCTTTATATGAAAAACCCGTGGTAAACGTCATACTCAATGGGCAAAATCTGAGAGCTTTTCCCCTCAGGTCAAGAACAGCACAAAGATGTCTACTCTCACTACTTTTATTTAATATAGTACTGGAAGTCTTAACCACAGAAAAAATCAGACAACATAGAGAAATAAAAGACATTCAAATTGGTAAGGAAGTGGTAAAACTCACTATTTGCAGATGACATGATACATATATAGATAACCCTAAAGACTCCATCAAAAAAGTCCTAAACTAATACATAAATTCAGTAAAGCTACAGGATACAAAAGCAATATATAGAAATCTGTTGCATTTCTATGCACTAATATTGAGGCAACAGAAATAGAAATTAATAAAATAATCCCACTTATGATTGCACCAAAAATAGTGAAATACCTAGGAATAAAATTAACCAAGGAGGTTAAAGACCTGTACTCTGAAACCTATGAAACGTTGATGAAAGAAATTGAAGACAACACAAAGAAATGGAAAGACATTCCTTGCTTGTGGATTGGAAGGACAAATATTGTTAAAATGTCTACACTACTCAAAGCAATCTACAGATTTAATTCAGTCCCTATCAAACTGCCAAAAGCATTTTCTTAGAGAACTAGAACAAACAATCCTAAAATGTTCATGGAACCATAAAAGACCCCGAATAGCCAAAGCAATCTTAGAAAGAAAAACAAAACTAGAGGTATCACAATTTCAGAATTCAAGTTATATTACAAAGCTGTGGTAATGAAGGCAGTATGGTACTGGCATAAAAATAGACACATAGATCAACAGAACAGAATAGAAAACCCACAAATAAACCCACAATTATATAAGCCAATTAATCTTCAACAAAGGTCGAAAGAATATGCAATGGAAAAGACAGTATCTTCAGCAAATGGTGTTGGGAAAACCGGACAGTTAAGGCTAAAGAATGAAACTGGACCACTTTCTTACACTGTATACAAAAATAAACTCAAAATGGATTAAGGACTTAAATATGTGACCTGAAACCATAAAAATCCTAGAAGAGAACAGGGGCAGTAATTTCTCTGACATTGGCCATAGCAACATGTTTTTAGATCTATCTCCTGAGGCAGGGAAAACAAAAGCAAAAATAAATTATTGGGACCATCTCAAAATATAAAGCTTCTGTACAGAAAAGGAAACAACCAACAAAACTAAAGACAGTTTACTGAATGGGAGAAGATATTTGCAAATGACATATCTGATAAAGGGTTAATACCTGAAATATATAAAGAACTTATACAACTCAACACCTATAAAACAAATAATCCAATTAAAAATGGACATGAACAGACATTTGTCCAAAGAAGACATATGAAAAGATGCACAACATCACTAAGCATCAGGGAAACGCAAATCAAAACCACAATGAGATATCACTTCACACCTATCAGAATGGCTAAAATCAAAACCTCAAAAGGGGCACATTGGTGGCTCAGTTGGTTAAGCATCTGACTTCTGCTCAGGTCATGATCTCGCAGTTCATAAGTTCAAGGCCCATGTTGGGCTCTATGTTGATAGCTCGGAGTCTGCTTTGGGTTCTGTGTCTCCCCCCTCCCTCTTCTCCTCCCCTGCTTGTGCTCTCTCTCTCTCTCTCTCTCTCAAAAATAAATAAATAAAATTTAAAACACAACAAAACAATCTACAAGTGTTGGAAGTGTTGGTGAGGGGAACCCTCTTGCACTGTTGGTGGGAATGCAAACTGCTGCAGCCACTGTGGAAGACAGTGTGGAAGTTCCTCAGACAATTGACACTAGAACTACCCTACAATCCTGTAATTGAAATTCTAGGTATTTACTCAAAGAATACAAAAACACTAATTCAAAGGCATACATGCACCCTTATGTTTATTGCAGCATTATTTGCAATAGCCAAACTATGGAAGCATCCCAAGTGTCCATCAATAGATGAATGGATAAAGGAGATATGGTATATATGGTATATATGTTATATATTGGATTGAGATAGTCCCTATATATATATACACATATATATATATGTATATATATGAATGAATATTATTCAGCCACAAAAAAGAATGAGATCTTGCCATTTACAACAACATGGATGGATCTAAAGACTATAATGGTAAGTGAAATAAGTCAGTGAGAGCAAGACAAATACCATATGATTTCACTCATATGTGGAATTTAAAAAACAAACAAATGAACGAAGGGGGGTAAAAGAGACAAATCAAGACATAGACTCAACTATAAAGAACAAACAGATGGGAGGTACATGAGAGGATGGGCGAAATAGGTGAAGAGGATCAAGAGTACACTTACCTTGATGAGAACTGAGTAACATATGGAACTGTTGAATCAGTATTTTATACACCTGAAACTAATATAACACTGTATGTTAACTACACTGGAATTTTTTTTTAAGTGGGATTGCTGGATTATATGGTAATTCTATTTTCAATCTTTGGAGGGGCTGCCATACTGTTTACCATAACAGCTGCACCATTTTACATTTCTGCCAGCAAAGTTCCAATTTCTCCTCTTCCTCACCAACATTTATTATCTTCTATTTTAAAAAATTTACTTATTTTTGGGAGAGTACAAGTGGGAAAGGGGCAGTGAGAGGGGAACAGAGGATCTGAAGTGAGCTCTGCGCTGAAAGGCAGCAGTGAGCCCTATGTGGGGCTCAAACTCACAAACCTGGAGATCATGACCTGAGCTGAAGTCAGATGCTTAACTGACTGAGCCACCCAGGTGCCCATCTATTTTTTTTTTAATAGTCACTATCCTAATGTATATAAAATGGTATCTCATTGTGGTTCTGATTTCTCTAATGATAAATGATGTTGAGCATCTTTTCATACGCTTGTGGCTATTTGTATAACTTCTTCGGAGAAATATCTATTCAAGTCATTTTCCTGTTTTTTTGATTGAGCTAGTTGTTTTTTTGTTGTTGATATAGGAGTACTGTATATATTCTTGATATTAATCCCTTATCAGATAAATGATTTGCAAATATTTTTCCCATTCTATAGATTGCGTTTTCACTCTATTGATGGCATCTTTGGTGCATAGAAGATTTTAAATTTGATGTAGCCCAGTATATCTATTTTTACTTTTGTTGCCTATGCTTTTGGTGTCATATTCAAGAAATCACTGCTAAATCCAATGTCATCAAGGTTTCCCCTTGTGTTTCCTTTTAAGAGTTTTATAGTTTTAGGTTTTACATGTAGGTCTTTGATCCTTTTGAGTTAACTTTTGTATATGGTGTAAGGTCCCAACACCACTTATTGAAAAGACTATTCTTTCTCCATTGAATGGTTTTGACACTCTTGTCAAAAATCATTTGGTCATATAAGTGAGGTTTCTTTCTGGGTACTCTATTCTATTCCATTTGTCTTTATGTCTGTCTTTATGCTAGCACAACAGTTTTGATTACTGTAGCTTTGTGGTAATTTTGAAATCCAGAAGTGTGAGATTTCGAAGTTTATTCTTTTTTCAGGATTGTTTTGGCTACTCAGGGTCCCTTGAGATTCCATATGAATTTCAGAATGGATTTTTCTATTTCTGAAAAAATTGTCATTTGGAGTTTGATAAGGATTGCACTGATTCTGTAGATCACTTTGGATTGAACAATAACAGTAGTAACAATATTAGGTCTTCCGACCCATGAACACAGGCTATTCTTCCATTTATTGGTGTCTTTCTAATTTCTCTCAGCAATGTTTATAGTTTGCAGTGTATTTATCTTTCACTTCCTTGGTTAAATTTATTCCTAAGTATTTTATTCTTTTTGATGCTATTGTAAATGGAATTATTTTTAAAATTTGCTTTTCAGATTGTTCATTGTTGGTGTATAGAAACATTACTCATATTTTTGTGTTGATTTTGTTTCCTGCAACTTTGCTGCATTTGTTTATTAAGTTCTAACAATTTTTTCTAGGAATCTGTAGTGTTCTCTACATAAAAAGTCATGCCATCTGTGAGCAGTGATAATTTTTCTATTTACTTTCCAATTCGCATGGCTTTTATTTCTTTTCTTTATTAAAATTTTTTAATGCTTACTTTTGAAAGAGAGAGAGGGAGAGAGCACATGAGCAGGGGAGGGGCAGAGAGAGAGAGGGAGACAGAATTCGAAGCAGTCTCCACCCTGTCAACACAAAGCTCTACATGGGGTTCAAACCCACCAACTGGGAGATTATGACCTGAGCCAAAGTTGGACACTTAACGGACTGAGCCACCCAGGTGCCTGGAGATAGTTTTCTTCTATTCCTAGTTCATCGAGTGTTTTTATCATGAGAAAGTAAGATGATGTGGTTTTTTTCCCCATTATTCTGTTAATGTGGTATACTATATTGATTGATTTTTATATGTTGAACCATCATTGCATTTCAAGAATAAATCCCACTTGGTTGTGGTATATAATCCTTTTAATGTGCTATTGAATTTTGTTGAATGTTGTTTAAAATTTTGTATTAATATTCATCAGGGATATTGTTCTATAGTTTTCTTTTCTTGTATTATCATATTTGTTATTATATAATTTAATAATCTGTAAGTTTATATAATTTACTTTTTAATAATAACTAACAACCAGGTCACAAAATTTCTAAAAATTTAACAATTGATTCTCATGAGTCAATATGAACAGGTTCTAACACATTACTGGCTAGACGTTTGTGTTTCTTTTCCTTTTGAAATTTGGGGCACAGTGAATTGAGAGACTCACTTAATTTCTCATAATAGGAAGAACAAGAAATAAAGAGTACATCTATATGTCAACTCATTTGGGAAGCAAATAAAAATCCAGAACAAGTATTGAGTTGTAAATTGTTTTCCTAGTCCCTATTTGCATCATCTTGACAGCATAACATTCAATTCTTTTTACGGGAAGGCACTATAGACTATCACTGTCTCTCTATCTCTCTCTCTCTCTTTCTCTTTTTTAACATAGGCCTGAGTAAATACTGTACTTGCATGATCTCATTTAATTCTTCCAACAAGTAGGTACTATTATTTCCCTCATTTTAGAGATAAAGACACTGAAGTTTAGATAGATTAAGTAACTCACACAAAGTCACACACTAACTGTTAGGGTTTGAACCAGAACTGCCTGGGTTTCAATTGTCATCTGATCCTACATTGACACATGGTAAAATACAAATTGTCCCATTGGATCGTGGGCTGCTGATATATAAATGTGTTCCTTGTCTTCTAATACAGAGTCTCTATAGCTCTGGCTTCATCTAAGTTCTATCCACACCCTCTTACAAGTCTGGGGTAAATTTCAGCCACCTTACAAGGCCACACCTGGACCATGGGAAATATGTGTCTCAGGCATTAGGCACTTAGATATGCTGCATAGTCCCTTTTGGGGTGGTTCCTACTTGGTCATAATGTAGATTTCTTCAAATGTGTTACTGCAATTGATTTGCTAGAATGTTTTTCAAAGATTTTTTTTGTGCTAATGTTTGTTTTTTGTATTGATCTGTAGTTTTTTTTTTTTTAAATTTATTTCTTCTGGAGGGAGCTTTGGTAATCTGTGTCTTTTAAGGAATTTTTCCACTTCGCCTAAGTTATCAAATTTACTGGCATATAATTTTTAATATGTTCTTATTTTAATTTCAGTAGAATCTATAGTGATGTTTCCTCTTATACTCCTCACACTCCATACTTCTTTCTCTTTATTCCAATTAGTCTGGTTAGAGATTTATCGATCTTATTGAGTTTCTTACAGAATCAGCTTTTGGTATCATTGATCTTCTGTATTGTTTTACTCTTAAAAAATTTCTTGCGGTGCCTGGGTGGCTCAGTCGGTTAAGCATCCGACTTCAGCTCTGGTCATGATCTTGTGATCTGTGAGTTTGAGCCCTGCCTCAGGCTCTGTGCTGACAGCTCAGAGCCTGAAACCTACTTCAGAATCTGTGTCTCCCTCTCTCTCTGCCTTTCCCCCCTCTCAAAAATAAATAAAAACATTAAAAAAATAAAAAATTAAATTAAAAAATTCTATGATTTCTATTCTGATCCTCATTTCCTTTCTTCTGTCTGCTTTAGATTTAATTTGCACGTCTTATTCTAGTTTCCTATACAGATAGAAGCTTAGGTCATTGATTTATTTCTTCTTTTTTGCTATAAATTTTCCTCTAAGCACGTTTTAACTGTATCTCACAACTTTTGATATGTGTACTTCCATTTTCCTTTAGTTCAAAATGTCCTAATTCTTCATTTGATTTCTGTTTTGATGCATAGGATATTTAGAAGTTTGTTATTTAGTTTCCAAATATTTAAGGGTTTTCTAGATCTCTGTTAATAATCCTAATTTAATTCCATTGTGATTTAGTGAAAATACTTTGTATGATTTAACTCTTTTTAAATTTATTGCAACTTGTTTTATGGTATGGTATGTTCTATGGTATGGTATGTTTTATGTATGGTATGGTGTGTTTTATGATATGGTATGGTATAGCTTGATGAACGTTTCATGTACATTTGAAGCAAATGTGTAATTATAGTTGTTGGATAAAGTGGTCTCTAAATGTCAATTAGGTCAAGTTGGCTGATAATGTTGTCCAAGTTCTCATTGATTTCCTGTCTACTTGTTTTATAAAGTATTGAAAAGTATCAAAAATCTCTAATTGTAATTATATATTTGCCTATTTCTTCTTTTAATTCTATTACTTTTGTTTCATGTATTTTGGATTTCCCTAATTAGACTGCATAAATGTTTGGAATTATTATGCCTTGATAAATCAATTATTTTATCATTATGAAATGACCTTCTTTAATCTCTAGCAATATTCTTTATTCTGAAATTTACTTTGTCTAATATTAATATAGCTACTCTAGATTTTCTTTTTGATTACTGTCAGCATGGTTTATTTTTCTCCATCTTTTTACTTGTATCCTGTTTGTGTCTTTAGATTTATGGTGAGTTTTTTGTAGGCAATCTATAAATGGATTTTTCTTTTTTATATAATTGAACAATCTTTGCCTTTCAATTGGGTTGTTTATATCATTAGCAATTAATATTATTGATGGGGTTGGGTTTAAAATTATCATTTGCTTTCTATTTACTCTGTCCTATTTCCTTTTTCTTATTTTTCTGCTTTCTTTTGGGTCAATAGAATATTATTTATGATTTCACTTTATCTTTTTTCCTGGATGATTAGCTATAATTCTGTTTTGTAATTTTAGTGATTACTTTAGGACTTTTAGTGTACATTTTTTACTTATTATAGGCTACCTTCAAGTGATATTATACCACTTCAAATATAGCATAAGACCCTTCAGTCTTGTCTTTCTCATGAACTTTGTGCTGTTGTCATATGTTTTTTCTTTTTATGTTATACTGCTATAATACACTGTAGTTAGTTTTGCTTCAAAAAGTCAATTATCTTTTTAAAAGACTTTGAAAATAAGGAAAAGGGATTTTTATATGTATATACATATTTACCCTTCTGATGTTCTTTATTTATTTGTATATATCTAGATTTCTATCTGATATTTTCATCTGCTTCAAGGACTTCCTTTAATACTTCTCATAGTGAATATCTACTTGTGATAAAGTCTGTCAGCTTTTGTATATCTGAAAAAATATTTCACCTTTATTTTTGAAAGATAATTTTGCTAAGTATAGACTTCTAGGGTGATAGTTTTTGTTGTTGTTGTTGTTCAATAAAGATATTGCTCCACTGTCTTTTTAGCTTGCGTGTTCTTCCAATGAATATCTTCTGTCATTCTTAATTTGTTCTTTTTTTTTTTTTTTTTTTTTTTTTTGCTTGTGTCTTGTTGATTTTCTTAGGTCTATGAATTGTTTTGATCATATTTGGAAAAGTTTTGGTCATTATTTAAGTATGCCCTCCACCCTTTCCTGTCTTTCTTATACTTTAATTGCATACATATTAGAAATTGTAGGGGTGCGTGAGTGGCTCAATCGATTAAACATCTGACTTCGGCTCAGGTCATGATCTTGCTGTTCTTGAATTTGAGCCCTGCGCTGGGTTCTGGGCTGACAACTCAGAGCCTGGAGCCTGTTTCGGATTCTGTCTCCCCCTCTTTCTCTGCCCCTCCCCCACTCACGCTCTGTGTATCTCTCTTAAAAATAAACATTAAAAAAATAAAAAAAAAAGAAATTGTACTGTAGCTGATTGTTTTTCTCAATCTTTTCTTCCCCCATGTATTATTTTGGGTTACTTCTATTGCCATGTTTTTAGTTTCACTAATCTTTCTTCTACAGTATCTAATCTGCTCTTAATTTTATTTCAGACATTGATTTTTCACATCTTGAAGTTCTATTTGAGTCTTTTAATATTTCCAATGTCTGCATTTATTATGCTCAAGTTTTCCTGTAACTTCGTGAACATGTAAAATAGTTATAGATTTTACATTTTTGTCTACTAATTCTTTCATCAATGCCATTTAGAACTCTTCCACTTGATTAAGTTTTCTCATGATTGGGTTGTATTTTCCTGTTTCTTTGCATACCAATATTGGATATGGCATTTGAATGAATGCCAGAAATTGTGAGTTTTACTTTGTGAGGTGCTAAAAATTTTTGTATTAAAAAATTCTTGAGCTTTGTGCTAAGTACTTAAATTACTTGGAAATGATTTGATTCTTTTGAAGTTAGCTTTTAAGATTTATTAGGCAGATCCAGAGCAGCCTTAGTCTAATATTGTCCTACTACTAAGGCAATATCCTTCTGAGTACCCTACCTGATGCCTCATGAATTGAGTGTTTCCACTCTGTGGCCAGTAAGTATAAAAACTGTTCCCAGCCCTTTGAGAATTGTTTCCTCTAAATCTTTCTGGTGGCTTTTCCTCATCCTTGTGCAATTTCTTCACACACATGCATTGTTAAGTTTTCAACTGAATAATCAAAGAGGACCTGCAAATCTCAAATCTCTGGTGACCTCTTTTTTTTTCAGCACTCTGTGGTACTTGTTCTGTTCTAGCCCTTAACCTCTGAAACTTCCAGCTTCACCTCCTCAACTCTGTGAGACTGCTAGGCTCTGAGTTCCTCTGCCCTACAGTGCACCCTCAGAACTCACCTCATTTGTTTCCTCTCTCTTAGGGCTATCTTCTATTGCTTATGTCTAATACCTAAAAATTACTATTTTATGTACTTTGTTCAGTTTTGTGTTTCAGGTGAGAGAGTGAATCTGATCTGTGTTACTCCATCTTGGCCACAATTAGTAGTTCACATTCAGAGTTTTTAAGCCTAAGTTAAATAATATAACAGTTTTATTTAGATATACAGATTTTATAATGTGTATTGGAGGGGCACCTGGGTGGCTTAGTCGGTTAAGCATCCAACTTCGGCTCAGGTCATGATCTCGCGGTTCGTGAGTTCGAGCCCTGCATTGGGCTCTATGCTGACAGCTCAGAGCCTGGAGCCTGCTTCACATTCTGTGTCTCCTTCTCTCTCTCTGTCCCTCCCCCACTCATGCTCTGTTTCCATCTCAAAAATAAATAAACATTAAAAAAATAAAAAAATGTGTATTGGAGCAAAGTTCATATAATGTTCCTGCCGAATAAATTAATTTTTGTACAAATTAATTGGTTTACCACCAGCTTTGCCTTCACTCTAATTTTACCATGATCTAAGAATACTTATTTGTACATGATTAAGATTTTTTTTTGTAATTTTAAACTCTCTTAATGTCCTATATTGGTTTTATGGATCAAATACTTTATTATTTCCACAAAATTTTTAAGACTACACAAACATAAGATTGGGTTTTACTAAATGAGATTTAATAATTACATCTTTTTTATTTTTTGCCTTTCACAAATGCAGGCCCAAAATTAATAATAATCAACCTATTAGGATGTCATTTATGCCTTAACTATCAAATTTCTTGGAATGGCCAACAAGTAACACAAAGATTTGCTGCTTTACTTTAGAAAAGGGTGGATTGTTTTAAGAATTTCTTCCACATTCTAATCTGATGAAGAACTAGGGAGTATTTCTTCCTAGAAGTGAAGCCTCTTTGGTTTTTATAACTTTTAGCTTTGAAAGAACACATTTCTACATACAGTCTTATTTATCTACAAATGTATTACTTTGCACTTGTCCTGACTAAAGCTAGATTGTTACTTAAAAATATAGCCTTTAATCACATATGTGAACTCAGGAATTAAAATGGTTTGGAGTTAATCCCACCGGAGGTAGGTTGCTTTCTCATCTGTAAATTGTGATTCCTCATCTGTAAATTGTGGAGTGTGAGTGTGCTATTTACAGAAGACCACAAAGTTAATAGTAGCCATACCCAGTGGCCTTGGTTATGAGAATTGCATGAGATAATGTGAAGTGGTTAGACCAGTGCTGGCACTTGGTAAGTGCTCAAAAACTGGAATTCACCCCAAGGACATTACACAGAGGGATTTTTATTTTTTTTTAATTTTCAAAGTTTATTTATTTGAGAGACAGCGAGCAAGTAATCAAGTGAGGGGCAGAGAGGGAGATAGAGAGAATTCCAAGCAGGCTCCATGCTGTCAGCACAGAACCTGATGTGGGCTTGAACCCACAAATCGTGAGATCATAATCTGAACCGTGAGATCATGATCTGAGCCGAAACCAAGAATCGGATGCTTAACTGACTGAGTCACCCAAGTGCCCTATAGGGGAATTAAAAAAAATCATTTTTGTCTGATGAATTTAGGAGGTTAGGTAGGAGAAAAAAATGATAATTCAGGTTTCTTGCTCAGTGAGATGGGTAAATAGTGGTGCCTTTTCTTTAGAGAACACCAGAGAAGAACCAAATTGCACATGTGGATTCTTTAGGGGTGAAGGGGAAGAGGAAAGATGACCTTAGTGTGGAACATATTGAGTGTGAAATGTGTTAAAGACATACAAGTGGAAATGGTCAAATATATGGAACATCACTGTCTAATAGAACTTTCTGCAGTGATATAAATGTCCTAGAGTTTTTCTGTCCAAAATGGTAGCTACTATGCCAAATGACTTTTGAGGATAATAAAATGGCTAGTCTGATTAAGGAGCTGAATCTTTAATTTTAATTTTAATTAATTTACATTTAAGTTGTCATGTGGTTAGTAGTTAGTATATTGAACTGCAAAGGCTTAACAGTTTAGAGTCAAGAGCTCAAGTGATAAATAATAAAATCTGACTTGAATAAAATCAGATTAGTCTAAGGGAAATTTGAGATGGTTTTATGATGGCTACCTTAGAATATTTATATTACAGAAACCCTAATTGATAACAGCATATCAATTTTATTGCATACATTAAACCTGTTGTGAACTTTTAAGCTGATTTCTAAGCATTCACTGTCAACTTACATGGTCCTTCCTCCAATCACAAATAATTCCCCAGAATCAGATGTGCGCGTGGGTGGGTGAGGTAGGGAGGCTCTCTTTTTAGAATTTCAATTATTGGTGAACAAAATCAATGCTCACTCTCCTCTATCCCGTATAAACTTTGGTCATAGCTTGTTTCATCTTTCCAGACTAGAGACCAAATGTTTTGTCTATCCACAATACAATTCTCTTATATCCATGGTCATTCTGGATGCTTTCTCTGGAAACTTAAGAATTTTTTTTCTGAGATAGACAAACCAGAATTTAAAAAAAATAAAGACATTTTAGCTACTTACAATAATGGCTTGACACAAGGGTAAACTTTGTTTTGCTTTTTTACTATCCTTTCGTTGGATATTTGGAGCCACAGAAGCATCATGGTATAGTGGGTTGAATGGTGGCCTCAAATATATGTCCAAGTTCTAATCCCCAGAACCTGTGAATATTACCTTATATGGCAAAAAATATTTTTACATTGAGGGTCTTGAAGGGTTTATCCAGGATTATGTGGGTGTGCTCTAGAAGCAACTGCATGTGTACTATAAAACAAAGAGAGAGTTTTCAGACATACTGAGAGAGGCAATGTGAACACTGAGATGGACAGAGTTTGGACTGCTGCCACCATGCACCAAGGAATACCAGCCAGGCAGCCATCAGAAGCTGGAAGATGCAAAAAATGGATTCTCCCCAAAGCGGATCCAAAAGCAGGGCCCTGCTGACAGCTTGATTTCAGCTCAGCAAAAACTTACTTTGGACTTCTGGTCTTCAGAATTATGGGAGAATAAGTTTCTGTTGTTTTAAAGCCATCATTTGGTAGTTTATTATTGCAGCCACAGATAACTAATATAGGTGGTCAGAAATAAAGTCTTCAGTAAAGACTACTGCTCTATAATATTAATAGTCCTATATACTAATCCCTTTTTGTTTCATATAACTACAAAAGTAGGGCAGATCATTCTCTAAGACTGGATTCTCTTCCAAAATGCAGTTATACATTTGCTTATGTGAAACTTTGTGTGTGTGTGTGTGTGTGTGTGTGTGCCTAATTTGTTCAGAATATATACCCTAGTGAGAAAATAAGGAATTGTCATTTGGTTCTTCCAATGATGTTTTCCACAGATAATTTCCAAAGCTAGATGAATGTTATATTTTTAAAAATCTCAAGATGACTCCATTAGACATTCTTATCTAATATTGATTTTAACATCATGTTTAATTTTGCCTAGCCTGTTAATTCAATGTGTATCTTATGAAAATGTCATTGCTGTGTCAGCAACCATAATGCCTGGCACAGTTAATAAATATTTGTTGAATCAATGTGCTATTTGTCTATTTCTCTATTGCTGCTTTTTTCAAACTTTTTAAAAACAGCAGAATCCCTTTATTTAAAGAATTTATATTTTATAAAGATATATAAATATAAAGATATATATAAAGATATATATATATAATATATAAAATAGATACATGTAGATCTGCTCTTAGGAGTGTGAAATCCTGTTTACCTGTAACATATGATAATTATAGGATATTATACATTGTTACAATATTCACAAAACTTCTAAATTTGGAGTCCAGATGATGCTATTTACATCCTTTTCAAGAAACAATTTATATCTAGGGCAAAAAGTCACAGATGGGAGGTGTTTTGGGCTTCTGCTCATGAAACAGACAAAAGGAGAACAATACCAGGGTAACAGGAGTACAACAGGAACAGAGGTTACTAAGAAATCATGTTAGAAATCTGTTTCCAGGCTTATTCACTAAGTAAGGGGAAGCAAATACCAACAGCTTTGGGATTTGGTAGATGGGTTCAAATACTGGACTGCCACTCACTGTAGAACTTTGAGGCAATCTCATCTATAAAATAGTGATAATCCTAGCATCTGTATACAAGGATTATTGTAAGGAATAAATGAGATAATTACTATGCATAGGATTTTACATTGTAAATACTCAATAAACGATAGTTACTAGCTACACTAGCTGTCGAGGTTCCCTTGATTGACCTATTTTTCTAAGATCTTCGTGTTTAAGTTGTTATTCTGTATTGTCCTTCACTTTTGGCAATTATAACCTTGGTAATGGAATATATGGAAGACAGCAAAAAATTTAGAGGCTGAAGACTCCATTTTGAGTGCACACCCTTATTTTACAATGTAAATGATACAGATTAGTATTTTCTCTGCATCTCAGACCTGGTATGCTAAAATGAGGGAACTAGTCTATCTGCCACATATCTGCCCCATTCCAAGAGTCATTTCAAATTCCTAACTGGGTATGTTTGATGAAGACTCATTTTCTGGTTCCTCAATCCATTTCCAAGTTTGCTTGTGAACAATAGGCATCACTAAGAGACTCTGGGAGCCCAGGCCTAACTCTATCTGCT
>CM053571.1:104887159-104922159 GCA_028646485.1 Cryptoprocta ferox | reverse complement strand
TCCAAGCAGGCTCTGAACTATCAGTGCAGAGCTCTATGCAGGGCTGGATCCCATAACCTCGAGATCATGACCTGAGCCAATATCAAGAGTTAGATGCTAAACCGAAAGAGAGACCCAGATGCCCCTATACATTTTTAATGTATATAAGGAAGAGAGCAAATAATACAAATAAGTAGAGAGCAGTGCTAGAGGGTTTAAGTTAGAGCTCATATTTTTCAAACATTTTAGGCTTAAAATAACTACTGACCTTGGAACTGAATCTACAGAAGATGAAGACGGAACCTTGGAAACTTGACAGTTTGCTGCGGCAGCCAGCTTTAAGGCAGACGATGGAACAGCACTTAAAGTCCTAGGTATATGTCGTGCATTTATGGGGGCAATAGAGTTTACAGTGGCAACTGATGAAGGTACAGTTAATCGAATGTTGTTCCCAATCAGAACCTGAGTTGTTGCAGAATTGGCAGCGGTTACTTGATGACTCAGTGCACTGTGGGAACTTGAAGTCTGTGTCATGTTTGAAGGCTGTAACAAAGTTGAACCTGCCGTTGATGGACTCGTATGTACAAGTGCTGTTGGTGTAGTACTACTGAGGTGTAAGCCCTTGTATACTCCTAGAGAAAAAGAAAGAAGCATCTAAGTAATGTACGACTTTGCTGTTTATTAGAGATATATGTTACAAATATCAGAACACTTTAAATGTCTTCATCCTTACCTGAGGCTGGAAGGACGCCATTCACCCCAATTCCAAGCACCACATCATCCTTCATCTTGAATCCCATCAGTTGTTCTGATGTCACCAAAGCAGAAGCAGCAAATTGAGCACTAGCAGAATCCAAAGTCTTGGAAACAAAACCCTAAAAAGAAAATACAAAACAAATCTAATCAGCATCACTTAGTCTCAAATCAATATTAAAGTTACACAGGTATACCAAAATCAGTTTGAATATAAACCAAAGTAGCAAACCACTGAAATATCTTCATCTCTTTTGACAGTCAAATATTTAAAGAATGTTAAAACAACTTAAGAACTCAGGGATTATGAATTTTGATCTTCATGTGTGATAGTATGTAATATGGACAAGTCCATTACAAAAATAAACCTTCTAGAATGTGGAAACAGTAAACCTCCAACACAAGTGTCAGATGAGAAATATGCTAGTAAAACATTTCAGTGATTTGCAAATACATACAATGAAAAATGAGTATGTAAGCTTCTTTCACCTAACTTACACACACATATATATACACACATATAAAAAAGGTATCTTTGGGACAGTAAGATAACTATTCTTTTAGAACAGAAGTAACAAAATATCCTATCATAATGTGGCCTAGAAATTAAGAGGCCCTTTGAATTTTTTTAAATGAATTTTCCTCCAAGATGCTTAGATTCAAATTTCAGCCTTTAAGCCTTAAATGTGTTTAAATGGCAAACATTTATCATGTTTGTTAGTATGTAATTTAAGATAAATTTTAATAATAATTAAAATACCTACGATAATGAGCTGGGTGAGATCATATACTAACAAGGAAAATTCACAGACTATAGGACAGACTTAGAAGACAGTGTCTTGATCTCATTTAACTATGCTTTTTAGCTTTATATTTTAAAATAGGGAGCAGAGGCAACAGCTTCCATACTCACCTGTAATGTTCTTTCTAAACCCTGTATAGAATGGCTATGATGTAGATTCAGGCGAAAGCCACTTTTCTGCTGGTTAGATGCAAGGTTCTATGACAACAGTTGGTAATTAGAGATGAACTCTGGTGGGAAACAATGAGGGATAATCATAAGACAGACAAATCCCTCACCTGTGAAGTGGTGGTGGAGGAATTACTATTTGCTTGCTGTTGCTGAATTTGTGCAAGCTGCTGTTTCTGCATTAGTGCCAGTTGCTGTTGATGTTGCTGGTATTGTTCGGCTGTAAATGCTGAACATAAAATGAGGAAATACTTTATAAAAACACACAGATACCACACATATCTTACAATACTAAAACAAATTTCAGCATTAAAAAAATTTTTGTGCAAAATTAAAGCATCTGACAAAGGCTCATGATCCTGCTAAAGATCACTTCCAAATGAAAAATTCAGCATTTTTACAACCACATTTATCAGGAGTGGCTTGAGTTTAAAGAAAAACAAAATTATAACTTCCTGAGTTATAACAACATAGGAAAGAGAAATGTTCACTTCTCAAGTTTCAGAACCAGTATTTTTGTAAGCTGTGACACTTGTGCTAGACAGTGTAAAAAGGTAATCCAGCTTTTTAAATCCACATATTTAGTATTCAACTTGGCACAGAGCTTGAGAAGAAAGCTGATAATTACCATTTGGTTTCTAGTTTACTCATATTACTGTCCCAAAGCATTCAGATGATCCCTACCAGTTCTGTGTATAAATACTAATTGTTCTACATATTTTCTAATTTTAGCCATTACAAACATTTCCTCTACATGGAATATAAGGTTGTTGGTTTATTACCTTTATTTTATTTTTTAAAGAACTCATCCTTTAACAGGAAGACAAGAGGCTCCAAATGTTAAGGTTAATTAATTTTCCCCACCCAATTAACCCACCTGGAAAAAATCCAGTCAATAAGAACGGAGTTGTTTATGTTGATTTACTGTACAGAATGATGTCTGAGGAAAGACACTGTGTTATGCTACTTATGTTTGTCTATGGAGAGCTCAGTTCTAAAAAAAACAAACAAAAAAATGTTCATTTATTACCCCCCCAAAAAAGTGTGTGCAGTTTTTAAAAAGGAAACCTTTTTCTTTTTCATTTTTGCCAATTAAAAAAAAGGAAAAAAAAAAGGGCACATACAATCACAATATCTGACTTTAAAGGCTTCTTTAAGAAGCCTGTGGTGTTTGGTTAAGAATTATTTCAAAACACAAAAAAGGTTATCATGCATCCCTGAGTACCAGGGAATCTATAAATCATGCAATGCAAACTTCCTCAATCTAAAGTTTAATGTTTTCAAAAACACTGTCCACCTAATTTGCTGTTGTCTTTAATTGCATTTTAACAATTTAGTTGAAGAGAGTTTCACTTCATCAAGTTTTATAATTTTCACTCGTAACTCCTAAAGAAACTTTATCTTCCAGGATACATCTTTCTGCCTAGTACCACTACAAAATGTTCAGGTAGAGATTCTACCATATTTTCAATGAAGCAGAAAATTATGAAATAGTATTTGAGAAAACCTCAGAGGTTATTAATGTCTACACCGGCTTTACACTTGAACTAAGTGCTCAGGCTACAAGAGCAAAAACATAATTTCTTGTAAAAATGTTAGTTGATATCTGTCCTTTGATAAGCTTATTTTCCTACTATGTTGTTTTTCTCAGATCTGAATACTACAGGGAAGACTTTTACTGGTAATAGGATAACCTGTAAATATTTACATAAAGTAGCTTTGTGTCAAAATGACTATTTCCATACAATAGAAATGTGTTGAAATCAAAACTTGAAGAAATTTTACAAAAATTAATGCTGCCCTGAAAGATGGTTTCTAATTACTGGAAATTTATCTTTAGTTTTTAAAAAAGCCATAAAAAGCAACTTAATTTATTAGTTTTGCCAGTATGTTTTTGAGATTTACACTTTAACTTCCTAAATCTGAGTTGCCTAAGTCTTGAATTCCCTAGGAGGGGATGCTCAGTAAATTTTTTAAAAAAGGATCATTTCTGCAAGGTCAGGTCATTATATACCTAGAAAAACAATAAATTAGCATTCACTGGAAGACCTATATATAAAAAATTCCATTTATACGAATGAAAATATTCTTTTGTAGAACTCTGCTTTGTGTACATTTTAATAAAAAATTTAGCAATAGATCAGAAATTGATTTGAATAAAGGTTCCAAATATTTTTATCCTAATATAAGTTAACATTTTAATCATTGGTCTCTGAGGGGCCTGTGAATTTCACTTTTAAACAATTGTTAACTACTTCCTAATTCAGATTTAGAAATAAAAATGCATCTAACACTCATCATGGTTTTAGATCAGTATTGTCAACCTATTGCTTAGATACTGTTAAACCTTTGGAATCCTGTTATGAAATTTTCCCCAGACATTCTCAATAAACGATCTATAAGAAATGCATATGCTGAGCAACATATAAGCTGAAAGCAGTAGTAATAAAAACCACTGGTGTAGGGACGAAGAAACCTAGATGTATTTATTTATTTTTTTAGCTCTTGGCTCTCTCATAACTAGCTGAGTATATCTGGGCAAGTAACTGAACCTTTTAGGACTCAGTATGTTCATCCAAAATATTTAGATTAAGTTAGGTAATCACTAAAGCCTTTTTCAGCCATGTGATGCAAGCATTTTATATTTCTTCTGAGAAATAAATTTCTAATCCTTCTAAAAGGCTGTATGAATAAGTAGGAAAAGCCTGGACAAAGGTAAGGTAGTAAGTTTGGGCAAATACAATCTGAATTGGGTTTTATATTGTTATTTATATAGAAAACGGAGAAGACTTCAGATGGAATTCTTAATTCAAAGTTTAACCAAATGCTAAGTGTAAATAAATAAAAATGACCATAATCCCTATCAAGGTAGAAGGTAGTAAGGTTGTAGGTCTACCTCCAGACAGGGTGTGGTAGTCAGCTTTGCAATTTACTTAAGGATGGACAGAATGGTTTCATCAACAGATGACCAAACCTAGAATCTAAGAAGCATTTCACAGAACCCCAAATTTTTAGACCAGGAGGCATCCGTGGTGACTTCCTCCTACAACTTCACACTAAAGATGAAGAAACCTTCATCTGAGGTCACAAGACAGTTAACAGTGGAAGGGGGAAAATCCATCCCCAAACCAATGAGATTTTAACTATAAAAATAGCCAAAAGTTTGTTTTTAGATTTAAAATTATATATACCCAACAGCGTGACTCAAGTGTTTTAAAAAAAACAAACACCCTTGTATATAGAACACCTGACAGGAGTCTAGGTATGGGAGAGGAGTCACATGAGGGACATGATTAAAAGCTGAGAAGAGGGAAGAAGCATGACAGGACTTCAAATATTTGAAGGATACTATGATGTTGGAAAGCAAGAAAACTTATTCAGTATGCTTCTAAGGGCAAAAGAGGAATCTGTAGATTTAAAATTTAAGGGGGCAGCTTTTGTTCAATATATCGACAAACTTTCTAAACAAGATTCTGAACTCTAGAGTAACCCGATCTAGAAAACTGTTGAATTTGCCCTCCCTAGAGGTGTCTAGGCAAAGGTCAGCGACTACTGTTGTTTTGGTAGCTGCTAATAATTCTCTGGGGTAGGAATTTAGATGAAATAATCTAAAATGTTACCAGTCTACTTGGACAAAGAAACTCTTATGTGGTAACCCAACACCTGGAATAGCCTATAGTTCAAGCTGTTGCTCTTTTTTAAGTCACATTCCTGCAGCTGGAACAGATCAACTGAAACGATCTGAGGTGGGAGTAGTGAGGGTGACAGGTACTTAGAAAAAAGTTAACACTTTGAAAATCCAGTTTGAGTAGATTTAAGATTACCAAAATGTACGTTCTTTTGTTTGTGAAAACAAAGAAAAAAAAACCCCAACAACAACAAACCCACCTATTTTAAAAGATAAACCTCAATTAGAAATTTCTTTGAGTAGTACAGTTAGAAAAGTATTTTAATACAGGAAAAGAAATATAAAAGAAATTTTAAAGAAAACTTTAAAGAAATATAAAATGAAATGACTTCAGAGAGTATTAAAGTATGAACCCCTAAATCAGCAAGCTTGAACGAAAGTTTTGTGGTTCATAAGCATTTGTCAGCTACCCAGAAATCCAACCTGAAAAGAAAAACATGGTACATTGCCGTAGATGGCCAAACATGACTGAACCTGAATTCATTTGGCTGCAAATTACTTGAACATGAGATTATCTGTGGCCCAATCTTCCCTTTATTGTGAATAGTCTTGCACTTCAGCACACGAGAGAACTATTAATTTTACTTTGGGTGCTACTCCAGACCCTGCTGAGGATGTAATTCTGAATTGTGAAAATACACTTGGATAAGGATTAAGGTCCTACAGTTTTATAAACTCTAACCATGAAAATATTTAAGGCTCAAATCTAGAGTTCCTTTTAAAATTTTATGTTACAATTTTCATGAAGTGAATTCACTAACTGAAGTAAGCTACGGGTCCTGAGACTTAGAACATTATTCCAGCTACACATATCCTATTAATTTATGAAAATAAACCGAACTGTAGAATGCTGATGCAATTTCAGTGGGAACTAGGAATTCAAATCCTGGACATAGAATGGTGGTTTACAAACCACTTTTCTATTTACAGTCTCTAAATTATATAGTCCTTTCTAAATTATGAAAAAAAGGTATTAGTTCTGGTATCTCATATCCCCCAAACTCAAACACACGCAAATGAATACTTAGTCATTTAACAGACATTAAATATTCAAAGGTGCTTTTATAGATTAAAAAAAAATAGAACACTCTATTTGGAAACTGTCCAAATCACATATTAACTAAAGATTATTAAAAATACACAATTTAGCCATACATACTAAGATCTAGGCCTAGAAATCCTAAATTACACATACAGTTAAGTCTTCCCAAGTTCCTCAACACTGTATCATTCTGTTGTGTCTCATCCAGGGGATCAAGCACTCTGGCACCTAATACCTGACTAACCAGGTTACCCATCTCGCAACACAACTGTGCAAAATGACCAAGACTGGGAAGGAAGCAAAAAAGTTCTGAGCACCAGAAGCTATAAAAGTTGGTGTGTTAATAAAGCTCATGCCTTTTACTAAAAACAATGGACTCTTGATATCCTCATTTAGAATTTTCTATTTGAAAATGAGAATAAATAGGCTCTTGTAGGTGATTATTTAGGAAAAGGAAAATCAGTTCAGAGGGTATCACTATGCCACAACATATGAGTAAATATTAATATTTAAAACAATCACTGAAAAAAACGGCCAAATCAAAATACTTGGCTTAAGCACTAGGCAAGTACGTATATATGAACTGACTTCTATCTCATCTAATAGTTAAGTTCCAAAGTCAGTATCATAAAAATTAAGCCTTGAAAATTCCTTTAGAGTGTGCCATGATGGATGTTATCTCTTTCAATAGGCCCAGCACAGTTTTTCCTCTGGTATCAGACGAGATCAGTTTTTGTGGTTGAGTACAGGATGAAATAGTTTGGCTTGTATTTGGGGGATGTGCTATATGAAAAACTTTATCTTTAAAATTACAATTACACTGATGGGGGTGAGATGCTTCACCTATGAATAAAGAAACAATGGAGGCACTGACACTCCATGAGAAACAACAGATTCACTTCTGCCATTCCCAGAGTGGCCAATTCTGGAGAATATATTCTTTCAGTAGAATTGTATTTAGAATCCTGTATACTTTTTGAACTGTTAAAATTTTATTTTTTCTCCTGGGGCCTATAGTTGAATTCACTTAAGTGTACATGATATGATTCTACTGTAATATACTCTATACAACATAAAGAGAAGAGATTTAGGTTTCTGGAGTATTCACAAATAGCTAAGAATAAAGCATTACCCTATAGCGATCTGTAGGAATCTATTCTCTAAGTATACAAAAGATCTAATAAAAATTAAGGGAAATTTTAAAACAATTAAGTGCAATGACAAAAAATTGATAAGCCCATTTTTTAGAAGTTGTATATATGGGCAAGGAAATGATTAAAAAAAAATCAGTTACTAAAAAATTTTTTCAACTAAATTTTTAGTAACAGTACTACTACTGTTCAAAGTTCACCTTTTAATATTCTTTGGCAAACACAAATCAAGTAAGTCACATAATATCAATGCTTACTTATGCAGTATAGCAAAACAATTTACATAAAAAAGGATCATTAAAAGATCCTTGAGATCGTTATAAAATTCAACTCCTCTATTTTTTTTACTGAAGATTTTAGTTTTCTAAGTAACCTCTACACCCAATGTGGGGCTTGAACAACCCGAGAATCAAGAGTCTCATGCTCTACTGAGCTCACCAGGCACCCCCTCAACTTCTCTATTTTAAGGAGTGAGATGATGGGATTGATGGAACATGCTAATTTTCTACAAGAAGTTTCAAGGAATTTATACAGCTTAAAAATCTATCAGGTGAAAACGTATTACATGTTTACACCCCACACTATGTAAATTTCCTTCATATTGAAAAGTTATTTTGATTTTTAAGACTGTAATAGCAGGGAAAACTAACTCTCCATGATATACATACACTCTAAAATTAATGGAACTATACTACTTTGTTAGGCCTCAGAATAATTTAGATTATCTTCTAGCTGATTTCTGAAATGTGATTATTTTTCTTATGAACTAAGGATTTCCATTTCACAGAAGTACTTGTTTTCCAGACACAAAGTAAACTGGTTTATAGAACCTTTTCTGGAAATCTTTAAGAAAAAGCAGCACATTTTTATATTTATTAGAAGGTTTAGCTGTAGCCTTACCAGATAATTGGGGTGATGCAATAAATATCTTTACAGTCCTTTCAAAATCTGATTTAAATTATCTTTATAAAAATCTGTGGTAACATAATTTTAACAGTGAATTTCTATAATCTACATGCTTCAACAGATTTATGTTTTAAAATAGAAAGCTAAAATTTTAGGAATATTTTAAGACAGCATTTATTTTAGACACATTTCATAATATAGCCACAAATGCTAAAGTAGATATATTATCTGGAAATATTTCCAAAATGACAATAATCCTATAAAATTAAAAAAATCCTTTAATTAAAATGTTGTTTTCTGAAAAATTATTTTCTCTCTTATAAATTATTCTGCATTACTACCATTAGGTAAGGCTTTTGCAGATCTACTGACTTGCTAGTCTACTTTTAAGCAGTTTAAATAAAAGGTTAGAGAAGCGTCCAAGTATAAAACAGTAACAACTAATGGTCCATTTTCTTTTCTTATTATTTGAAAATATAATTGCTGAATCAGGAATTGTGGTTCACAGAGTGTATCCAGGAAACAAATGTCCCATATTAAACAGTAATAAGTCCCTTTTGTAATGCGGGTTTATTTAAAAAAACACATGTACAGACTTCAAATGAATAATTAACCAAGTCCTTTTTTTTCTCATTCTCTTGAGAGAAAAGAACTTTTAAACTTAAATAGACCATATACTCAAAAAATTAATGAACCTGACATTTCTATAGCAATGTACATCATAACAAATAAACATACCAAAATGTGCTGAACCACTGCTACTTTTACTTTGCGTGGAGGTACTGCATGTCTGGGTCCCGGGTTGTGCTGTTCCTGTTCGATTTATACTCCTATATAATTTTCTACAGGAGAGTTCATCATTGTCACTGTCATGTAGGGATGGTGTCCGAGGCCTAAAATGCCGCCATCTACATGATTTGATATTGACTAGTATCTGACTGAGGTCTTTAGAGAAAGATTTGTCCGAGGTATTTGTTTCTGAGGTATTGGCAAACTGATTGACTGGAGAATGTTGTGGAGAGGAAAGCATTTCCAAATCCAGATGGCGAAACATACTGTCATAGTCTGAGTGAGCTCTGTCCAGTAAGACCCTATTTAAAATAAGGCAGAGAACATACATGTAAATAGCTATTCAAAAATTATGTAAAAAAGACCCCCTCAATTCTCCCAAAGCCATCTTAGACTAAATGTTTAAAAAGGTGAAAATTTGATTATTTCAGTATTTGACTCCTATAGGCTAAATTCCCAATTTCTTTTCTTTTTTTAAAAAATTCTCAATTTCTGATAGAAGTGTTTACTTTATAATGGTCTGATTAAAGAGAGTACTCTACCTTAAAGAATAAGGTATACTATTCATTTTACATCAGTAAGAGCCTTTCAACAGATCTATGAGTTGGTCTACCAGTATAAATTACTGATAAAACATGAGACTATTTTTCTTTTCAAATTGCTTTTCAACCAACGGTTTTTATTTCCATTACAAAGCACCAAAACACTTTATAAAATACCTGTTCTCTATTAAACAAACACTTCGTTCTTTTTTTCTTTCTTTTTTTTTTCTTTTTGGCAGGGGCGGGGGGGGGGTAGGAAAAAAGCAGTAAAAGGTCTGTGATCTTTGGGATATTTTATACCATTAAGATTTCTTTTTTAAAAAATTGTCTTTTTTATGTTTTTGAGAGAGAGAGAGAGAGAGAGAGAGAGAGAGAGAATGTGCAAGCAAGGGAGAAGGACAAAGGGAGAGAGGGAACGAGGGAGAGGGGGAGAGGGAGGGAGGGAGTGGGAGAGGGAGGGAGAGGGAGAGAGAGAATTCTTAGGTAGGCCCCAAGCTCGGTGCAGAGCCTGTGGGGCTTGATCCCACAAACCCGGGATCATGATCTGAGCCAAAATCAAGCTCCTCATTAAAATTTCTTATAGATAAGTATTTGATATCCAATACTCTAGAGGATATTTTTTATGTTATTTATATAAACTTTACAAAAATGATTCTATCTTAAAATGCTAACACTGATTAATGCTAGTACAGAATAAAATATAGCCAACATAGAGAATTTTCACTACTATTGATGTCAACACAATAATGTGGGGAAAAGCAATAAATAAAATATATTTCAGTGCCCAGACAATTCTAAATTAATGTTTAAGTGATTACAAACTGAAATTAAGATTCAAAAATGAAAGAAACACAAATATAAGCCATAATTCACTATAAATTACATCCTTAGATTTTTTCCCCCAAAGCACCTTAATACCAACATAGGAATAGCTTTCTTCTTCTGCACTTTTATGTGCTCTGTAATTCCTTCTTGCCTCCTGCACAAATACACTAAGTCTCACATAAAGGTATATAGAGTATACAGGGTTTCTATCATGTTTAAACAAAAGAAGAGCAATTAGATGCAGAAAAACCGGGAATGTCAAGGTCAGGTTATGCATGGATCTTGGATCCTTTTCACTGATGAATTAAACTTAGTATACTGGTTACATGACATTTCTTGTTGTTGTTTGATTTTTAATTATGTTATTTTAGAGACAGAAAGCGTGAGCAGGAGAGAAAGGCAGAGGGAGACAGAGAATTTAAACAGGCTCCACTCTCAGCATGGAGCCCTATGTGGGGCTCGATCCCATGACCCTGGGATCCTGACCTGAGCCAAAATCAAGGGTCGAATACTTAACTGGCTGAGCCACCCAAGTGCCCAAAGTTTTATAACATTTCTTAGCCTATTCAATCCTTTCTCCTAATATCTCCCAGAACTTCTGAAACAACTTTTTACAGTTTAAGGATTTTAGTCAAAAAATGAGTTAAGAACAGCAAATGGGAACAAATGAGCTACTGAGAAGGATTACCTCACTTTCAACTCTAGTGTGACAACCTACTGTCTAAAATATCCCTATATTAGGAATACAGAAATACCTTACCTTCCACCACGCCCAACCCGTCTTCGTGCAAATCCAATACACCTTTGGGGTACGGTGAGGGTAGTTAAGCAGTATCTATATCGTACATCCCCTAATCCTCCATCTTTAGGACTAGTCCAAGGCCAGTTGCCAGTTTGGTCTAAGTGAGGCTTAAAAAAAAATCCAAATTATCTCATTTTGTCAGTTAAAGGTGAACAGTTTGTTACTGAAAAAGAGAACTTGAAACTTACAGCATAGTACTGACAGCCTGCTTTCCTACGGAAAGCAAAAGGACCATCAGGATCATTTTCTTCTTCAGCTTCTGAAGAGCCAGACAAAACCTTTAAATAAAATGAAGTGAGTCAAAACATGTGACTTCCTACATCCCTCCTCTATATTCATAGAGAACTTCTCATATTTACCTGGGAGAGAGGTTCTTCATCTGAGCTGGGAAAGTCATACTGATTTAAATCTTTAGCATTAAAGACTGGCAGTGCGGCAGGACTCGTCTGTTGAGGAGTAGCAGCAGCAGACGATGGTAAGACTTTGGGCTTCTTCTCATATTTACGTTTAGGTCGGATAAGATCAGCTTTATCTTGCTGCAATAAAGTCAGATATTAATCGAACACCAGAAACCATATTCATCAAACCTACAGTTTGGGTAAGTTTTAAAAAGAAATTTATAGCTATAATGAAGTCATTCATACTCAGAAGAGATAGAAGACTTTATATTTTGTCATCTTATATTGTAAAATCTTAGAGGCTGGTCTCTGCGAAACATGGGTATGTGCCTACAACCTAAACATAACCTCATAAAATATTCTGTTCCAATTAAAATAGAAGAAAAGAAGTTCTTGAGCTTTTGAAATCCTGTAACTGCAGTTAGTATTTACCCTTGGCTCCTGTACCTTTTTCTTAATTTTCCATGAAAAATCTAGAAGAGAATAAAAAAGGGGGATCTAGTCTTTATTCTAAAGAATTAACAAATCGGTTTTGGGAAAATAATGAAAATAATTTTAGATACACAAAACAAACCCCAGATAACTTTTACCATACTGGAACAAAGTTATAATGTGGAGGTATCACAAAATTAGAGTAGTAAGGATCTGAGAGCTGAACAATAAAGGCTTTGTGGAGTGGTGAATTTGAGCAGTTTTAGATGATAAAGAGATGAAATCATTAATCAGGGGCAACACAAGGATAAAATACAAAAGCAAGAGTGAGCTGCTGAACTGAGTGATGTTAGGAATATGTATGGCAGGTAACAGCAAAGGCTAGGAGAAGTATGAAGTATTCAATAGGCAAGAAAGGTTAGAGGCAAAAATTATCCTTGTTGGGAAGAAAAAGTCATGGCAAACAGCATGGTTATATACATATGCTAAATATTTATATCAAATTTTATACAGTTTATGGCATTCACGGTTTTTGGAAAAGTTAGTTATTAAAAAAGTTAATCTATATGGTATCTCTCTTTACAATTCCTACTGTTGCATCGACAGGCCAATCTTGAATCACAAGCTTTGTGGCATATTTTATGGTAAAATTTATTTTATTTTATTTTTTTTACTCTAATGATAAAATATCATTCCATTATCACCTACTATTATCACAAAACTTTTTTATCACGTTATTTGCTTTTTTTTTTGCATTTTTTAAAATGTTTATTTATTTTGAAAGAGACAGAGAGTGAGCGGGGGAGGGGCAGAGAGAGAAGGAGACATAGAATCCGAAGTGGGCTCCAGGTTCTGAGCTGTCAGTGCAGAGACTAACACAGGGCTCGAACTCACGAGGTGTGAGATCCATGACCTGAGCTGAAGTTGGATGCTTAACCGACTGAGGCACCCAGGCATCCCTACCTTATTTGCTTTAAACTCCTTCACATCCATTGCTTCCTGATGTTTAAATTGACTGCTATTAGTAATAGGGATGATGGGGATGGCATAGGTAGGTTTTATTGGCTGTCTCTGTGCCATAACCTCAGACATGATCTCTCCATTGTAGTCACCCAAATTATACCTGAAATTATAAAAAAAAAAAAAAAAAAAGCTTAGATAAAGTTAAAGTTAGTTTTGTATATACTTATTACTCTTAATAAAAGAGATAGAATAATACACACTGACTAGAATTAAGAGTACTTACGAGTATTTGCTGAATGCTTACTAAACTTAAAGATTAGATTACATAATTCCTTTTGTTTCTTCCATTTAGTTTTTGGCTTTTAGCTTTATCCTGGTACCATAAATAGATGACTATTGGAAAAAAAAGGTTCAAACTATAATTTACCAATTTTGATGAAAGATTTGGTGGGGATATTAATATTAATGCCTAAAATGGTGCTTAGGAACTTAATGCAAATTTGAATTGCTTTGTGCTTTACTATAAAACTAATTTTCCTTAAACGAATTGTAAGAAATTTAATAGTGGTTTTCTTTGGAGATACTGACTGGGAAATAGGGCAGCGAGGCTCCAAGTTTTCATTGTATACCTTCCTGAATGATTAAATGTTAAGATCATGGGCCTTTCCCCCTCCCTTCTTTATATTTCTCTGTTAAAAAAATCCAATATGTATTTAAAAAGAAAAAAAATCAGTACCATCTAGCGAGTAAATTAGAAGCTATAGGATTGAAAATGTTCTCTCCCTCCCAGCCTTGCACTCAACTCAAATAAGGACAAAACAATAAACTTATACCTGGCATACTTTAATTTTTTAAAAAAATATTTATTTAATTCTTGAGAGACAGAGAGAGAAAGAGTGTGAGCAGAGCAGAGAGAGAGGGAGACACAGAATGTGAAGCAGCTCCAGGCTCTGAGCTGTCAGCATGGAGCTCCATGTGGGGCTTAAACCCACGAACTGTGAGATCATGACCTGAGCTGAAGTCAGACGCCCAACTGACTGAGCCACCCAGGCGCCCCGTGGCATATTTTAATTTTACCGAACCCAGTCACTTTTAAAGAAAATAGAGGAACACATGTTAAGTATATCATACCACACATTTACATAGTCTCTACTTATTATTAAAAGAAGGTACTTCTGGGGTTAACTGCTTAGATTCCATACTTCAATATACAAAATGCTAATGGTATACTTCCTATGGAAGTATTGCCCTTAAAGTATACTTTACCTCTTTTCCATAATTTCCAGTGTTAAGTGCAATAGCTCCCTTTTACTTTTTTCTCTTCTTTTTATCATCTCTAGGATAGTAACAGCCCGACTCAGATCTCGACGCAGCTTAAGCATTTTTTCATAAGAGGCTTCATCATTTTTGCGATTCTGCAAATATGAAGTTGCTTTTTGAATGTCAATAACACTCTAATGAGTGGCATTCTGAACACAGCTACTGATATTTAATACATATATTTGATAGGTTAGTTAGAATTTTAAAGAAACTCAAAGGGAATATGGATCACCAAGATCAATTTTATATAGAATTTTTAAATAGTTTAACATTAAAATATATCATTAATAGCTGTGTAATGAATCCTAAGGTTGATTCAATTTAAATTAATACTTTTCATTATTTTGTAGAGAAAGTATATTTAAACACAAATTAAAATACCTCCTTCAGATAATGAGATATTTGTAAGTATAATCTTTCTTACGTGAAAAAAATTACAAAAGAAGTTTTCCAAATTCACTTACTTTTCGAGTTTGCATTTTTTCAGTACGTCTTCTAAAAGCCACATAAGGATCATTTGTGCTGGAACCATCTCGTTTCTCTTGTTTTACTGATGGGATAAGAGATGGCCCCCGACAATTTTTTCTCTTTTTAATCCAGTATTCATAAACTTCTCTGATTAATTCATCATCTTCTTTTAGCAGTAGCTTGGCTTCCTGCAGACTGACTGGCTAAATGTAAAATCATTATGTCATTTTCATATAATACACACGTAAGGTTCAAAAGTACTTCCGACTTTAATAACAATAAAATAGCAATAATTAGTAACAGCAAACCTGGAATGCCTTATACATGTCAGTCACTGATGCTTTATATACATTATTTTAGTTAATTTTCACAACCATCTTATCATGTTTATTATCTCTATTTTACAGAGGGGGAAAATGAGGCATGGAAAAATTTAAACATATCACTCAAGATTATGCAGGTTAGTACAGGGCAGATATGGGATATGAACTTATGCTTGTTAACTCCAGAGTCTGCTCACTTACCCTTCCCCAACATTATCTGTTTCCATATAGATATGGAAACACACACTTATTATATATACAATGAAGTTGTACCTGCTGACCACTGCCTTTTTCTAGACGGTCAATCATCTCCTCAAATTGCAATGGGCAGATGTCCATTTTCTTTTTCAGTTTATTCACAAATACTTCATCTTCAGAATCCAAATCATAATCAGGCTGTTCAGCATCCAAACTAAAAGCTGACAGAAGAAACCATAAGGAATCATTTACTATGTGAATCCACTGACAAAAACCTCTCACAGATGTCTGGATAAAAACAAGATCTAGATTTTCTAAAGAAATAAGAAATGTAGGTTTCCCACATTTAAAGTTTAAGAGACTATCCTTATGTTAGTAAAAAAGACAATGGATGTGACCCCTTCCACTGACCAAAAGCAAATAAACTAGACGCCCATTATTAAGAACGTAGAGATTATTAAATGTATTGAACTATATGAAAATCTTATAGCTTAAAATGATAAAATATCAGCA
The DNA here is from genome assembly GCA_028646485.1 of Cryptoprocta ferox. Lineage (NCBI taxonomy): Eukaryota > Metazoa > Chordata > Mammalia > Carnivora > Eupleridae > Cryptoprocta > Cryptoprocta ferox. The sequence continues at coordinate 104,906,097 of CM053571.1, read as the reverse complement.
ATTTCATATGGTTTGATAAACTATCAAAGGATAAGGTCTTTAAGATTGTTTCTAGAATATTTAAGTCCTACTTAATAGATTATTTAACTACTTTACCAAATGCTTAGGGAGTGGTATTTAAAACTGAAGTGTTAGAAGCCACTGCCAATGAATGCATGTCTGCTAAGGTTTGTTTCCTTATGACAATCACTGTCATGGTGATAGAAATGTGATGTATTTATCTGTTAGGATTTGATAAAAAGGCCAAGAACCACTGCTCTATACTATATTATCAAATGTCATTCAATTACTTATCAATATGAAAGTAGGTTGACAATAATATAAGTAAAATATTAAATAGCTTGATATCAAAATGTCTCACACCTTCATCTTCCTTAACTTTTCATCACCTCAGAATCCAAATCCTTAGGACTGTATGAGGCCCTTTTTGACCTAGTCTCTCCAGTCTCATCAGTACTTTTTGATGTAGCAAATATCATGTATTTCTTTTTTTAAGTAATCTCTACACCTGATGTGGGGCTTGAACTCGCAACTCTGAGATCGAGAGTTGCGTGCTCTATTAAGTGAGCCAACCAGGTGCCTCTCAAATTTTATATATTTTATACAGCATGCTATTTCATGTCTTTATATTAGCTATTTCCTGCTTGCCCACCCAGCAAATGACTGCTAACGATCTTTTCAAAACCCAACCTGACATCAAGTCCTGTGCAATTCCTTCCTGACTGGCCCCCTGCTAGTAAATGGTTCCTCGCCACTTTTAGCTTTTTTAGAAGCTATGAACCCTCTCCCCAGAAAAAAAGAGTGTGTGAACATATAGCATTCTGCATAAATCACAAGCAATTCAAATATACCTAAAAGTTGTGGTTATAAGCTTAAAAACTCCTGTTCTAGATCAATACCCTTCTGTAGTATTTTCTACACATACTTTATAATCTACTTGATAAGTATTAGATTATGAATGATTTCCTTGAAAGGAGGCATTGTGACTTCTTATTTATCTCTGTACCTCTAGTGCAGAAACAGTAAACATGTTCATCTCGTATGCTGACTCTGTTTGCTGTACCCTACTGAAAAGCATACTGATACTGCCTCTATTAAAGTCGGGGGGGGGACCCTGAAAAAATATGTAGTCGTCCATTAGTGATATCAGTGATAGGTACAAGAGGTGACCCTTTGGCCATTCCAAACCTATATCCCTGTTTCAAGTTTAAAATTGTATCTGGCCTATAGGAATCCAATAAATATTTGTAGAATTGAACATATTATATACCATTGTTCTTTTTCCATTTTGACCTATATTACGCTTCTGTCACATTCCTAATTAAAATATTTAGACTCTTTCATTAAAAATCTCTATATATTGGGGTGCCTGGGTGTCTCAGTTGGTTGACTGACTCTTGATTTAGGCTCAGGTCATGATCTCGTGGTTTGTGAGACTGAGCCCTGCACTGGGCTCCGTACTGAGCCTGAAGCCTGCCTGGGATTCTCTCCCTCTCTCTCTGCCCCTCCCCTGCTCACAAGTGCTCTCTAAAAAATTAAACAAAACAAAACAAAAAAACCCCAAACTCTATACATTAACATCTCTGCACCCATGTTTCTTACAACCACTGGTCTCCCAATGACTTTCCATGATCTATTTCTGTTTGTTACTGCTATATAAACAGAGCTTTTAGAGATCCTGAAGTAGATTAAACACTGTTAGATTAAAAATACTTGTTTTGTTGGGTCCCTAACCAAAACAATCCATAGCTGTATTGTTCAATAGGATAGTCACTAGCCAATTTAAATTAAAAAGATTAAATTAAAAATCTAGTACCTTAGTCATATTAGCCACATTTCAGGTATTAAAGAGCTACATGTGGCTAGTGCTATACCTGAAAGCACAGATTATAAAATATTTCCATCATCACTAAAAGTTCTATTAAAAAGTGGTGATCCTGATAATACAGAGAGCCAAACTGATAGGGACCAACCAGCAATGTTCTGCTTATTAAGGGTGTATTTCATATATTTTTAGGGTCTCATTTATATATTACTTTGGCATCCTCCACTATAAAATAATTTTTTAGATCAAATCACCCTTACCAAACTTAATTATTCACAAAAATGAAACAAACCCATTTACTATCACCTTATTATTGCATTATCAAAATATATCTGACATACATTATATCATGAATGACAAGTCACATCCAACATATGGAGGAAGGAATTCAAGACTGGAAAGAAAGATCCCTGTCCTAGGACCTGTGTGTCTTTTATAGAAGTTAACAAGTATCTGATGGTCAGACTGCTCTTGCCTTTGCAAGAGACTTTCCCTTTATAGTTGGTGCAAACACATGTAAGGTCTTAAAATGTAAGGAAAACCAAATCTTGTTCAGACATAAAAATATTAAAGCCCTAGAAAAATGCTAACATGTAAAAATTCACTTTAGGATTTCATCTGACCAAAAAAACCAGAGCCAATGATTAACGTGTAAGTTGGCTTCAGCCAAACCTGCCACTTCCAAATGATAGCTCAACTGCAGCTTGATAAAGATATAACGTATTTATCATGGTCCTAAAAATATGAGTATCTTCAAACTTTCTGGGCCATGTTACTGAGTTTGTTCAAAATAGAAAATAGAGTCTGCAGAGAAACAGGCAAATGGATTGCATCTTGTAATTAAGTTGTCAATTAAAATGAGACCTAGCTAGCCAGTAATTGCTTAAAAATAGGAGCCATATTGTAGAGGCTAACTCCTTTTAAAATATTTTGATAGGGATAAACCCAGATTGTGCATGGTTAAACAAAATACACAGATGGAGAAGAAATGCAGTAGAAAGTAAATCTAAGCAAGAACACAAAAGTACATATAAACTGATTATTTTTAAAGGAGATACAAAGTAGTACACACCACAGTCTCATGCTTAGAGTCAAGTAATAGAAATGAAATGTATATAAATGTTTATATAACAAATGGCATATATAGCTCAGACCATAACACCAAATAGCATTTTAAAAATACAAGAGCAGGGGCACCTGGGTGGCTCAGTTGGTTAAGTGTCCAACTCTTGACTTCAGCTCGGGTCATGATCTTATGGTCATGGGATTGAACCCTGCATCAGGCTCCACGATGGGTGTAGAGCCTGCTTGGGATTCTATTTTTCCCTCTCCTTCTCCCTCTCTCTCTGCTACTCTCCCGTTTGCATGTGCAAGCCCACTCTCTTTCTCTCTCCAAATAAATAAATAAACTAAAAAAAAAAAAAAATACAAAAATAAAAAATAAAACTGAAAGAGCCAAATAGTGAAAAGGATATTTGGGTCCATTAAACAGCACAAATTGTCGATTAGAAACAGAACGTAATCCCTGATTGAAAAGAAGGCACACCATCCAAGGTTCAGGAGACATTTGTCAGACCAGGAATGGTAAATGGGTTTCAACTCGAGCACTAACCCTCAATGATTGGTAGTATCAATTGCAAAGTTCTTGAAATAAATGCTGAGCATCTTTGCCTTAGACCTAAGAAGACAAAGCTATTATTCACTAGCGAGATCATCAAAGTCTTCAACTTCTATTTGCACAGAGCTTAGAGTCACTTCTAGAATGTACTTGAGGAGAATGAATAGAGAATCCCAGATTTGAAAGATTTAAATCACAGATACAAAATCCGTTTTGATAAAGTTCTGTGGTTGATTTTATGTTATAATGTAGTACCAGAAGAAAAATGGGGGAAGATGGAGTGTTGTAGGGGGATGGGGAGGTAGGCAAAGGAAGGAGAAAATGCAATCTTTCAGAACTGGGCCATAAAGACAGGATATATCCATGCTGAGAGATAATTTAAAAAGTAGGTTCTACAAAGATCTATTTAAAAAAAACCTTTTCATTTAGAAATTCACACTTCTAAAAATTGCAAAATGAAAATAGTACAAGGAATAGCTGCATATCCTTTCCCAGATTCACCTACTGTTAAACTTTATTATTTATCATTTGCATGCATTCTCTATTTTATATTGATCTATATATACATACATACTTTATTTTTGAGGACACTGGAGGGTAAATTACATTCACAATTGCTCTTTAGTGATAAACACTTCAGAGTGTATTTCCTTAGATTCTTTTATATAATCACAGTATAGACATCAACCTCATAAATTTACACTCAAACAACAATTTAATTTCCTGCCTATATTCCAATTTTGCCAGCTGATCCAACATAGGACCAGTCTAGGATCAGGTATTATTTTTGTTACTGTCTCTTTGGCTTCCTTTTATCTGGAACATTGCCATACTCTTTGTCTTTTAAGACACTAGTATTTTTGAGAATACATCCCTTTCCCCAGAACGTTTCTTCTTCTTATTCCCATCTTGATTAGATTATACACTCTCAGATGGCATACTGCATACTCAACTTTCTTAATCCTTCTCAGGGTATCACATCTAGAGGCACACAACGTTCCTCATAAGTAGTGTTAATTTTTATCAGTCAAGAAATTACCCAATTATTCCACTGCATAACTACTGTTTGTTTTTTTTTCCCCTCTCTTGTAACTAATAAGCGATTGGTAGGGAGAGCTTAAGACCATGCAACTATCCTCCTCCTTTTCAAAATTTCCTCTTCTATTGAGAACACACTGATGATTCTTACATGATCCAATCTTGATCTTGGTAACTGCTAAATGACTTTATAACGTCAACACTCTCTTCATAGTATACCATTCAGCGTTTGGCTTTATACAAGAGACGACTCTTCACCATTTTTTATAATCAGTATGGATTCACGAATTCCTACATTTTTTAATGCTTTACAATTCATTGTTATGCTTAATTATTCCATTGCTTTAATCTTGCTTCTTGGCTTTTCCATTGGACAGAGTATAAATATATACATCTAAATATACGCATATATACATATATAAATGTACATCAAGACTACTCTTTAAAAAGAGGTTTCCTGGATGGCTCAGTCAGGTGAGTAGCCAACTCTTTATTTCGGCTCAGATCATGATCCCAGGACAGTGAGATCAAGCCCTGCGTCAAGCTCTGAGCTGTGCATGGAATCTGTTTAAGATTCCCCCATCCCTCTCCCCTTTTGACCCTCTCCCCTGCTTATGCTCGTGCTCTCTCTCTAAAATAAAGTTTAAAAAAAAAGTTTCCTTTCAGGATTAACAGGAGAGTCTTGAGACCCAAATGCAAAAGGAAGGGGGAGAGAGAGTTGTTCCTGTCTATTCATTCTGGTCAGAACTGTTTTGTCCTTTCTTCCAGTATCAATAGGAAAGAAGTCCCTAGCTGTGTAATCCAGAAACTTTGCAGGTTACTAACCAAAAGAGAAACAACATTACATGATTTGGATCAAGAGATGCTGAGGAGCCAGCACTCAGTGAAGAGCTTACAAAATACCAAAAGTCTGAAGGGGATAACGGTTTTAGTATGGGTTTTTTCCTTCAGAGCTCCGACTTGGATAAAAGGGAGAAAATTATGATTTCTTGCTTTAAGCCAGTCGAAGATAAGGATAGAGCTGAACTTTCCCAAACTAATGTTCAAAGAAATGTTAACAGATAACACATAATAAACACACAAATGGAAAATGGTGGGTTTAAATAAGACTTTTTTTTTTTTTTTTTTTTTAGCCACAAGACTCCCGGAGTCTATAAATACGATAATATGCATTATGATAGGGGAATATAATATGCAATCATTCTCAAAGTTTGACCATTGCTTTCTTAGGGAATACTAATTATTACCTTAAAAACTTCTAAGAAGTGGGGCACCTGGGTGGCTCAGCTGGTTAAGCGTCCAACTTCGGCTCAGGTCATGATTTCACAATTCATTAGTTTGAGCCCTGCATCGGGCTCTGTGCTGAGAGCTGAGAGCCCAGAGCCTGCTTGGAATCTGTGTTTCCCTCTCTCTCTGCCCCTCCCCCGCTGGCACTCTCTCAAAGATAAATAAACAAACAACAAAAAAACTGAAAAAGCAACTCCCCAGAAGAGTTTGTGTAACATTAGCTTAAGTGCTTTACAAAACAGGAATTAGGGGAACTAAACTGCACCAGTCTCTCTCTCTCTTTCTATATATATATATAATTAAAGGTAATGTACCCTTCATAAGTAATTTACTAGACCACCTCACAGTCAAAATTCAATTTTAACTTTATAGGAATTTATACCATAATTATTTTTATTTTACTATACTAAAAGCCAATACCAAGTTTTAAAGAACATAAATCGTATACAATTTCTTCCAGAAAACAGAGTAAGTAAGAGAGAACTCTTTCCAACCTGTTTTATGAAGCTACTATTACTCTGACACCAAAACCAAACAAAGCAGGGGTGCCTGTGTGGCTCAGTTGTTTGAATGTGTGACTTCAGCTTAAGTCATGATCTCACAATTTGAGTTTGAACCCTGCAGTGGGCTCGCTGCTGTCAGGCAGAGACCGCTTTGAATTCTTTTGTCTCCCGTCCACTCTCTGCCCCTCCTTCCCATTCACACACACACTCTCTCTCTTAAAAATGAATAAATATTAAAAACAGATTTAAAAAAAAGACAAACAAGGCAGAGCATGTGCACGTGGCACACACACACACAACACACATACACAGCCAAACATTATCTCTCATAAACCTAGAGGCAAAACTCCCCAATTAAATTTTGGCAAATCCTACCCAATAAGGTATGAAAAAAATACACTACAGCCAAGTGGGATTTATTCCAGGTATGGTTCAATAATTGAAAATCAACCAATGTAACTTATCACCTCAACAGGCTAAAGGAAAAAAAAATCACATCATGCTTTCCATTGATGTAGAAAAAGTATTTGATAAAATTCAACACTGATTCATGATAAAAACTCTCAGTACACTAGGAATAAAAATCACGATCCATAAGAGTAAAACTAACAAACTGGGTCTCAGAAAAATACCTTTTGCTCTGTGAAAGACTCTGTTAAGAGGATGAAAAAACATTATATACACTGGGAGAAAATATTTCCAAATCACATATATGACAATCTCATAAAAGTCAACTACAAAAAAACTTACATGTAACGTAATACTTAATGGTGAGACTTAATTATTTCCTTCTACGATCAGGAACAAGGCAAGGATGTCTGCTCTCACCACGTATTTTGACACAGTATTGAAGTTTTAGCCACTATACTAATGCAAGAAAGAGAAATTAAAGACAGACTGAAAAGGAAACATAAAACTCTATTTGTAGACTACAGTGTGATTTTCTAAGTAGAAAATCCCAAAGAATCTGTGAACATTTCCTAGAACTAATAAGTAATTTCAATTAAGGCCATAGTACATAAGACAAACAATTTCACCTGCATTTCTGTATACTGACAATGAACAAGTGGAAGCCAATCAAAAATGCAATACCATGTTCAACTGCTCCAAAGAAAATAAAACAAAACATTCAGGTATAAATCTAAAGAAATGTGTACCGAATCTGGGGTGCCTGGGTGGCTCAGTTAAGAATTGACTCTTGATTTCGGCTCAGGTCATGATCTCATGGTTCATGAGTTCGAGCCCCATGTCAGTCTCTGTCCTGGCAGCATGGAGCCTACTTGGGATTCTTTCTCTGCCCCTTCCCATCCATGCTCTCTCTCTCTCTCTCAAAAATAAATAAATCATTGTTAATTTTTTTTAAAATAATAAAGAAATGTGTACAGGATCTGTATGATGATAATTATGAAGTGTCAATGAAAGAAATTAAAGAACTAAGTCATACTGTGGTCATGGACTGAAGACTCAACATAGTAAAGATGTCAATTCTCCTCCCTATAGTGACCTATGGGTTTAATCTAATTCTTATCAAAATCTTAGCAAGTTTCTGTGTAGATACAGACAAGCTTCTTGAAGGCCCTAGAACACCCAAAATAATTTTGAAAAAGAAAAATAAAGAAGGAATGACTCTTCCTGATATCAAGGGTTATCACAGAGCTACAGTAATCTAAACAGTGGTACCATCTTGGAATAAATAGAAATCAGTAGAATAGAATATAGAACCCAGAACAGATCCAAATCAATATGTTTAATTTTGGGCCAAGAAGCAAAAGCAATCCAATGGAAGAGGGATGGTTTTTTCAATAAATGATACTGGAGCAATTGTACATCCAGAAGTAAAACCAAAACAAAGCACAAACAAACAAAAAAACCCCTTGACCTAAACCTCACACACTCAAAACTGATCATACACTTCTACGTAATTGATTAAATTTGATCTCATCAAAATTAAAAGCTTTTGTTCTACGACAAGGCTCAGTTAAGAAAAAGAAAAGACAAATTATATATTGGGAGAAAATGTCTAAATCACATATATGACAAAGACTTTGTGTCTAGAATGTATAAAAAAAACAGAATCCTCAAACTCAATGTTAAAACAATCTAATTAGAAAACAGGCAAACACATGCACAATCATTTCACCAAAGAGGATATACAAAAGGCAAATGAACACATGAAAAGGTATTTAATATATTAGCTACTTAGACAAATACAAATTTAAAGTATAATGAGATATCAATGCATACCTATTAAAATGGTTAAAATAAAAAAGTGATAACCCCAAATGCTGACAAGAATACAGGAGAAACTGGATCACACAAATACTTCTGCTGATAATGTAACATGGGAGAGATACTCTGGGAAATACTGTGGAAGTTCTTGTCAAACTAAAAATGGACCCAGCAACTGCACTCCTAGATATTTATCCTAGGAGTTCACAAAAAAACCTGCACATGAATATTTACAGCAGCTTTTTTTTTTTTTATAATAGTCAAAACCTGGAAACTACCCAAATGTCTTTCATTGGGTCAATGACTACACAAACTGTGGTACATACATATTATGGACTACTGCTTGCCAATAAGAAGGAAGGAACTATGACACATGAAACAAGTTGGATGAACTCCAAGGATATATGCTACAGGAAAAAAAGCCAGTCTCTAAAGGACACACACTGCATGATTCCGTTTGTTACATTCATGAACTAACATAATTATAGATATGGAGACATTAGCGGTTGCCAGGGGCTAGGTTTGACTATAAAGGAGTAACAACATGGAATCCTGTGGGAATGATACAGTTGAGTATCTTGATTGAAGTATCTAACACTACATGTATTATCCTGTGAATTTATAATTATTCAAAACAAAATGTTAAAAGAAATTCAATGGCAGCCAACACCAATTAGCAGACTGTCTTAATATTCCAATGTGTATACATCTTTCCAGAGACAACATACTTCAAATTTGTACTCATTAAAAAATTTTCTTCCCAAATAAGCTACAATTCTGCTGCCATTTTATTACTATTATTTGATTACAACAATAGAAAAGTCAATTCCTTTATAAATATTATACCTTTTAACTCTTCTGACCATAATTTAATCAACTAGTTACCAGTAAAATGTATTTTGTGGGTTTTGGTCATCAATGAGCCGTCTATTTGTAAAACATGCATTCCAAATTTTTTTTCATAGCAGTGATCATGTAAATTGATAACCCAAACACATGCATTCATATAATATTACCTGTGGCTGTGGAATACAATGTGGTCCTAGTTAACATACGTGCCATGATTTTTCAGAGAACTAATATTTAGGTTCTAATATTAATCAGATTTGTTCAAAATGTCTGTGTCATAAATGTAATTAAACATGTGAGTGGGCAAGAAAGCACATGCCACTTATTAGGTTCACTTCAAAGTAACCTTTAGTAAACTGGAAAAAATATTTTTTTTCCTAAAGGAAATCAATAACATTATGTATAAGTTAGAATTAACATCAAGTTAAAAATAGCAAATGCTGGGGCACCAGGGTGGCTCAGTCGGTTAAGCGTCTGACTTTGGCTCAGGTCATGATCTCACAGTTTGTGGGTTCAAGCCCTGCATCGGGCTCTGTGCTGACAGCTCAGAGCCTGGAGCCTGCTTCATATGCTGTGTCTCCCTCTCTCTCTCTGCCCCTCCCCGTTCACGTTCTCTATCAAAAATAAACATTAAGAAAAATTAAAAAAAAATACATCAAATGCCAATATAGTACTGATAAGAGCCAATACAGACACTATGTTTTTTTTTGTATTTTTTTTGGTTTTTCACATTTAAGAAATAGTAAAATAAATGTTTAGAACTTAGGACAGAAATGATCATATAGAGGAAAGGTTAACTGAAAAAAATAATTAATTTTAAATAATTATTCTAAAAACATCACAGATTTATATGGTCCTGAAAAAAGGCTTAGACAGAAAAAAAAGTTTCGACATGTTGCTGGAAAAACCTCTTAATCATAAAGCTCAACAACATAATGATGAAAGCTGTATGAATTTTACCTAAGTAAACTTTCACCTATGTTTTAAAGTTGTCAACTACTTGAGGACTGAGTAAATGAAATTTAGTCTCTTAAATTTACAAGCTCTCATAAGATCATCATATGTGATGGCTATCAAAGGGTTATTGCTAATGAAGAACTTATCACTATAAAGTGAAACATGTTACCAATTAGAACACTAAATTTAGGCGTGCCTGGGTGGCTCAGTCATTTGAGCATGGAACTCTTGACTTCGGCTCAGGCATGATCCCAGGATTGTGGGATCAAGCCTGCTCAGCGTGGAGCCTGCTTAACGATCTGCCCCCCGCACCCTCCCCCCGTCTCTGTCTCTCCCCCTCTCCCCAGCTTGTGAGCTCTCTCTCAAATTAAAACAACAACCCCCCAAATCCACTAAATTTTAAAAAGTAAATAGAATCACAGATCAGAGGTTGGCAAACTATTGGTCCAAGGGCCAATACTGGGTTGCCATCCGTTTTTGTCAATCAAGTTTAAATGAAACACAGCTATGGCCATTTGTTTATGTACTGTGTATTGTTGATTCTGCCTTTCAATAGTAGAGCTGAACAGTTGTGACAGACTAAATGACTCCAAAAGGCTAACATATATACTATCTGGCCCTTTACAGAAAAAGTTTGCTGATTCCTGACTTATACTAAGAAGTTCTTTAAGGCTACTCACATTACTATTTCTCAACAGTAAGAAAACCATTTCCACATCTGAGGTATATTCTTTATCCTAAAGTAGCATAAGATTATATGTCGAGATGAAACTAAAAACTCAGGATGAAAATGCCATCTTTTTTTGTCAGGTAGAAATCTCATTTTAAAAGTTGAAAATGGGGTTCCTGGGTGGCCCAGTCATTAAGCATCTGACTTCAGCTCAGGTCACGATTTCACAGTTTGTGAGTTTGAGCTCCGCACTGGGTGAGCATGAGCTCCAGTGAGCCCCACTTCTCTCTCTCTGCTCATGGGATTCTCTCTCTCTCTCTCTCTGTCCCTCACTCATTTGTGCCTTCTCTCTCAAATGAACAAACAAATAAATAAGTTGAAAATGGGCTCTAGTAACTCTCTAAGCCGATGTCAATGAAATGGGTACCAAAGAAGGCCTTGAACAGGTAAAAGTAAAAATGTGTCGAGCTCAGCAGATAATATAGGAAATATAATTATTAAAAGAGTAATTACTTACGCTGTATGTGAATGAGCTGCTTTGGCATCTTAAATTCCCCAGGATATATAGACTCATAGTAAGCAATATTACTTTCTGCCTCTGGGACTGGTATGACCATATTATCCCTCTTCTCGCCATACACCTGCTGTGCTGAAATAGCCCGCTGAAGATGGTGTTCCTAAAAGAGGAAAAAAATTGGTAAGTTTATGTATTTAAAAATAGCAAACAGAACATATACCTTATGAAGACATTTTTGTTTATTTTAAAAATAAGGGATTTTAGGGGTGCCTGGATGGCACAGTTGGTTAAGCATCTGACTTCGGCTCAGTCACGATCTCACAGTTTGTGGGTTCAAGCCTCATACTGGGCTCTGTGCTGACAGCTCAGAGCCTGGGGCCTGCTTCGAATTCTGTGTCTCCCTCTCTCTCCACCCTCCCCCACCCACACGATCACTCTCTCGTTCAAAAATAAACATTAAAAAATAATAAAAAGAGAATTTTAGTAGCTTTGAAAGGATGCTAACAATACAGTTAGTTGTAAAAACATTAAGTAGAAACAAGGTTTTGTTACACTGCACACTTTCTCAATTTAAGAAAGGTACTACACTGAAAGTGAGTTATATTATACAGAAGATTCCAAAAAATGACTCTACTGTTAAAGTTTGCATTTTACAAATGAAATTCAAAGAAAAAAAGGTTAAAACATTTAAATTTGTATGAAGCAAGCAAGCTATGGATAAAAAATTATTCTAATCTCCTTTTCATATAATGCTTCAAAAATTTGGAAAAATACTTTCATATACGTAAACTAATATCTTTTAAAAGGACAGAGATTATTATCTCCATTTTTAGTTGATGAAATGGATACATTCAAACCCAGTCTTTTGTCTCTATAACCCCTTATGAATTTCCTGACCCCTTTTTGAATCGTAATAGAGTGAGTACAGGGGTTGAAAGCATTGGCTTCAGAGTCTGTGACTCCTGGAAAGACACTTTCGTCTTCTAAATACGTTTCCTACAGTAAGAGAAAAATAATCCACTTATAGGGTTGGTCGGAGATTTAAGTAAGATAAATATGCCTAAAATGTTTAGTATAATGTGTGGCATATAGCATATAACAGGTACTCAAAATAAGCTTTGGTTTAGTCACTAAACAGAAAGATTTTACAGTCTGTGATACCACCAGCTGCCATAAAAATATCTGTTCTCACCCAGCCCATGTATCATCACTGAATTTTGGTAAACATTTCATTAAACTAATTTTTAAAAATATATAAAATACAAGTTTAAGGACAAAAACTATTTCAATGGTATGAAAACAGAAAATTCCAGTCCTCATATTCAGGTAAGACTTAAAATTCAGATAGAATTCTCTTGTGCAACATACAGAGCTTTATTCCTAAGGTGTTGGTTCACCTGATCTATCCTGGAGATCTTTTCACATTGACACTTCTATTACAATTTTTGCAACAGCTGCATTGTATTCCACTATATGGATGTAGCATAACTTATTTAACCAGACACTAATTGATAGGGAGAAAAACAAAACAAAACAAAACAAAACAAAACCCTGGAAACAACCTACATGCCTACTCTTCTCTCTGAATGCTACAAAAATCACTTCTGTATTGTTATATACAAGCCATCTTTGTGGGCTGGTGAAAGCATCTGTAAGAAAACTGCAAACGGAAGTCCTCAAAAGGTATCTGGGGTACCAACAACACGTTGCCTGCAGTATCTTAATGACTCTTTAAAATTTTAAAATCATCGATCTAGTTATTTTAGGTTAATTTCTTTATAATGATGATTAAGTTTTTCTTAAATTTTGCTGCGGTTTGCTCATTTTCCAAAGTGCTTTTCTTTTTTGAGGTTTAAATAGATTATTTCCTTTCTAATATTAAGGATATTGGCCCCTTATAATAAATTTTCCAAGTATTTTCCTGAAGTTCGACTTTTGATTTTTAGAGAATTTTTTCCATGCAAGGAAGTTCTATTAAATTTATTTATCTTTTCCTTTATGGTTTGGTCATGTTTAAGAACAGGTATAAATTGTATAGTCACAAACTAGGGTGTACACAAATTTTTTTATAATTCAATTTGATCTTTGATTCAGGCTCCCTACTGGCTAATTGTATCCTCTTATACTTTAGGATAGTTTGCTGTCATATTTACTGGCCCTTATCTATTGATACAGGGTGCTTCTATAAGCCCTAGCTGGGAAGTCAGTCACATGTGTACTTTTTCTACTCTCTGATTCCCTCAAATGTCAAAAAAAAATTTTCTTTGACCTCTGCCCCATAGAGGCATACCAAACTCAGTAAGGCAGTGGGGAAGTAAGGCACATTATTCCTAATTTGCATTTTTTTCCTAATTTAGAACAATTAACCTATCATTTGTGGAGATGAGCATCTGAGACATATGGTCTTTTTATTTTTTGTATAAGGAGAGATGATGGCAAGCCACTTTTCCTAATGTCATACATAAAATCATTTATTCCCTTTAATGATTAAAAACGTGCCAGTATTGGGATGCCTGGGTGGCTCAGATGATTACACATGCGATTCTTAGTTTCAGGTCAGGTCATGATCTCATGGTTTGTGGGATCAAGCCTGGCGTCCAGGTCCACGCTGACAGTAGGCGTCAGCTTGGGATTCTCTCACCCTCTTTCTCTGCCACACCCCTGTACATGCTTGCTCGCTCGCTCTCTCTCAAAATAAATAAATAAACTTTAAAAAATGTTCCTGCCTCCTACACTGTTGGTGGGAATGTAAACTGGTACAGCCACTCTGGAAAACAGTGTGGAGGTTCCTCAAAAAATTAACAATAGAACTCCCCTATGACCCAGCAATAGCACTGCTAGGGATTTACCCAAGGGATACAGGAGTGCTGATCCATAGGGGCACATGTACCCCAATGTTCACAGCAGCACTTTCAACAATAGCCAAATCATGGAAAGAGCCTAAACATCCATCAACTGATGAATGGATCAAGAAGATATGGTTTATCTATACAATGGAATACTACATGGCAATGAGAAAGAATGAAATCTGGCCATTCCTAGCAACATGGATGGAACTCGAGGGTGTTATGCTAAGTGAAATAAGTCAGGCAGAGAAGGACAGATACCATATGTTTTTACTCATATGTGGAACAGGAGAAACTTAACAGAAGACCATGGGGGAGGGGATGGGGAAAAACCTGTAATGGAGAGAGAGGGAGGCAAACCATAAGAGACTCTTAAATACTGAGAACAGCCTGTGGGTTGATGGTGGGGAGAGGGGAACAGGGGTGACAGGATGGAGGAGGGCACTTGCTGGGATGAGCACTGGGTGTTATATGGAAACCAACTTGACAATAAACTATAAAAAATGTGCCTGTATCACAGAATAAATTTCCCTTGCTCTTGGGAGTATTCCTAAACTTTTTTCCTATTCTACCCAATTGTCTGTTATGTCAGATTTAATCTTTTTTAAACAGTATAGCCTCATACTATACTTCATTATCTCGTAAGGCAACTCCTCCCTCATAATTCCTTTTTCAGAATATTCCTGGCTACCTCAGTTATTTTTCTAGATGAACCATAAAGAAAATTACCTTAAAGGTGTGAAATGGGACCCCTAAAGTGTTTTGATTTTTATAGGCAATATAGTATGCTGGTTAAGAACATGGACTTTGGTAACCAAGAATTCTCTGGATCTGAATGTTGGCTCCATGGTTTACGAGCTCTAGGACTTTAGGACTTGAGACAAGATATTTACCCCAGCATGTTTTATTATCTGTAAGTGTACATTGTGTACTTACCTTACAGAATTGTGGTTAAAATGCATGAAACATACTAACTACTCAACACATGGCAACAAATATGTATCTTTCATTATTAGAAAAACTAAAGAATGTCTTATATGCTTAAGTTACCATTTATAGTCTCTGTAGCTTATACAGTATTCTGTAGAAAGCTTTTCCTTATGGTTTTATCTATTTTCCATACCTATGAAATCAAAATTTTATTTATTAATATTAGAGTGAATTCTTCTGCTTTAAAAAATCTTGTCATTTTTTTGTTTTATAAAATACTTCACACAATTTCCTCCTATCTTTACCAGTCAAGAAAATAATTTCCCCCAATGCATGGCTTATAGGGGTAGTGTCATAATGTGTGCAACATACTTTTGTATGTTTCAATTATAGAAACATTTTATTATAGAATAAGAAAAATAATACTGCAAACTAACAATTTTGGAATCTAAGTTGAGAGTATATCGTTGTTCAGCTTTTCTCTAAGTTTGAAAATTTTTTGGTAAAAAGTTAGATGAAGAATAGGGTACTAAGGACCCTAAATGTGTAGAATATAAAAGACTAAGTTCTTCTAAATCTTTCAAAGCATTCCTCAATAGCTGGTATGTAGTTGTAACTTTATATATTCCTATTTTCTCTCTCCCTATGTATATATGAGGACTTTAAGACAGGAAGGGGACCAAACATAGGCCACTGTGGCTGGAGACGAGTGAAGGAGAATAACAGATGCTATCTGCTCAGGGGATTAGCACCAAATCATGCGGAGTCACTGGTCATGTTAAGGATCTGTCCTTTTACTAAAGGCAATAGTGGCTGAAAGGTTTTAAAAATCACCTTGGTTGCTATATAGACAAAAACTATATTCTACAAAATGGAATATGTATAGCCTTAAAATAATATTCAGAATAATATTTAATAATATGGAAAAAACTTATTAAGTAAAAAAGATGTAAAAACTGTATGTTCAGGATATTTGTAGTAATCTTTTTTAAAAGAAAAAGATATAATTGAACATAGCATATTCAGAAAAAAGTCTAATAAAAGTAGATGAGCATATATATAAAACAAATCTTCTCTATATTCTTTTAGTCCTTTCCCTGGTTTATTTTTTCACAGCACTTATCATCCTCTGACATCTCATAAACCTGTTTACTACTGTCACCCTTTCTCCCCACACTCCTCTGCCACCCCAATCTAAGCAGCATGAAGGCAGGGATTTTTGTCTATTCTGGTCACTGCTGAACAGCCACCCTAAAACAAGTATTGAGCACAAAGCATAGTGCTTAAATATTTGCTGAATAAATGAGTATGTATGTATGTATGTATGTATGTATCTGTGTGTGTATATACATATACACATATGCACACACATGAATTCATGCACACATATACATAAAATTTCAAACCAAAAAGTTAACATTATCTCCAGGTGGTACAATTCTGAAATGCTCTTTTGTAATTTTGTTTCCTATATTTTCTAAAATGTACATATAATACTTATTGACAAAAAAAATACTTGAGTACGTTTCACTAAATGATTTTATAAAACACTGTTAATTTCTAAAAGACGTGATTTATTTGGTTCAGTAAAATCTTTCCCATTTAAGTTAATTTAGTTTAAGAGTAAAATATACTTGTAGCTTTTTAGGTAAAGAAAGTATTTTTAAAACCCAAAACTACATATATCTATTTCTAGGAAACAAAACATTAAATTACATTATAGTAACATCAAATTATAAGTGAAAATGAGATTTCTGATTTGAGTAGGAAGATGTAGAATTGTGAAGCCAAGTAACAAATGAACAAATGAGAATGAGGTCTGATTTCAATTTAATAATTTACTGAATACCTGGACTAAATACCTAAGATAATCCAATTTTAAATTACAACTTATATAGAAAGTTAGATATTCACTGAAGATAAGATTTGTCAATGAAATTTTTGAATAAATCTACTTGCAGCATTAAGTAGGCCAGCTGTGTTCAAATAATTTCAAATAGTCCAGTAAAGAGTTTGACAGTTAAAAAATCAAAATGCTGGATTCTACCCTTAGATTTTTTTTTTTTGAACTTTAGGATTTTTGAGAGCTCTTAACATGCTAATGGAAATTGTGGTTGTTCAAGAAGGAGGCTACAGTCCTTCCAAGCCTATGACCACAGAATCATTTTTTTCAGAAAATATCTATTAATAGCTCATGGAGAACTTTTGTTAATAGTTTGGGAAATGCTGGTATAGAACAAAAACTAGAAACACAGACCAGAACATCTAGGATTAAGTTTGTTCATTAATTAACTTAGTCCATATTTATTGAGTGCCAACCGTGTGCCTGGCACTGGAAACACAGTGTTGTAAATAAAATACACACAGTTCCCAACATTGTAGAGCTTACACTCTAGTAGGGAGAACAGATACCAATAAAATGGTCCTAAAAATAAACTGTACACTGTAGTAAGTGCTATGAAGAAAAAGTACAAAGTGTTATTGTAAACATAAGTAGGAAAAGGATTTCAAGGACAGTATAATTTTCACTAGTGCAAAGCTAACATCTGCAGTAATGGGATGTTTAAGCTAGCAAGTACAGTAATGGGAGTTACTTAAAAGATTGTTAAAAAAAAAAAGGGAATAGCTATGTTTGAAGACCACTTACACACATTTGACACAGTGGGGAGGTAAAACTTTTCAATAAAATAACAGGCATAAATTCTCAAGTTTGGATTTACAGGGAACAAAGTAAATAAAATTAAATAATCTAAAGAATTCTTTAATATCTGACCTTACATAAAATGAAATTAACTATAACTTACGATTAAGCAAATAACTTAAAAAGCTTCTTGCACTGCAAGTAATTATGTTTTCTATACATAGCAATATGAATAAAAAGGATCTGAAAAGACTGAACAATGGTCTTTAGAAAGTTCAGAGAGAGGCACACTCTCATGTCTCCATGAAACTTGCTATCATGACACTAAGTTCCTCAAGTATTCACTCATGTTACTTCAGCCTGCCTAGTACACTGAAGAGCATGGGTTCTACAAACAGAATAAGAATACGTAAGAATCTTAGCTTCCTCATGGACCCCAAGTCCAGCAAGTCACTTTGCTACCTATTTGTATTTTGTTTTTCCCCCTGACCCAACTTTCCTTCTCTTCTCTCGGCAGTTAATGTTTTTTCGTTTACTCTCCTCTTTGTTATTTTTACTTACCCCTAGAAAAAGGTTGCCCTTTCAGGTGTTTTTTTATGGTCTCTTTGTTAAATGCATTGGCAGTTTATGTGAAAGGGTTAAAATACCATTTTTATTGATTAAATGAGAGTGACATTAGCTATGTGTAGATAAAATATCTGAAGTGTGTCTTAAGCATCTGCTCTGTGCCTTTGCTCAGACGGATGACTGGACACCTCTGCTGACCTTACCATTCACCACGCCCCCTCACCTCCATGGAAAATTCTCACTTGTTCTTCTAGGTCTGTTTTAAAATGATCTTTCCTCTGTCTCCTCTTAGCAGAAATGCTCCCCAGTTTGTGCTTCTATAATACTACATTCTCTACTTAGAAATTGTGTTGTAGTTATTTGTTAATATACTGATCTCTAAAATGTGGACACTATGTTTTAATTAACCTTTGTGTTTTTTCCTTTAAAAGATGTATTCTCTTGTATTATTTGGGGACTCA
>CM053571.1:104819939-104886659 GCA_028646485.1 Cryptoprocta ferox | reverse complement strand
TAAAATGATCTTTCCTCTGTCTCCTCTTAGCAGAAATGCTCCCCAGTTTGTGCTTCTATAATACTACATTCTCTACTTAGAAATTGTGTTGTAGTTATTTGTTAATATACTGATCTCTAAAATGTGGACACTATGTTTTAATTAACCTTTGTGTTTTTTCCTTTAAAAGATGTATTCTCTTGTATTATTTGGGGACTCAATTTTTTTAAGGATGAAGACTAAATACGAATATCTTGGTAACCTGTTCAGCATCTAGTACTGTATTTTGCTTTACTGCAGACACTCAATACTTTGGTTTATAAAATATCTAAGAAATATTAGCAAACTGAAAGAGTTACTTAAGGTTATTTTGTACAAATTCCTAAATAAAGATTAAGTTACATTCACTTATTCATTAAGTTTTTGTTTAAGCAAATAATGGCCTTAACACTTAGGCGTAACAACAATTAAGACCACATTTAGATCTTTTGGGTTAAGAAATTAAAACATTATTATAAGCAACACTGTATGAAATTCCTTATGGGGAAATATGTGATTACTAATTTGTAAAAAGCCACTTAAGAAATTTAACCCCCAATTATTTATGCATGTAGAGCTGGACTCCATTGCTACTTGAACAAAAAGGCTGAGCTGAATTACTCTTTTATTCTCTAATGACCTTTCTAAGAACTAAAACATCAATGCCTATTCAGGAACATGGCTTCAGCAAGGACTGTGTAGTTTTCTACATCCAAACACTCAATTCATGATTGACTCATTATAAGAACTTTCTGATTGGTTTCCCTGCTTCCATTTTTGACCATTCTTCACAGAAATAGCCAATCTGTTAATATGCAGGTCAAATCATGCCATTATTCCATTTAAAATACTCCAGTTATTTCTTACCTCATTCAGAATAAAAGCCAAAGTTCTTAAAACTGCTTACAAGGTCCAAAATGATTTGCATTCCCCTTTCCTTGTTACCTTTCTGGCATCACTTACTATTCTCCTCTTCACTTACTCTGCGCCTGCATACTGGATTCTTCGCTTTTTTTCAAACTTAAATAGCTTGACCCCTCACCTTCTTCAAGTCTTTGTTCAAAAGTCATCTTTGCCAGCTCTCCCACTATGCAGTCACCAGAATGGCTAAACTTGAGGCTGACAACATCAAATGATGGTGAAGATGTGGAATAACTAGAACTCTCCTACACAGTTACTGAGAAAAAGGAATGGCAGATCTTACCAAACATACCCATTCCACATACCCCAGTAATCCCACTCGTAGGTATTTATGCAAGCCCACAACAAGACCTGAATAAGACTATTCATATGGTTTTATTCATAGTAGTCCCAAAGTGGAAACAACATAGATGTCCCTCAATAGGACAGATGAACAAACCATGGTAGAGTAATATAGTGCAGTAACACTCAGCAACAAAAAAGAACTACTTATACATGCAACAATATGAGTAAATCCCAAAAACACTGAAGTGAGTAAAAACAGTTTTATATAACAAAGTCCACATTCTTTGAGTCCATTTATATCAAGGTTTAAAACAGGCAAAATTATGGTGGAAAAAAAAATCAAAACAGTACTTGTGTCTGGGAAGTGGAGGCTAGGATTAATTGGGAAGGGGAATGAAGACACTTTCACGGATGATGGTAATAATGCTCCATATCTTGATGAGGATTGGGTTATGAAAGTATATGAGTTGGCAAAATTCAGCTAATATATATTTAATATTTGTGAATATCTTTGTATGTAATTTTTACCTCAAAAGAAAAAAAATATTAAATACTGAACTGTAATTAATGACATATATGTTGAACTATTTAGGAAAACATGCACTGATATCTGCAATTTTCTCTGACATACATCAAAATATGGATGGAGACAGATGGATATGAGCTAGAGTAAAATGTTAATAGTAGAAACTAGCTAGTGGGTATACAGGTGGTCACTGTAAATTCTTCAAACTCCACTGTATATGTTTGAAATTTTTCATAATAAAATGTTGCAAAAAAATGGACTCTCTTCCCTCTCTTAACTCTAGAACACTTTATCCACTCCTTTCTTTGTTTTCCTCTATAGTACTTACCTCCTAACAGACTATTGAATTTACTTATTGTTTCATTTATTGTCTTCTCTCCTCCTTAAAATACAAGATTCATGAAGGTAGGCATTTGTTTTATGCGTAGCTCTGCCCTAGATCTAAGCTCTGCCCACACACAAATATCGAATAAATATTTATTGACTAAATGAGCCAGTGAATTGTGCCAGTTATTTAAGGTCCACAAACTGTTCTGGTTTGGAATAGACTTCATAAAAAACTAAGATTAAATTTCATAAAAGCAAAGAAAAAATTAAGGCTTAAACACATCTGGCTTTTCTATTTAAAATACTCAGTGTGAACAGTTAAAATAGTTGAGGATATGGACTATTTGGGAAGAAAAAAACCAATTCAATACTTACTATTTTCTACAAGAGTAAATGGTAAAAAAAATCCTAGGACTATTACCCTCTACCCCTCCTCCCACTTAGAACTCAATTCCCTGAAATTACTTTTATTTCTAGAGTATAAAACAGTAAAATAGACCTTTGTTAAGGTACATGTAAATAGTCCAGTCTTGTTTCTTCTCTGCAGTGTGCAATATTTGTCAATTTAGTCCTTTTCTTACAAAATATTCAGGACATAAAGTTACCACATAACATGGTCAAAGGCAGCCCCAGGCAAAATTAAGTTCAATCTTGATGCTTGCCTTCTCATTCCTTTATTTGTACCCCTTTCATCCCTTTAAACTTGGCTTGTGCTGTATTTACTAAGAGCCTGCATGCTCAATGTGCTGACTGGCATGTGAAGGGGAAGGACCTAAAATTAGTTTCTACTCTCAACAAAGTGACAATCTAACTGGAATGCTTCCCTAAAAAAGGCTCAAAAGCTCTTATTTCTGGTTATAATCTTTATGCTGATGACTTCTAAACCTCCAACATATCCTGGAGAGCTAGTCAGTCATCTGTCATTGCTTAATACCTTTTAACTCACACAGTCAAATAAAATGCAAATGGTGTTTCTCATTTTGGGAGGTTATTACCCTAATCAACAGTATTGAATAATCAAATTTAAACTTGTCTAAAACTAAAGATGTTTATATAATCTAATGCAAACAAAAGCTATGCAAGATTTAGTCCTTGTACACATTCACTCTTGTAATTTCATCCACTATTATGGCGTTAATTGCCATTTGTATGCTGATGACATGATTTGAAATCTTAATTTCTAGCCCAGATTTCTGCCAAACTGTAGGCATATGTATAAAGACCTCTTACTGTATGTTCCACAGACATACCTCACATAACATGAACATGAACATCCCCATCTGCTGACTCTCCAAATCTGTTCCTCTTGTATCACCTAATGCAATGAACTGCACCATTGTACATCTAGTCACCCAAGCCAGAAGACTTGATTTTTCCATCTCTCCCTTGCTTCCTACTTCCCCATTTCCAAATAAGGTCATCAGATCCTATAGATTTGTCATTCATTTTATGTCTAGAAATTATTCAGTGCCTTTTTTTTTTAAATCCCATTGTTACAGTGCACCAATTAGCCTTCTTACTTCCAGTATCACACTATCCTCCAATTCCCTTCTATTGCTACTGTCAGTGGTCTTTCTAAAAGTTAGATCCCATCACTCTCACATTTAACCCTTGGCTCTCTACTGCCTTCATGATGAAATTCAAACTTCTTGGCATGGCAAACAGGGTCTTTCATGACCTAGCTCTAGCTAATTCTTCCAGTCCAACACTTTATCACCTTTTACCCTGATTTTCACACTCTAGCCATAGGGAACATCTAAAAGAACTTTTTAGTGATATCTATATGTGACATTTCCTGTCTTTAAGTCCATCTATACCTCTCTCTACTCTTAATAATTCTACTAGGATATCTACCCCTTTCAGAAAGTCTCTTACAACTATTATATGACACTTCACAGCAGTAGAATAGAAAATAGGTACAGGTAATTTTAAAATGTCTATTTCATAAAAATCCAATTAAAATCTTCACGAAATTGAAAACTAAGCAAGTCAGAATTCAGAAAAAAAACTTCCTGATAGGGGTTTTACCCCTAAACTACTTGCCTCACACATACCAGAAGGGACAGAGCACAACAGGTAGGGAAGAACACCAAGAATTAGAACAAGCTCAATAATAAGATATTTAAAAAGTCACTCATCTTGGATAAAATATTACTTTTTTTAAGTAGTCTCACACCCACTGTGGAGCCCAATGTGGAGCTTGAACTCAAGACCCTTGAGATTAAGACCTGAGCTAAGAGTTGGACGCTCAACTGAGCCACCTAGGTGCCCCAGATAAAGTCCTTTTTAACTTTGGGTTATAAAGCCTTAGAATTTATTACTATGTCTATTAATTCATCATCTCCAGAACTAAAATAGTAATAGCTAACATGTACTGAACATTTATTACATGCCAGGCCTTCACATATCTTATTTCATTTAAAGCTCATAACAATGTATGTTATATACATACACACACATAGAAAAAGACATAGCAACTATCATCCTATCTCACATATTAGTAAACTTGCCTAAATTCATACAATTACCTGGATTGAAACCCACCTGTGAGTCTAGTATGAACTTTTAACAACTTCACTATATTAATTCTCAAAAGTATATAGATTCCCCTAGATTGCTTATTAGTTTCAAGGGAAACTAGTAACTATACAGTGGAGAGACTGGCCCACACCTTGACTGGTGATCAAAACTAGCATGATCAATGAGGGGCAGACAGATACACATACCTCCAGATGTGGTATCAGGAGGCTATGACATCCTTTATGTAATATTCTACCTGGGAGTGTAAAACCTCCATCTAATTGAGAAAACATCAATCTCAAAATGGGATCCTCTATTTAAAAAAAAAAAAAATCGAGGGGACTATAATCCTCAAAAACTGTCTATATCATAGAAGATTAAATACCCACTGAAATATTTAGTAATAAAGGATCACGATGTAGACAACTTAGTCTCACGTGGTTTGGAAAAATATATTATGTGTGTGCATGTGTTTGTGTATGATAGAGAGCATGTGAAAAAACAAACAATAAAGCAAATTGGGAAAATGTTAATGGGTATGTATGGGTGTACTACTCTTTTTCTTACAACTTTTTTTTAAGTTTGAAATTATTTCTCAATAATAGCTTTAAAAAAAAGCTAAGAGTAAAAAGGAAAAAAAAAAAAAAGACTCCTTGAAATCCAGTGGAAGAGGTAGAAGTACTTCTTCCAGAAGTAACTGCACGATCTCTGACCACACGTCAGTGAAACAAACATTTCTGGCTCTGTAATTTCCTTACCTAAACTAGATATTATCAGCATACTGTCTTCTGGATAGTAGTTCTAGAGTTATCATTAAGCATTATGTGAAGAGTTTTGTGGTTCATTTTGAGAAATGCACAGACAGGGATAAACAATGTTGAACAGTTTCTGTACAGAAGAATCCTCACAGGTTTTACATATACTAAAATGTACCATGATTTTCCAAATGAGTAATATAGAAGTCAATATATCCTAATTATTACTGACCATTTATTGTGATTCATCTAAATGTTTGGTGGGACCAAACCTTTAATTTTCAGTATTAAAAAGTATGGTAAGCACTGAAGTTATATGTTAAACTGTGGCATATAAAAACCATTCTCTTCTACAATAAGGAAGTCTATCGATTTTGGGAAACATAACCTTATGACTTCACTGTTAACTCATACTGAGGTATTTTTCACTGTTTGTTTTTAAAAAGGGGGAGCTGTTTTTAGAATATGAAATCTCTGACAATAGAACTCCCTTTTATGGACAGTAGTACAGATTAGCAGTTGGCAAACTATAGCCGGGGGGGGGGGCGGGGGGGGCAAATCTGGCTCACCATCTGTTTTCATAAACAGTTTTAGTAGAACACAGCCATACTCATCCATTTACATATTGCCCATGCTGCTTGTGCCCTACAATAGCAGAGCTGACTAGTTGTGACAGACTGTAAGAACTGCAAAGCCTAAATTATTTACTATCTGACTCTTACAGAAAGTTTGAAGACTCCTGATATTGATATAGTTATTTACACTGTTTACTTTTGAAGATTTAGCAATTTGGTTGTGGTAAGGTGGATCACTGACAGATGCGAAAGCATGCTCTATTTACATGGTGAAAATGACAGTAAGAAGGGGGAAGTTTAGTAAGTAAAATTTTATCTCTATGTTCAGACCCTATATTAGATACTTTATCTTCATTCTTAAAATGTATTACTATACCTATTTTACAGGGAAAGTGAAGCTCAGTAAGATTAAATCACTTGCGTGAAGTGGTGGAAGTAGGATTTGGATTGAGGTCTGACTCCAGAACCCTATGGCCTTTCTATTGTGCCTTAATTCCTTCTTCTTGTCTTCTTTTGCCTTCCCCATGCATGGCTGAGTTCTGGCTGGTACTCAGGGGAGGACTCAAATTACCAAGAGAGAAGCAGAAAGGACTTTAAACAGATGAAGAGATGAACAACAGCATCATGACTACAAGGATCAGTGGAAAGCTATAACCAGATAAGAACATAACAGCAATTTCCTAACTTCTCTTACAGGATTCTCTTTGGAGTGTTTTACTAAATTAATGCTCAAAAAGCTTAACTGCTGGTAATACCCAGGCACCATGGATATGGATATGAAGGATGGAGCAAAGCAAGATTAAGTCCTAGGAGAACCAAGACCAGGTACGTATGTTTCCTGTTAAGTAACTACTCTTACTCATCTATCATTCCTATATACATAGAGGTCCACAGTAAAGTATAAAGTATGTTTTCCTTTAATAAGCATTGTTTTATCTTGCTGAATAGACCATAGAAATACATTAAAATTTATACTTCTTCCCCTGGACTTGCAACACTTTATTATTATTTCTGATACTACATTTACCAAATGTGGAAACAAAGTAATTTTTTACAGAAATAAATAGTAATATGAGCCTCCCTCTAAGAAGAGAATCAGCTTTGAATTAACAGCAAATTGGGAACGAGTTCATTTTGGCTTTAAAGTATTTTGTTTAGGTGTTATTATATAATCTACCGTAAAAGAAGTCAAAAGGATACTAAATGATTTACCACCCTAGATAAGGATCTAAGAAGGATGAAACAGTCTCAAGTTACAGACTTGTTCTTCCATCAAAATAACAGATTATCTCTTGTATTTTCCTGCCAGTCAATGTAGCAATCAAGACTTAGCTGCTGTTATACTGTTCTTATTAATATTTTATAAAAAATATAAACTTTCAGGGTTTGTATGAATGCTAAGTTTCATGCATGTTTAAGGTAACTGTTGAAAAGACTGTAATGTGGCTAGTATAGGAAGAAAGTATAGGAAGTTCATACACTAAAACTAATCTCACAAATTTTCTTCTTTTTCTTAACTAATACCAAGTCCCCTGGTTTCAAAAAAAAAAAAAAAAACCCATGAAACTCCCAGTGTGATAATTTCTGAAAGCTGTGTCTTCTTTAGTAGCTAAAAAATAAAAGGCGCTCTGATAGTCTCAAAACTTTCTTTTTGAACTATATGTCTGTTTCCTTTACTTACTCAAACTCACTCCCCCTTTACTTAAACAGTGATAGATGAAAATAAGTATTTTTAATTTCAAATTATTCTAATTTAGTGTTATTTTGTGGCATAAATTATCTTCTTATAAATTATTAAAATATGTATGGAAATAAAATTTGATTTTAATTTTTATTTTTTATTAGAATATTCTTTATCAAATGAGGGCATCTACAAGGTATATACTATTTAAAAGCACACACACTGATGTCAGAAACCTGCACTGGAATTCCAATTGTGTCACTTTAACTGTTACTTAACTTCTTTAACCCTACATTTTCTTTTTAGTAAAATGAGGAACTGCCATTATAAAGATAAAATGAGATAACCTTTTAGCATAGCACCTCGCACATACTTATTAGCTTTTAATAATAGAAATGACATCAACTTAACTTTTTTTCCTTATCATTAAAGGGCAGAAAATGCTACCTAATTTATAAAAGTTGCATTGAGGATTAAGTGAAATTATGTCTATAAAGCTGTGGTGTATTATTATAACAACAAATTTCAATAAATGGTCTAAATTATTAAGACATTGTTTTATTTTAGCTGTATATGAATCAATAAATTAATAACACTAAGTCCAAATTTACCTGTTTTTTTAAATGATGTCCTTTCTCCTAACTAATCCTATAAATGAGGACATTTTAAACCTCTAATTTTTATTGGCAGTCTGTCATTGTTAAAAACAACCCTAACCTCTGAAGACTATCAAATCTCACTCACTATAGAACTTTAAAGGACAAATTCAGGCACATTACTATAGTGACTACACTCATTTTTTCAGCTTTTACAAAAGAACAAGAACTCTTTATACACTTTAAAGTACAAAAGAAAAAAAATAAAACATGCACTACAGTCATAAGGAAGCCCTGTTCTCTCAGCTTTCCTGATCAAGTTAAATTCATGGCAGTAATTCATTTCAAAGATTATTTTCACCACACATTTTATTCCACAATGGACAAGAGGTATAACTCACTGGAACATTTTAAAACTAATTTAATGCTACCTGAAATAAATTTGGTTTCCCTTTCTTATGGAAGTGAGAGAAAAATGCATAACTATTTAGGAAGGGCAAATAAATGGTTGCAAAACTTGAATAACGTACCTATAGCAATTTTAGATTTAATCCTAACATATGTGAATTGGAAAATTATACTCGTTCTTGCAAAGGTCTTTAAGCTTATATAAACATTACACAAATTATCTTATTTCATAGCAGAAAGATGAAATAACTAAATAAACCTTTGAGATAATATTTAAGACAAGTTTCCTACAAAAGCATTAATTAAATCATGCTTCTAAGTTTTATTATCTCAGAAGCTGCATTAAATTTGGTCAGAATAAAAAGTTGACTCTTCTATACCTAAACAAAAGTAATATACTTTCATGATCCCATTTTAAAGAAGCAAACTGTGGCAGACACTGCCAATTTTTTTAACCCCATAAAGGTAAATTAATTTCCCAGTAATAAATGGCAATAGAGGGCTGATGTTACATACCTGTACTTAATTAGGAATTTATGTTTATTTCAATCTGATGATGTCAACCAAGTATACCTTCTAGTAAGTGAAATATTCATATTATAATCTGACCAAACCAAGGTCAGAATGCAAAACTTACTATTTAAATAGACTGAAGGAGGATAGGTTAAAAACCTTAAGTTCAGAACATAGCTTACTGAAGGTATACTTTTTGTGTCTTCACAAATGTCCTCAAGTATCCCGCTTCCTTCAATCTCTTTCCCCAATACACAAAGATAAACACTGAAAGTGTAATGGATAGCCTTTAGTTCTGTTCATCAAATTATTCCTGGCTGCCTCCCAGGCACATAGTAATGTTGTGCTTTCTGGCTCTCCTGTGTCTGGTGGGACCGGGTGCCTAATTCTGGCCAATGAGTTGTGAATCAAAGTAACTTATTATTTCTAGGCCAGAGTATTTTATTGCCGGTGAAAGATTTCTTCTTCTATCTGCAACCATACTTGAGATGCTGACTTCTGCATCTGTCTAGTTCCCCACCTGATCCATGAAAAAATATTACATAAAACAAGACATAAACTTTTGAGGTTGTTTGTTATCACATCATAACCTACTTGATCCTAATGTAAATTGGTTCCAGAAGTGGGATACCATTATAACACAAAGGCTAAAATATATTCCATTAGTTTGGGGGCCAAGGAGGAAGGAAACTTCTAAGAGGATGGAAGGATGATAATCTGTATTAGGCAGTACAAATTATTTGACATAAAAGTCAGTTATAGCTTGAAAAGCAAATAATGTACTTAATAAAGCTGTAGCTTTAGGAGAAAAGGTTTAAAAAACTGAACATCAAAACGGTGTGCTGGCTGCTCTGTGTTCAGTATTGTAACAAATTTAAAAAACTGATTAGTTTGTAAAACAGGAATGAAAAGGAAGAGTCCAAAAATTTGGGGACTTGTAGCATTTGAAGAATGCTTCACAACCTGAGCCAGAAGTGAAAAAATTAAGAAGGCCATTGACTAACAAAGGAAAAGACCTTGAGGGTAAGTTTCAAATCAGAGTAAAACATCTGAATGGATTAGAGCATCAAAAGCAGAGACCCAATTAAACTGTGTTAATGCTTTCAGTTGAACAAAACAGCTCTGAGGAAAAAGAAGGGACACTAAGGGTGTAGCTTTTCCAGCAAAAGTTAATAGGTTTATGCTAGCAATTAGGAGACTGGCATCTGATAAAGAACTGTGAATACAGGCTACTGGCATACTGAGCTAAATGGAAACACATTAGAAGCCTACTACAAAGTTGTGCTGCCAACAAACAAAAATCAAAAGCCCTTTTAAAATCTGATTGATTTAGAAGTACACTTGCATTAGCTCCCCTAGTATTTTCTAATATCTACTTCAGATGAGGCTAGGGAAGATAATGGAGAATGAAGGAATGCCAAGAGCCACAAAAAAACAATGGACTGGGGAGACCTTCCAGAAGAGCAGATTTAGTACCTAAACAAGAATATTCCCCATAACCAGGGGAAAGGGACCCTTATAAAGTCAGCCTGGTGGGATTTTTGAGTTGCTATGGCTTAGGAAATGCTATGTTTTCCTCTCATTATCCAAATGGGAGTGTTTACTGTGGTTATCATGCCCTTGTTATTCTGATGTATACTAGGTGTATTTACAGTGGGGGAGGGTAGCAGGCAATAATGGAGATAATATTTTCATTCACAGATCTCCAATTAAAAAAACACACACATCCAAACTGGATGTAGAGACTTATGTACATCACCTGGAAATCCTAAGACTTCAAGCTTGATGTGGTTTAGCTGGGACTTTTGGCTGGGTTCACTGGGGGAGGAAATGAGTATATTTTGCTTTAAAGACAATGATTCAAATCTTCGGTTGATGAGAAGCGTAGATCTGTCATTAGTGTTGTTTGCCAAATACTTTTTTCTTTGCCTTCTGGTCATACGGTAGGACTATACCTACTGGTCCTTCTATAGTTAGGTGGAACTGTGTAGCTCGTTCTGGCCAATGAGCTGTAAGCCTAGATGACATATAATTTCTGGACAGAGCATGTGAGTAAGATCCAAGATAAGAGATCTTCCAGAGCTCTTTCCTCTATTAGAGTGTCCAGCCAAGCTGAGATTGGAGGCTGCTCTTTCAGCTGAATCCCAGAGTGGAGTCTTGTAGAACAGAACCTCCAAATCCACCTAATGGTCAATGAAGTTAGAAATCAATCTTTGTCCCATCTGATGAAGGGAAACCATTAACATCACTGAACATCTGAGTCAGAGGCAAGCTTATAGATCAACTAGTTCCTTCTACCAATGGTAAAAATGAGGTCTAGCAGTTAAGTGACCTATCTAATCACATACAGTTGAATGGCAAAAAAATTTGATGGAAACATCATTATCGTCCTGTAAGTCTAAATTATAATGAGATTTATGCTCTTTAAACACAACTCTGGGATAGACTGAACTAGAAACATAAATAAATTAACAACAGGCCAATAATGTACCCATTCATTCAACAAATAATGAAGAAATTAAACTCAAATGCTAAAGGTACTTGGAATCAAGAATCATATGGTAAAGACTAAAGCAAATAATTAAATGAGATGGAAGTTTATAACAGTAATTGCTAAAAAGTTATGCTATGGGAGCATGTAACAGACCTATCCTAAAGGACAGATACCTAAGGAGGTGACCTGAAGCTGAGATCTGAGGGATCTGTGGGAGATTACTAAACCAACCCGTAGAGAACTAATGTATCAGTACATGGCAATAAATGAGAAATGATTCTGTGGATGGAGGGACCTCGAAGGATTTGGAGGAACTAAACAGAGATAGGGGCCAGATTACATAAGACCTAATATATAAGCCACTTTAAGAGCAATGGGAGCTCTTTACAGGTTTTCAGCAGGAAGAGACACAATGAGATTTCAGTTTTCAAAGGACCACTGGTTTTGTTAATACTAGGGAAGGGAGTGATTGCAGTCTTGGGAAGACTTCTTAGGAAAGTACTTAAATCTAGGCAAGAGATGACAGTACTCTGAATTAGGGAAGTGCCAATGGAGATGATAACTTCTGAACTACTTAGAAATTTTTATTCAGGGTATTTTAAGTTCTTGCTATCCTATTTGAACTTTCCTCTTGATTCTTTAATTTCTCCACTGTAATTCATAATAAATCTGAATACATTAAACTGAAAGGACAGCATAACACCAAGATATTATGGGTAGCATAACATATTTATATTACAAGGATGCCTCTCCAACAGGCCTCCCCCAATACTTGTAGAAATTACGCAGCTATTAGGAATGAGTGGTCATCTTATTTCATGCCACTTTATACAGTAAACATTAGATTATATTCCATTGTTTTCCAACTGATAAGGCCTTCTAGATCCAAATCTTAGAAATTACAGATGTTTTTTATTTAAACTTAAGATTTATTCCAGGAAGGATTTAAGGTAGCTGGGCAGAAATAAAGTGACATTATAGTAATTTAATTGTTTTTTGCCAGTGATACAAAGTATTAGGAATCCTTGAGAAGTAAGAACATATGAACAAGAACTAAGGTTCAACTGAGAAATTTTATATGAAAATACCCAATCCTAAAAATACAAAGACTAGGGGGAAATGTTAATTCTCTCAAACATTTTGTTACTCTGTCCCATCTTCACAAAAACCAAGAAAATGTTTCATTACTACAGAAGTTAGACATTTCTCAAGTGTATTTTACAAAATCACAACACAAAAGTTCAGACCAAAAAACCCCCGCAATTCAACAGATATTTTTAGATACTGGATGGAAAAACTCAAAGACAAAAGTATATTTTTGTGGAGTTGATTCTACATTTACAGATATACAGAACAAAACAAAAACAAAAACAAAACAAACTATTCTTATTTTATTGGTACTGAATTGCAAAGGAAAAATTCACCAAGGGAAAAGCATTCATACAGAATTCTCATATACAGTGTCAAGATGTCACTATGGTAGGGGAAAAGGAAACTTCAAAGAAAGTAATAAAGTGGTATTTGCAACCAAAATCTTGGTTTTCAAAAACTCTTTCACATCAGAGAAAAGGCATTTTAATATAAACACTTTAGAGTAAAATAACTGATTTTGATCTTACAGGATTTTACTTCAAATGGAGGAAAAAAGATGACTTTTCAGGACTTGATGTTAGAAGTTGGTTTGCAAGGTTTTATTACATTCTTTTTTTTTTTTTAAGTAGACTTCACACCCAGTGCAGAGTCCACTGTGGAGCTTGAATTCACAACCCTAAGATCAAGATCTGAGCTGAGATCAAGAGTTCGACGCTTAACCGATTGAGCCACCCAGGCTCCCCTTATTATGAGTGATAATCTATTCAAAGTAAAAATAAATATTTCTGATCTTTACAACAGGGACTTAAAAAGACTGCCTCAGATTATAGTTTACTTATCTTATAAATTATGAGCCCCTTGCGGGAAAGAGATGTCTATAGACCCCATAATATTTATCATTATACTTTCTAAGTGTAAGCTTACACATATTTGATAAATCTACACAATATAAAATAAGTACTTTTAGCACAGTGTTTCACAAAATGTGTTTTTAGAAAGGTAATGACATTTTTTCTGCCTTAAAATTTTGGCATAATCATTAGAATGTCTCATGTCCTTCCTAATCTTCCAAAAACACATAAAAATTATAGCATAAATCCTACTTTATTAATTTCACTCCAAAAGTTCAAAGGCAATTAAAAGAGGTATCTATTACCATTTTAGAACACACAAAAAAATCACAAAGTACCTAGATTTTCTCAGAACTAATATTTATTTATTTATTTTTTATTTTTTTCCCCTCAGAACTATTTAAAAAAACATTGGTGCCAGAAAAATATTAAGTGTTTAAGATATAACACAATTTCTGCTCTCAAAGGGCTTTTAGTATAGTAGGAAATAATCATATAAATGAACTTATTTTCTACAAGTTCAGGTTCTATATGACAGGGTTTGGGAAGGTATGCCAAAAAAGGCTTCATAAAAGTTGACAGCAAACAGGAGTTTGTGGAGTGAACCTGTGGAAAGAAAGGGCTTTGGGGGTAAAAAGGGATAGTGTAAACAAAGGCAGAGGTGAGCAATTAAGAGAATATTAAGTACAATAAGTAGTTCAATTTGTTGAGTAGAGGGTTTGTGCGGTAGCACACAACAGAAGTGATGGTATATCAATCACTTCCAAGATAAAGTTGTAAGACTGCAGCTTCTGTCTTAGGCACTCTCTTCGTTGAGTACACTCTATTGGATCATTTGCTCAGGGGAAGCCAGCTGTCTGGTTGTGAGAACAAACAGGTAGTAAATGCAGAGGCCCGTGTGATGAGGAACAGAAACCTCTAGCCAACAATAAGTGAGCCTGGAAGCATATTTTCCAGTTGAGGTGACTGCAACCCTGAACAGCTTTCTGCAAATACGTATCCACAATCACCCAGTAAAGCAACTCCCAGATTCCTGATCTGAAAAAAGGTAGGTCAGATTGTTTGTTTTAAGCTGCTAGGGTTTGGATAAGTAGTTATACAGCAAGAGATATCTAACACATATATTGGTACTGAGAGTCCTTATGGTTTAACAAAAACCTAAAATGTTGGTATGGCTTTGGAACTAGACCATGGCCTCCAAGGACAGAATTAGTGAAGAAACTTAATAAAAGCTTCTTGGTATTTTATAAGGCTTCAATAAGGGCAGAAAAGTGAGACAGATGTTAGAGGAAGGGTATCCCTGTTAGGAAGGGGGCAGAAAGTTTAAGAACACTTACCTTTAGTTATATGAAAAGTAGAAAATGTTACCTAATAACCTGGGTGATTTAGCTAAGGAGATTTTTAAACCAGAAAGTTGAAAAGTGCTGCCTTGTTTTTCTGCTTTATATGGTAAGAAAAATAAAACACAAAAAAACAAACAAAAACTAAATGAAGAACTGTTACAGAGCCAGGAATTGAGGATTTTGAAAATGTCCGATTTCTCCAGGATGCAAACAACACTAAAATTTAGAAATGGTCTCTTAAGCCAATATCAAATCCGGGGCACTAACAGAAAAACGTGGTCTAAAACTAAGTTGAGGGAGTGACTATAAAATCTTTTGTTAAAATCTCAGAAAGATCAAAGACTGTGCCAGACAAAAGGCCTGGTAGAGACCTACTCGCTTCAGATTCTCTCCCAACAATAAGGCTTTTAGGAAGCTTAAGGGTGTGGTATCTCAGCAGCAGCTCATAGTAAAAGGCTTCTCTTAAATATATTTATGTGTGTGGCATTCAACTAATGAAACAGACCCCATAAAGTACATAGAAGACCTACAAAGTTTTTTTTTTTTTAAAGAACTATATATTCTGAAACACTGCCAGCTTGAACTAAGAGACAAGAAACAATACAAAATGAAAAAAGGTCTTCAGAATCCCAAAATGTTGGCAGGAAGAAAAGGTAAGAAAACTCAGTAACAAACATGTTCTACCTTTCATGAAAAAGAAAGGCTGGGTAGAGGGCAGAACCAAATGCCCAAAAGGCAAAGCTGAGAACCTCTGGTGAATTATACTCAGGAATTTACATTCAACCAAAGAATTATCATAATTTGTGTGACTGGATTTCAGATATGCTTTGGATCAGGAACCCTCCTGTGTCTACCACCCCCTACCCTCGGTCTCTTGCTTTGAATGGGAAATATTTTATAGGATTTTCCTTACCCTGTACTATATATTGGGTATGTGAGGGAGGAGGTGGATATTTCTCTTTAGCTTAACAGGTTGAGAGAAATTTGAGTAGCTGTACTTAAGGAACTACATCTGAGAAGCAACAACAGATATCTGAAACCAATTTGGATGGGATTCTGGATTATGAGCTGATACTATAATGGGAGTCTTGTAGCAGCTTTGAAAGGGAGAGCATTTATTCTGCATGTGGCTACTGTGGTAGTCAGCTCCCAATGGTCCCCATCTCCTGGCATTCACAACCTTGTGTAGTTCTCTTCCTACATGTACCAGGCTTGGTTTGTGTGACCATATATCTAACTCCCAAAGTAAGTCATAAAAGACCACTGTTTCTGTCTTTTGTGCTCTCTTACTTGTGCTCTTTTTCTTTTGGATTACCACCTTTGGGGTAAGCCTGCTGCTATATTGTTAGGACAATGAGACAGCAATGGAGAAGTTCATGAAAAGAGGCCTCCGGTCAGCAAGGAATTGAAGCTTGCTAAGAACTATGTGAGGGAGCTTGGAAATGAAATTCTCCAGATTCAGTCAAACCTTTTGAAGACTGCAGCCCTAGCCAAGAACTTTACTGGGAATTTATGAAAGACCCTAGGCCAGGATTGTTCGGAGAAGCTGATCCTAGACTCCTAGCCCTCAAGACCTGTGTGAGATAATGTGTTTATTGCTCTACCCTGCTAAGTCTGGGAGTGATTTATTGTGCAGAAAAAATTCACTAATACAGAATTTAAGCAGTGGAAGACTGAAAATAGAGAGGTCAGATCATCGGGACCCAATAAACCCCACTGAAGAGTTTCTGCATTTTATTCTATCAGAAAAAGGAACAATTTAAAGGATTTTAGATATCAAAGCAACAACCAGACTCAAATTTTAAGAAGAGCAACTGACAGTTTTGAGGGGGTTATAAATTTGAAAAACAGAGTAGTAAGACCAATTAAGAAGCAGTTATAAACCTTTCAGAATAGGGCAGCCTAATCTTTTAAAGGAATTCTTAGACTGAAATGCATAGATTTATATGAAGGAACAGCCTTAAAAATTAAAAACCATCAAAGTGTACAGAACCTGTTAAAAAGTGCAGAAAACTTTTTTTTCAGCTGATGAATTCTTCAAAACACATTTTATACATCTTAGTATCCACTGGGCAACTAAGCATGTATTTAAGTAGAGAAAACAATCCATTTGGTTGACATACTTGTCTACTGAAGACCATGTTGATATCTTGCTTAGTATCTCACATTCTATCATAAATACAACTATATCTGTATCAAAATTAGCATTCACTATCAAAACACTCTATCCATGTTCATCAGGGAAATTGCCAGGGCCTGGCAGTTCAGGGAGTGCCTTTGGTGCGTGTTGAATGAACTCTGCTGTTGTATTTTTGGTGCTCTATCCTTCAGGTCAGTTGTCTGCAGAGGTTCTCCTTGCCTGTTGTGGACTGTCTTTGTTCCCTGGCCTGAATGTGGCAAGTTTTACCTAGGTGTGCTCTGGTCTTCTTGTGAAATGAGACCTGACACTACTGCCACCAGAAGTGAGGCTTTGCAGAATTCTCTGGTTGGGAGATGTGGTGTGGGCAGGGCTTTGTGCTGGTCTTCTGGGGGAGGGGTCCATCATGCTGGAACTGAGGAAAGGGTGACTGAGAATGGGAATTTCACTGGATCGAAGGGGAGTGGGGCTTGTTATAAGCAAGTTCAGCACCCAGGGTTGGCAATATGCTGTTTCCTGCAGGTGGCTCTGTGTTAATCCTGAGGGGTCAGGGAAGGAAATGGTGCTGGCCGGCTCCATTGTTCCTGGAGAGGCATCCCCATGAACATTGCCTCTTAGGAAAATGCACCAAGAAGAGCAAATGATCTCCCCACTCTGTTCCCCAGGTGCTCTTCAGATTGCTGTTTCCATGCTGCCTGCCCCCTGGGTTGTTTGCCTGCCTTCTCTCTAGGAGCAGGAGGGCTCCATTTCATCCAAGCCCACTATAACAAAAATCACTTGTTATATAACAGACAGTTGTTGAAAATTTTCAAACCAACCTAAAAAACACATTTCTATCAAGATTTAAAAATGAAACTAAAATAGTAAATTAAAAAGATCTGTGCACTTACTGCATATAAGGCACCAGGCTAAAAACTTTACACAAGATCTCAATTATACCAGACTTGGGGTTAAGTAGGACAACCAGAACTTGAACAAAACATAACTCCACAGCTCATGTTTTGAGCCCAGTAGAGTGGCTTTTTTCAATTCTATTTTTTCAATTCGATGCTTCTTTTCAAATTCCATCACTATTCTACTTTACACATTTCTCAAATATTCAATCCAAGAACCTACTGCAAAACAAAGGAGAAATAAAAGTAATTTACAATCAAATATGTATTTCAATATGTAAATGCTTGGGGTATGTACCTAGGAAGACAAAATGAAGCAATCACAGATGCTACATGTCTACAAAGAATCATCTGAATGTGAGGTTAAAAAACCCAAACTTTATGCTTTAGGTCTGTTGATTCAAATACTACAAATGATATTGATGAAGTTATTTCCAAAATGGTAACAACTCACTACAAAAATTCTAAACAAAACATAGTATAATATTCCCTTATTTTATATACTAGTAGCAATCCTAGAAATGTTAGTATATATAAAAACTGCACAAAAACACTTTATATTTAGGTCCTAGACTCACGTAATTTACAAGTGGAAATTTCACCTACTAGGATGTTCTGTGGGATAGTCAAAAGTCACGTGGGCAATTCTTTGTGTTGCAGGACTACTCTTTGCATGGTGGATCTCACATTGTTACTGACCCCAAGACCATTTCCCCCAAATTGTGACAAAAGCACCTCCACAATTTTCCCGAATATCCTGAAGATGAGAGAATAGTATAGTCCCTATGGAGAACCACTGCAGAGAAAGGAGAGTTCTCAGATGCTCAATAATAACCTCAAAGATCTACTTGGATGAAATATGCATACTATGCCCAAATCCTTCACTGTAAAGATATTTACAGGCATACCTCATTTTATTGAACTTCACAGGTAGTGCGTTTTTAATAAATTTAAGGTCTGTGGCAACCCTGCATAGATCAAGTGCACAGACCTCATTTTTTTCAACTGCATGTGCTTACTTCATGTCTTTGTGTCACATTTTGATAATTCTCACAATATTTCAAAATTTTTTTCATTATTATATTTGTTATGGTGATCTGTGATCAGTGATTATGACTCAATGAAAGCTCGGATAGTTAACGTTTTTTAGCAATAAAGTATTTTTTAATTAAGGTATGTACTTTTTTTTGACATGTTATTGCACACTTAATAGACTCCAGTATAGTGTAAACATAACTGTAAATGCACTGGGAAACCAAAAAATTCATTTGATTCGCCTTGTTCCAATATTTACTTTATGCAAGACCTGGAACTGAACCCACAATATCTCAGAGATATGCCTGTATATAACTGCAGCAGGAGTGATAGATATTCCTTGGAGCTCCTCAAACAGCCAGTTTCTACCTAGTGGGGATGCCTACCCTTCAGGCTATCATACCATATCTAGTTGTAGAAATGGCTCATATAGTTCAGAGTATCTACCAGGAAGGTATCTTGAACTGTTTGTGCATCTGAAGTTGGCTGGATAAACCTCTCTTTACCAACCGAGTCCAAGACTTAATGCATTTCCTCAGCTCTTATCATCACTCTGATCTCAACATCACCTAATGTGACCCAATCTTCCACCCTTCCTTGCTTTCCCAAACTTTCCACACTGTTATCTAGAATAGAGATATATCACTAAACTCTTCTTCATAAAAGTCTCAACTTCTTTAACTGTTCCTTCAACTTCTCGCCCTAACTGAAGCCTGGCAGGGTCTTCCTGAAATAGTACTCCCGATACCCCTTTTAAGCAGAAGTTATTTTCCCATGTCCAACATACTTATAGGGCACTAAATATTCATCTTCCTTGCTTTCCACCACCAAGCTGATACCATTTATTCTTTGTTGTCCTTTCAAAAATCATAACCCCTCAGAAATTCAGAACACCATTCTCCCCAAAGCTGTCATACACACTCTCTTGGTCAAGTCAAAGAGCTTCCAGTCTTGTTCTCAACTACTACTACACTTCTGCCATCATGACCTTTTCGCCCACATTGATCTTTTTCTGTGTTACATCTTAGCCATCATTCCTGTGATTATATTCTAGCTCTTTCCTTCACTAGTAAATTGTGCCACCTCTGATATCTAAAATCAAGCATTCACTTTTTAACCATCACCCTCCTGATTTAGTTTTACCTATTCCAGCAGTTGCCTCCCACAAAGCCTTTTATGCCAATGACTTCTACCACTTCTCCACTATTCATCAGCTCCCTGATATCTTCTTTCCCTGCTCACCCAGTTTAGATTCCATGGTCTATCATGATAATCTACCTCACTGATGCGCTCATCCCTCTCTTCTTCCTCTGTACTTGTTAGGCAAACCTTAACCCCCCAAAAAACCCTATTATATACCTACTTGGTGCTTGAGCTCAATTTTAATGCTTGCATTCAACTGTTCAAGTGAGCTGACTGGTCTCACTTTAAATGATCACAAATATTGAGCCCTCAGTTCGTGCATCAATCATACCACATTTCTCTAGTAAGTTAGCTTTCCCACACATACCTTCATCTCTCTTAAGCGCACCCCCCACCCCGAGGTGATGACCTCACCTCATACTTCACAGAGAAAATAGAATCATAGAATAAATTACCTCACTCTCCCACTGTCAATTCTAACAACTGATCTGCATTTTTTCCTCACATATCTGCCTTTTTATTACCTTTAAATATTCTGCTCTAATTAGTGATAAACCCCCTCTATGAACTTGGTCCAGGAGAGACAGTTTTAAGGAAATAGTTTTTAGGAACAAAGTCCCCAGTGTAAAATAGGGTTATTTTAACCTTTTTAACATCATTCCAACTATTACACTAAGTCTAATAACTATTTATAATAACTTTTAACACTTTGGTCTACTAATGCTATCACCTGGGTTATTTCTAGGTCATCTTGTTAATTTTTTATTAGTTTTTGGTTGTATTTTTCAGCTTTTCTGCATATCTGGTAATTTTTTTTATTGGATGCTAAACACTAAGTTTTATGTTGTAGGATCTTTTAGTATTCTTTTGAATAATTTTCGGCATTATTCTGGAATACAGTTAAGTTACCTGTCATTAGTTTGATCCTTTTGAGAATAGTGTTTAGTCTTTGTTAGGCTGTATCCTGAACAGTCTTTAGAGCGATTTTGGCCCTACAACCAAGGAAGATACGCTTTTGAGAACTCTTATCTGGTGCCCCATGTATCAGGATGTCTTTCCACTCTGGCTAGTGAGGACATAATACATTCCCAGCCCTGTGTGAGCTTCCAAAACTGTCTCTCCCACTTCTTTCCAGTTGCTTTTCCCTCAGCCTTCAAAAAGTTTCCTCACAGATAGGCTCAGATCAGTTTTCAGCCACTCTAGGGAATCTCTGAAGCTCTCTGTGCATGTCTGATACCCTGCCCTGAAGCCACTTCAGCTTCCCCAAACTCTGAATTTTCTCTCTTCAACACAAGGAGGCTGTCAGGATCTATCTGGGATCCCCTCTATGTATACTAAGTGGGTAGAGATGGAGAAACCAAGGACTAGCTTTGCTTCCTTCGTTTATGTCCTATTCTCCCTTTGTGTCTGCTGAAACGTTGTAACTCATTATTATTATTATTATTATTATTATTATTAACTAATTAAATTTACATCCAATGTAACTTTTTAAAAGAAATCATTTGTTGATCTCCCAGCCTACTCTAGCCACTGTCCTATTTTTTCTGCTCCTTTCCATAGCAGAACTATTGCAAAGCATCATCTACCACTGCCTTCCTTTATCTTTCATTATTTCTTCTATCCTCACTGGGCTTTCCTTCCCATTACTCCACCAAAATATGCCAATGGCACACATCTAATCAAATTAAACAAGCACTTTCCCCTTACTCATCCTCTCAGTGAACAGTTAACCAATGTCCTTTCTTGAGACACTTTGATCCTCATTTTCTTCCTACTTTTCTAATAGTTCCTCCTTTAGCTGAGCCCCAAGGCACAGCTTTAAAACCCATCTATCTCCCAAAGACTTTCAAATTTATAGTACCAACCCATGACTTTTAAATATTACACTTCCAGTGCTGCCTGTTCTAATGCACTACATTCTTACATATCCAGTTAAATATGGACAAGAGGCACTTCAAACACATCCATTCTTTCTGTATCCTCCTTCTCTAATTTTCCCTATTTCAGTAAGTGGCCCAATCACCTACCTACCCAGGTACTCAAGGTGAAAATCAGGAGTCAATCCTTGATTTATTTTTCTCCATCTAATATATTCAGATCCACCAGCAACTTCTGCTGGTTCTACCTTCAAAATATACCTTAAATCCATTTCTCTTTATCTCCACTACTACCACTCTAGTTAAAGTCACCGTCAACTCTCATTCTTGTTCAATATGCCTCATTCTCCCGTATGATAGCAAGAATAATCTTGAAAAAACATGATTCAGATCATGTCACTCCTTTGCCTGAAATTCCCTAATGGCTTCCTATTTCTGAACGATCCAAACTCCTTGTAGTAGCTTATACTACCTTACCAGATATGGACCCCTAACTATCTCTGGGTCCTCAGTCTCATACTACTCTACCTTTTTATTTTGCCCTAGTCATTTCTGCCGTCTATTCCTACCTTATACTCTGCTTCTGTGGGTCTCTCTGCCTGGAATGTTCTTCACCCAGATTTTCACAGGGTTGGCTCATTCCCACCATTCAAGGTTCGGATCCAATGTTCCTTGACCATCTATGCAAAGAAAACTGTATCTTCCTCCTTCCATCTGAAATTAACCTGTTCCACTGCCACATAAGAGTTATAGTTTTTACTTTCATTTGCCTTGTTTTTTGTGTTCCCCCATTATAGAATTCATTCAATTAAACAAATATTGAACACTTACTACATACCAGGCACTATTTTGGGTGCTGAAAACACATTAGTGAAATAAAGCAAGACAAAAATTCCTGCCCTAATACAGCGTACAGTCTAGAAGGTTAAGATCCATGAAAAAAGGAACACTGTTTGTTCAGTGTTGTATCCAGAGGACCTATAACAATACTTGCCTCAAAGCAAATGCACAAGTATTTGCTATAAAAGTGATTGAAAATGGGTTAATCTACATTTTCTCAGTCTGTACAACATACTTCACCTCAAATATCTCCACTTACCTATTAGAATAATGATAAAATTCATGTTTCAGACTTCAAAACAGCCATATTTATATTTTGTTTCCCTTTAGACTCTCTTAACAGGTAAAACACAAATCTGCAACCACAACTAGAGAATTCTGGCTCTAATTTCAAATTCTCATAACAATAAAAGCTTTGGGACTACAGCACCCATTTATATTCTTTAAATCCTGTAGAAGTTGTTAGCCTTTCTGGACTAAACTGGAACCAATTATCCATGCACCCAGACTACCTTTCTTTCTGTGTAAATTATGTTTATATAATATGCAAATGAAATCATTAGCTAATTCAAGATTGAATGACTATTCTATAAACACATAAAATACTGGAAACAGACCATAATATATTCATTACAACAGAAAATTACCATAGCCTTACTTCACTTTGCCATTAAAAAAACCTGGGTGAGTGGAAGCAGGCATGCATACACTAAACGAGGCCTTGAGTCTAAAACTGGTTTTCCCGGGGCACCTGTGCAACTTGGTTAAGTGGCTGACTTCAGCTCAGGTCATGATCTCCCAGTTCGTTGGTTCTAAAAGCTCTGCCATCGGGCTGTGTGCTGACAGCTCAGAGCCCAGAGCCAGCTTCAGATTCTGTTTCCCTCTCCCTCTCCCTCTCCCTCTCTCTCTCTCCCCCCAGCTCACACGCTCTCTCTCAAAAATAAGTATTCAAAAATACATAATAAAAATAAAATTGTCTTTCCCAAATTATTACTCAAATTTAAAGACACACTTTTTGCAACTACATTCAACTCTACAAGGACAAAGAACATATCTAACACATTCATATCGGATAATCCCAAATACAAGGGATTGTGTAAATGTAAGTAAGCCACAAAAGCCAAAATACGTTTTCTCAGAGAATATACAGTTGCTACTTGTGGTTCCAAAATTATGAAAATAATTCATCCTAATATATAAAAATATTTGAAACTATTAAATCATCAGTGGGATGTTTTAAACCTCACATTATCTTTGCCCCTAGATTCACTCTAAGACTATGTCCTATTTCTTCATCCAGAACTTACTATACTGAAATATATGCAACCAAAATGATCTGTTTTAATAATCTGTTACAAAATGCAGCAAACTATGTCACCACGCATAACCGAAGCTGACCCAAACCTTTCAAAGATAACTTCCATAACAACAAATGAGGAAAGGCTTTATCTTTTGAAGAACTGATTATATCCCCCTTCATCGAAGCTACATCTCAAATAATGGGCCATAACAGATTTAACTACATGTTTTTGTTTTTCATCTACCTACCACAGTGGGACTGCTGGATGAAATTCACTTCATTTATATTTAAAGGTATAAGGTTAAAACACTATAATAGCTCAAAATTGTTTCTTATAATCACAGGCTTTAAGTTACATTAACTTGATCAAGAAAGACTTGCCAAAATTTACAAATGTGCTGAAGACGACATGG
The DNA here is from genome assembly GCA_028646485.1 of Cryptoprocta ferox. NCBI lineage: Eukaryota > Metazoa > Chordata > Mammalia > Carnivora > Eupleridae > Cryptoprocta > Cryptoprocta ferox. The sequence goes on along the minus strand of CM053571.1, from coordinate 104,862,116 downwards.
CTTCAAGTAACTCATCTGAAGTAGTTCTAGCAACTTATTTAAAACATTTGAATCATTTCTCATTGATTCCCAATAATATAATCTTACAAAAAAATTATAAAATATTAATGTAAATCACACTCTGAGGAATCAGAAGTTTACTTTAAAAAGTAAAAGACATACTCTACTCCTGTCTTTGTATTTCATATTTTCATACCACTTTTGCACTTAGAAACTCACAACTCATTTTATTCCCAAATTACAATATAAAATTCTCTTTTCCTTGTTGGTTATCTTAAGAAGCAGAATCACAAGCTATGTCATCATCCCCATGGTATTATTGCTTCTTTTAAAATGCTGACTTTTGGGGTGCCTGGGTGGCTCAGTCGGTTAAACATCAGACTCTTGATCTTGGCTCAGGTCATGATCTTATGGTCAGGAGATAAGAGCCCTGCATTAGGCTCTGCACAGTGTCAGTGTCAAGCCTGCTAGGGATTCTCTCTCTGCCCCTCCCCTGCTCAAGAGCATGTGTATGCACATGTGCTCTCTCTCAAATAAATACTTAAATAAAATGCTAGCTTTTGCTTTAAAACTGCTGTTTTTAACCAACTGCTGATAAGAAATATGCTTAACTTTTTAGGAAAACTGAATCATATATATTAGATCCCAAATCTTTCTATCTTTCATCTTTACATCTACCATGATATAGTAGAATGTAAAATATAAAACTAAACCTAGTTTTTAGGAGTGTTGGCTTAATATTTAATCTAGCCACAAATTCATGAAATTGTAAATACAGATTATTATTCCTTGTTTACAAAATTTAAGCTACCTTACATTTATTTTTTAAAATTTTTTTAAAGTTTCTATTTATTTATGAGAGCTAGAGACATCATGAGTAGGGGAGGGGCAGAGAGACAGGGAGGCAGACACAGAATCTGAAGTAGGCTCCAGGCTGGCTCTGAGCTACCAGCACAGAGCCTGACACGGGGCTTGAACCCACGAACCGTGAGATCATGACCTGAGCGTAAGTCGGACGCTTAACTGACTGAGCCACCCAGGCGCCCCTAAGCTACCTTACATTTAGATGGTATTTTTAATTAAGTACTGTTGATTAGAAGAAAGAAATGGACATTCAGTACAATCTCCATTACACATCACAAACCATCTACAAAACATCATTATATAAATAAACCTGTCAGTTCTCATTACCATTGTTTTATAGAAAATGAACTCTAAGTCCAAATTGTACTAAACCAAAATTTTAAATATCAAATAGTACACTGAAACAAGAGCTCTTTAGGCACCTAGGAACTACAGTTTTCAAGAGGTTCCTTTTGTAGTTATGAGTAGTCTCTTCCTTTAAGCCAATTAAGGGGGAGGAGAGGGGAAGAGTACTCTCTTCCTAAATTGCCTATAGCTTGTTTCAATTATCCTTCTCCTAATAACTCTACATAATTGTCATACTAATAAAACCAAAATGACTTCGCTTGAAATTTCTACTAAGAGAGTTAGCAGTCCTTAATCGAGCTTTCTGCTCCAACTCATCACCAATACTTTGAGAAACTGATGGACAAATACGAACTTTTCTCCAAGAAAAATATACCATCACAAAATTTTATATGCATATTGTGGGAATTCACTACTTCCAGAATCATTTCCACGTAGTCCTTAAACTTAGAAACTTCTACTCAAAAATATCTTGGCAGGGGGCACCTGGCTGGCTCAGCTGGCAGAGCATGTGGCTCTTGATCTTAGGATCATGAGTTCAAGCCCCACACTGGGCATATAATTTACCTAAAAAAAATTAAATTAAACAAAATCTTCAGGTACAAATTTGAAATTAAATTTTACTATTGCTTCTTAATTATCTTTGGTTTTAAAAAGACTAGTTATTGGCTACTTAATGCAAAAAAATTTCAAGTTCTTTCTAATTCAAACTATTTGTAAAAATTAAACTTTGCTTCTAAACTGAGATTTCACATATTTTTCTTTACTTCCAAGAAAGAAGGAAGAAATCTAATTTAATTTTATAGCTCCAAATACAAAGACTTTTTAGTTTATAAAACTTTAGAGGGGAAAAAAAGAGTTGTGTCTTCTTTCAAAAAATGAGAAATCAAACATTTAAGTTGATCATTTAAAGTGATTTTTTATAAAATAAAAAACTAGACTTTTATCAATTTTTGAAAACGTAGCACTTATTTTTCCTCATTTCAGATATATACATATTTCCAATTTATCCCTAATTAAAAACAAAGAACCTGTCCACTTTATAAATGGTCCTTAACTTGGATTTAATAACATTATATACAGGACCTAGTAACGGATGGTAGTTTTAAGAGGAGAGAAAGGCAGGTGTATAAGACCATTTTGTCCAGATAGAACCCAATTAAAACAAGGTGTTGGACTGTAATGACTAGACCCTACTTCTAAAACTCTCAAAGGGAGCTGTGTAGGGTAATATCAATGTGGTATCACTAACACGTCAATTACATCACCTATTCTACCCAAACCAGACTAGGTAATAGGAGTAGAAGGTTAACTCTCCACTCATAATGGAGCCACAATACCCTGGACATCCCAAAGTTATACTATAGGAACCAGGTAGCCCCAATGTGTTAATGACTTTAAAACCAATGTTATTAGAATGTCTTTCCTAAAGGTAAGTATCCATAAAGCAGAATTGTACTTTAATGTAAAGCTCCAACTTTAACCAACATAAATCAATTTTAATAAAAACATACCAAATAGTACTGACATCTTGCAAAAGTTATCCTTTCAATTAAAACAGAAGCCGTGGCACTAGAATTAGTATTTCAACATTCCTAACTTCAAAGTAAAGATCTCAAATTTAAGATTATCTTAACAAAAATGTTAAAATATAATAATGGTGCAAACATCTGCCCTCTCAACTTGTTCGAACTTTTAACCCCAAAGGGACTCATTTATCTCATTTTAGAACTGACAGTCTATTGATTTCCTATTTGAAAATTACTTCTGTAATTCATTAACTCAAAGTCTTCATCAAATGTTATTTTTTGATTTAGCAAGCTACAATGTATTACAGTGTACCGATTTAAACATTTAACCCCTAAACATCTAAGACTCTGTCCAATCCTTCAATTTATTACAATCTGGAGTTATTTTTCAATCCTACTACCCTAATAAATAACAACTAAGTTCTAAAATTGAGTAAAGTCTTGGGGGAGGGGAGATTTCTGCTTAAAGTTGTTTTTTAAAAATTAAGAGGCATGCCTAATTGTGTTCAGATTACATTAAAATTGGTTAAATAGAAGTACATTAATAACTTTTATTTTCTCAGTGGTAAGATCTAGAATTTGTCCTTCACCACAGAAACAAAATATGGTAAAAATTACCAGATATAGTTCACATGACAATACTGCAAATACATTTTGATCATGAAATGCTTTCTTAATCAGGGGGTATATACAAAACTGTCATTTAAATCTGCCCCATCTTTCATGATCAACATACCATTATACTTTTTCTAAACTAGACCCTTAATTCAGGTTCTAGGTCTCTTTGATCTAAGAGACACCATAAATGATGTGTCAAAGGAGAAAGTTTGTTTTAACCATTCATCTTTACAAGTATATCATGCTTCAGCAAATTATCAAAAAATTGTTTTTCTAAGGTTAACTGAGAATTCAATTATTTTTATGTTTAGTCTACATTTTCAATATTGTGTAGCATGCTACTTTCAATATTGTGATTTATATGGCCTACTACTACTGATAACATGAACCAAAGGACTGTAGAGCAGCAGTTTACTTGGTACTATTTACATTTTTTTTTTTTATTAAATTCAGTATCTATTCTTGAGGTCTGTGCTTCACTGATTATAGTTTTGGTTGGATGTAAATTGAAACAAATTCTAAACAGATGACAGAAAAAGGCAGTCTGAAGGGGGGAAAAATCCCTCATGTCCCTCAGAGAGATTGCACATGTTACTAACTAATGATATCCACGCACTATAAAATGTCAAAATTATTTCAGTGAACAACGTTATCTGTAAAATTTAACAAGCACTGATACTTTAGTTGAGTTCAGCCAGATTTCAGGTTGTAGCTCTTGAGACTGTCCAAAATACTCAGAAGCAAGGCCTAACTAAATGTCTAAGTAGTGTACTGTAGTGCTACCTTGCTTTTTATAAAGCATCTCCCCACCTTCCCAGGCTGCAAAACAACTACAAATTAAATTCCAACGCAGTGTAACACCAACACCCCAACTTGAAAGTATTATCTGTAAAACTTATAAACAGAAAAAAAATAAAACCAAAAGACAAGATTCTGCAGTCACAAGTACTTTAATTTTTAAAAACAAATCACTTATTAAAAAATAAACAAATGGCACCAGTCTACTCTAAAGTTGATACAAGCAAAATAAACTGAGAAGTTCTGTCTGATAAGTGCTCCAAGTCAGTGCTATACTAGACAATCTCAACTACTACATACACTTATCACTTAGCTTATCTGTAAAGTTAGATTTAAAACACTACTCTCAAAAGTAACATTCAACTGTCACAACTGTTTTACTTTAAAAGGTTAAAAAACCCAAACAGTTTAAACAGCTTTATTTTCAAAATCAACATTACAGAGCATAATTTCTACATTTAAAATTCTTACAGTACCAAAGAGAAGTATTACAGTACAATTTTCCACAACACAATTGTAGCACACAAATCCAGCGACTCCTTGATTTCCTTGAACTGTAAATACACTGCACCCTGTTTAAATGGCTGTACCTGAAAACCAAGGTATGCAATTCCTTAGGATTAGAAGTCATCAAGTTATACTGTCACGGATCTGGGGGAAATGAGGGGAAGATTCTATTATCCTTGTGTCTGAACCCAGATTCCACAACTAGGCAAAGCCATAACCATGATAAAATGTCTATTAGCTGTGAACAGTTAAATACTGAAACCCACCCGATATAAAACATCTGAACGTAAGATTTCTGTAAATGAATTCACTTAACTTTAGTTCGGTTATCGACAAGGAAGGACCCTCTTTCGAAATCTAGATCTATAACATCTTCTTAAATTGGGTCTTTTCTTCCCCCATGTTGAGAAACCAGAAAGGCGGACTTACACTTTATTTACCAAAAAAAAAAAAAAAAAAAAAGCAATAATAAAGTTACAGGCTTTAGAAAAGCTACGTAATCCAAAATAAGTCTGCAACATAGTCTCAAAGATCAAAGCAAAAGTCAGAGTAGTAGTTTATTACCCTCCGACTAATTAGAATTGGAGAGGAATGAATGCAAAAGTCCCAGAGACAAAATACAGAAAATGAGTCTTATCTTCTATAAAAGTCATCCGAGCAAACACGCAGTACTCTCGACACTCTGTTGCAGGGGATAAAAGGAATACAAGCCTCACAGACCTGCTGTCAACATTACAAGCCCCACTGAGACTCCGCGTCGGGGCCGCACAGAGCCCAGCCACCTTTCCAGGCCACCGGGAAGCGAAATTCCCCCACTGTGCACGGAACCTGCGCTCCCCAGCGCCGGCAGCGCGCGAAGGCCGAGGTGGCCCTAGAACGCCACCCAGCGGCCTGCCGGGAGGGCTGCAGGCGGGTCCTCCGCGGCTCCCGGCTCGCCGCACCCCCACCGCCACCCAGCCCGTTCCCCTCTCCGGATGCACAAGGCCCAACCCAAGAACTAAGACCACAAAATGGCTGCCGGCAGCTTCGTCACGTGACCCCTTTGTGCCTTTCGGGCTCCCGAACTCCCCGGGACCCGGGTACAAGTGGCCGGGGTCGGCGGGTGGCCTTAGGGGAGGCCCCGCCGGGCCGCGGCGGCCGGGGATCGAGGCCGGGGGAGGCGGGGTAAAGGCCCGGCCGGCGACTGAGAGTCGGCGGCGAAGAGAAGATGGCGGCCATTTTGTGTGGGTATGCTGCTCCGCCGCCGCCGCAGGCAGCAGAGGGAACGGGGCCTGGCGCTGGGTCGGACAGGGGAGTTAACACGTACCGACTCCTCTTCCTTCTCCATTCCGGTGGGCATCTGCGGCACGGCCCGGTTTATCGAGGCGTATTCGTGCAGGTCGGGCAGATCCTCACAGCGGAAAACCGGCAGCGGCTTCGAGGCGTCTAGCGCCCGCGCCCGAAACGACAGTTTACTCATCTCAGGCGCAGCAGATACCTCTCCGCTCTGGGGAAACGGCCCCGGCCAGCGGGATCATGGAGAACCGGGGGTTCGGTCCCCACTCGCCTACCGCTGCCGGGGACTTGAGGGGCGGAGCGCAGAGCCCGCCGTCCGGGCACTAACACCAGCCGGGAGGGTGGGAGGCTGTGCCGCTCCGCTCCTCTCTCGCTCGCTCTCTTCAATACGCCATGGCCAACATGGCGGACATTAAAACTCCACTGTGCGCTCTTCAGCCAACCCCAGCCATTCCCCACACTGCATCGCGCAGCGGCGCGGGCACGCGGGGGGGGGAGCGCGGGCTCGAGGCCGGGCGCCGGCACGGAGCGCGCGTCCCGCCAACCCCCGGCGCCCGCCGGCCTCGCTGCTCGCGGCCCCCACCCTCCGCAGGCCCGGAGGCGGACGGGCGGGACGGGGGCAGACTGGGCGCTCGGACGCCGGGAGCCGACTCCTCGATCCTCCTGTCCCTCTCGCTCACACGCTCACTTTCTCACGCTCGCTCCCTCCCAGCGCCGTTTTCTGACAGGCAAAGGTGCAGGCAAACTACCTCCAGCCGCAAGCCGGCTTTGCGAAAGGCAACGGCGGGAGAATTGCAGGGTGGTGCTATTACCCTGGGGTGGGCGGGCTCGGCACCTGTCACCCCCGCCAGCGGCCTGCGCGAGGGGCGGGGGCGGCGCTGGGGGGCCAGAGTCGCCCTCAGTGGGGGTTAGGAGGGGCGCTCCAGAGGCGCTGAGCACCGATGGCAAATTCAGTGGGTGAAATCATGTCTTAGTTATCACGGCTTTTTAGGTCTTTAAAACAAAAATACAAACGAAATTAGGGGCAAAATGATACTTGGGGAGAACTTTTACCAGCGATTATTTTTACGTCTAATGAAACTCTGGATTATAATATTTGACAGGCTCCGCGGCAAATCTGGTCAGTTCCCATCCATGGGGTTCAGTCTAAACAGTAGGCATCCTTCACTTCATCCTATCCCTCCAAAATAGGTCTTTTTTTAAATCTTGCATTTTATATACCCATATTCACTTTTTTATTGTAATTGAGGCAAAAGGAGTTATCGGACACTATAACCGAAAGGGAAAAAAATTTAAAGCAAGACCTACTTCAAATTTGTACAGCCAATTCATTAAATGTAGTTCATGATTTTCTGTTTGTCCTGAAAGAAAATGTTGCTTCTGTAACATAGTCATGGGCTCACACTTATCATTTGTTTTCTGAAAAACTTTATAAGATTGAATCATATAAAGACCTGTATGTAGTACTCCTGCCAAATCAAAAAAGAAAAAAGGGGAAAAACTGTATTATCAAAAGAAATTTAGATGCATGTGATATATGAATATTTGGGTTATATTATACATGAAAATAGGTATCCAGAGGGCTCTTTCCAATGGCATGTTAAAACAAACAAAAACCAGAAAGACTGTTGGGGTGGGTTTAAGTAGGTTTCGCAGCAAAATTTCCACCATTCACTGAGATAGAAAAATGTTTTATAAGTCTGCTTTTCTCCCTGGGGGCTACACAGTAAAAATAATAATAATTCTTAAATACTGGGTTGGACAGGAACTGTTACTTGGTTAAGGCACATAGGAAACTGCTATCTTCCAGCCTGGTTTAGCTACACTCTACCAGGTGGGGAGAAGACAAGGAATGCATAGATTCCAGTTCTCAAAAATTACCCTAAAATTCTAATACTGACAACTTACCTCTGGGAGGCAGAGGGACTTTCATCTACATTTCCTATACTAATACTGTGCATTTATTCAATCAGCAAACATTTACTGAGCCCTGGTGGCCTGCTAAGTATGCTGCTGATGACTTGTCACCCGCAAAGCTCAGAGCTTGTGGAGGAGGACCTGTAGATGAAAACTGCCACACCTGAAGTAAGTGTTATGATGAAAGCCCAGGCTATTGTGGGAACAGGCAGGAGTGGCTGTAATGAAAGCATTTAGGGAAGGTTTTTTGTAGGAGATGGTATCTGAGTCAAAATTGTGTAGGATAAGTATGAGTTAACCTTGCCAAAAAAATGAAGAGAAGTATATTAGGCAAGGGAAGCAGCATGTGCAAAGACTCAGCCATGAAAGCCCATATCATATTCTGGGAGCCTCAAGAATTGCCAACCACACTGAAATAGACACCTATTTAGCCAAGTTTAAGAGTTCTCTGCAGTCTAGTAGTCCTCTGCAGCCTATAATATTAGATTTCTGAAAATCCCATAAGTAGAATTCCATTTATTTTACAGAAGACTTCATAGAACAAAGTCTTTACAGACTTCATAGAACAAAATAGGATCTTACGTTATGAGTGAACCACCATGGAAACAAATACATGTATTTTTAAACTTCATGAAAATAACAGCTTATGGATAACATTTTCTATATCCCTTATGGACACTGTACAAATCAGTTCCTTGTTCTCTAGAAATTCTAGAATCATCTTCCATGGCAGGTTCGGAGATATGCTTAAAAATTACGCTTGCCTTTTCACAGATAATATGCCTGCTAAGTGACCTTTTCTTTTTCCAGCAATTCTCCATCCAGCTCAATGCCCTGCATTTCTGACTCCCAGGTCCCACAGGGTTCCCAAGGACCAAAAGGCTGGAGTCCCAAGCCTCTTACTCAATTCACTTCCCTCCCTCCTAAGGGCCAGGAGTGCAGAAATAAAGGTTCAGGTTTAAATATAGGGAATACAAGTAAGATTCTGGTAAGGAGATACCCAGTAAACCAAATGACCAATACAAAGCAGTATGGTGAAGTGCATTGCTATGGAAGTTCAGAAGGAAAAATCAGTGCCAGCTGGGCTGATCAGACATCATGGAGACGATAGCATGTGATTTGGTTGTGAAGGATGACTAATATTCCAGTTGGTAAAGGCAATGAACTGGTAGAAGAAAAGGTATTCATGGGAGAAAGCAACTGTATGAATAAAACAGTGAGAGGAGGAAACTGCCACGTGTGTGAAGATGAGGTTTATTTAGCCAGAGTTCAGTAGAAGACTCCAACAACAAACCAGGTGTGTAGTAAAACTGGTAAGCACTTGGGTTGAGAGAGTAGGAGTAGAAAGTAAAAAGTTTTATGGTAATAATAATTACTCATGATATCGTTATGCTGAAATGTGCTTCATTTCAATTTATACCAAATACAGAACTTCTGCTGAAAACACAACAAAGAATGTGTGAAATGCAACTGCTCTAACACTGCAGTTTACTATATATAATAAACCTGAAATATGGCTCTAAATTTTAGTTCATGTCCTATATGTGCCCAAGTCTTATTATTTATTCTTTGAAACTGCATCTAGGATTTGTCTCCTTATTTTCATTCCCATTGCCTTAACCATAATGCCAGCTCTCATCACTTCACAACTGGAAAGTAGGAATTCGTAATTATATTCATTCATTCCTTCAAGAAACGGTTATTAACCATCTACTTTACAGGAAACTGCAGGAACTCTCCTAGTGACTAGTGGTAACCAATAGTGGCTGGTAGAGGTTTCCAAGGATATGAAGGACAAACTGCCCTTCAGGGCTTCATAGTGCATGCCACCCAACCAGTGTGCTTAAATCCTCATTCCGTGCGTATCCTCCTTTCCCCAAGTCACTTATTTATATCTGCTCTTCATTTTGCCCATTAGATAAAGTCAAAAAAAAATTTTTTTTGTATGGTTGTTAAGGCCTCATAATTTTGCCTAACTCTGTCCAACATCATTTCTCATTATTGCCTAAGACAAGCTCTTCACTCAGACTGGTAAGTCTCATCACCATCTTTAGAAATCAGCAAGTCTTTCCTGCCTCCAGATTTTCATTCATTCCTTTTTCTCAATTCTCCCTGTCTGGCTTCTGACTGACAGTATATTTCTAGCTCACAAAATGAGAAATGCGACCCCACAGAAATGTGTTGAAGATTCAATAAAACATTCCATGCAAATATTTAAAATGGTCTCTGGCCCACAGCAAACATTCAGTAATTATAAACTATTGTTATTATCCCTCAAAATCCAAATCAAATATCATTTCTTTCTTGAAATTTTGACTACTTAATCTCTCTGGGTTCTAATTTCCTAATGAAGACTGAGTGACTGGTTAGGTGAATTCAAAATAATAATTCTTGGGGCGCCTGGGTGGCTCAATCGGTTGAGCGTCCGGCTTCAGCTCAGGTCATGATCTCTCGGTTTGTGGGTTCGAGCCCCGCATAGGGCTCTGTGCTGACAACTAGCTCGGAGCCTGGAGTCTGTCTTTGGATTCTCTGTCTCCTTCTCTCTCTGACCCTCCCCTGCTCACGCTGTGTCTCTCTCTCTCAAAAATAAATAAAACAGCACCTGGGTGGCTTAGTCGGTTAACCGGCCGACTTCGGCTCAGGTCATGATCTCACCGTTGGTGGGCTCAAGCCCCGCGTCAGGCTCTGTGCTGACAGTTCGGAGCCTGGAGCCTGCTTCAGATTCTGTGTCTCCTTCTCTCTCTGACCCTCCTTGCTCGTGCTCTGTCTCACTCTATCTCTCAAAAAATAAATAAATGTAAAAATAAATAAATAAATAAATAAATAAAACACTAAAAAAATTTAAAAAAAAAACAGTAATTCTTAAGCCTGCACCATTCTTTCTCATCTTTGAACTCCCATTACACTTTCAATCAGTAAGAATAATACCTACCATTTACTATGTGCCAGGCAATGCAGAAGTACATTTTAAATACATCATTTCATTTAATTTTCATGAGAGTCCTATGAGATCTGTCCTGTTAGAGAGGTTGCAAAACCTGACTATGGTCATAAAACTGGTGATTGGCAATGCTGAGATTGAAATCCCTGGTATCTGATTTCAGAGTGAAGCCCCCATATCCAGGTTATAAAGTGAAGTGTGGAGTGAACTACAAGTCAGGAAAGAGAGATGTTTAATGTAACCCACCCTTTCAAGAGGCTTGGCAGTGAAGGGAGGAGAGGCAGGGACAAAGGGGGTAGCTATTTGGGTCACAGATTGTGTTGTTTTTGAAGGTGGGAGAGATGTGGGCATGTTTGTACACTGAAAACAAAGAATTGTATAAATGGATTAATGTTAGAACTGTCTTCTTCTGAGGCAGGAAGGAAGGAGGGCAAGAATGGCTAGTGACCCAAAGAAGTTACACTCTCTTTGATGAAACAATAAGATTTAAAAAACCATGATGCCAGTTTTGCTAGCAGGAGTCTAGAGTCTTCATTCCTTTAAACATTCAACAAATATTGATTGGATGTTTACTGAGAACTAGGTAAAGCAGTTTGTGCTGGGGAACAATGATAAACAAGACACGATCTCTATAGCCTCACAGAGCTAATAATAAAGTGAGATAATGTCTTTACATTTAATTGAGAAAAAGTGAAATTAATTTCTTTAAAATGTGTGAATGCATAATGAACTCAACATGAGAAAATGATACAGTGCTATAATTGAAAGCATTGTGCAAAAGCACTAAATTTTCATTATAGTTATTTTTTTTAACTTTCTGCTTCTTATTTTCATGATAAGCTATATAAAGCAATGGCATCAAATAATTCTTCCAACATAACATTTAGGAAAAAAAAAAACTGGAAATGCTTTCACGATGTATTTTTCCCCTCTAGGAAATATTAGAAAGTAAATATTGCAATTGTGTTGCAATATATTTAATAGGGTGTCAAAGAAACTATATCTGAACTGATTCCTCTACAGAGTTGATTTTACATGGAATTCTGTACAGAATGTTTAAGATCTATATTTGAGATAAAGTATTCAGAATATGTCCAGAAATAATCTCTCTCTACCTTAAAAGAATAAAAGGCAAATTATTAATCTTAGCAAACCATAGCAGGATGGACTCAAAGTTATTTCAGTTTACTTTTATCTCCAATACAAACTTTAAGTGAAAAAAAAAGAAAAAGAAAAATATACACAACTCAAAAACATTGGGCCTCTCTGAGAATGAATTAGATTATTTTTAAAAATTCACAAAATGGTGCCAGCAGTATTGAAATGTAAAATATTTTTAAAAAATGAAATATAACACATCTTGTTGTATAATATAAAATCCTAAATTTATAGAAAATCTATTATGAACACAGTCAAGGATTTTCCCAAATTTAGACCACACACCTTCTGGAAACAAAAAAAAAGGTGATTAGGTAAATTGAACCATTTTGAGGACTGGGCTTCCTTAAATCCCAGGTCCCACACATGATCTGATCTTTTCCTCCCCAGTCCTAGTAGGCAGTTGATCAGACCTCTGTGGCATTGTTTTAAGGAGGATACCACTAGACTACTAGATGCAGTTGGATGTGTAACTGGGAGTTATAAGCAGGAAATCATTTGAAAGTTGAATAACAATTCAGTACTTTAGAGGAATGCCATACATTCCAACAGTTTGCCAGAAGAATAAAAGCCCACCTTAGAAAACAAGGAAAATTGAAGAACTACAACATATATATCATATTTGGTAGTATTTATCTAAACTGAATTTTGTTAAATTAATGTTAACCTGTTTAATCCAGTGAGTGGCACTTACTAACAGACTACTGTGTATAGCCCAGGTGTTTGTTAGTCCAAGGTTCTAAGGGGCAAAGGCATAAAAATGAGAGAGTTAGGAGAGAAGAGAGGAGCAGGCCAGGGGGAGGAGAAGAAAAAGGGAGGGAGGAAAAGGGAATGTAGTAACCTTTTAGGTGCCTTACAATCTGAGCACCTAAAACATACTATAGTTGAGCTTTAGTTTTACTAAGCAACATAAACAAATCAGTATGGTATAAATGGTACATGGGGTGAAGAAATGAAACTTGGAGAAACAAGAGAAAAACTGTTCATTAAGTAGAAATTCATATTGGAAAGTTTATATCAAATTTATTAGTGGGTGGTAGACAAAAAAAAAAAAAAGATTGAGAAGAGGGCTTTCAAGAGAGAGAGACTTTTGTGAGTTGCTATTGCTTTTATGACCCAAGGCAGGAAATCATTTTCCTTTTGAAACTTCAGGCACAGAATTATATTCTCTATCATCTAATAAGTTAGTATTAGTGAAATTACAGCTTTACTTTCACTGTATTCTTTATGATACTTTGAGCAACCGTTGTGCGATTATTTAGATAAACACTCTAAATCCAGTTTCTCTTCTCTTCCGGAGTAGGGAAGGGAAAGTGATGATGATTTCAACTGCAATGACTGAGATTATAGGTGCGAAGAATGATTCATGGAGTGAGAAGGGAAGGGCATGGATAGCACAGCCAGAGAGATACCAACATCAAGGAGACAGCAGAAGAACAAGAGCCAGGAAAAGAACAGAGAAGGAGAGACGAGGCTGGGAGAAGCATAGAGAGAAGCTGGGTGAGGTCAGTATTTCAAGGAGGACCACCAAGGTCAATGAGGAAAACCAAAAAGAACGAGGCCATCACTGGAGATCATAGCCAGCATGATTTCTATAGGACACTGTGGGCGGAAAATATACTCTGGTGAGTTGAGATGTGAATTGGAGGAGTCAAAGGCTGAGTGGTGCCTGAAGCATGTTAATTAATCATTTACCAGGCAAGCCAAAGCCAAGTAAAATTTTGAAGTGATTTCCCAGTACTTTCCTGTGATACTTTTCTTGTTACTTGCCCACAGGAGTGAGAGCACCTTGAGGCCAAAAATCAGCTTTGCTTCAGGACAGAGCCAGGGACATAGCATAGCTAACATCATCAGTACCTCCCACATTAGACATTAAAAGAGAATACATCCCATTATTTCACAAGTCTTTACAAAATCCTAGTTACAGGAGGAAGTGAAATTTATCTTCCATCTTTAAAGTTGCAGAAACTAGTAAACAAAAAACCAACCCAATTTGCTTAAATGAGTTACTAATAAGGATGTAAGTCACATCCAGATCTTAAGATTTCTTCTGAATTAAGTTTCCCAAACACTAGACTCATAAGCCAAAAATCAACACAGGTACACTGTGGTAGCACATGTGTTTGAATATTATATTTGCAATTTAACTGATTTCTTTATAATGAGATTAACATTTTGATGTTTTTATTTCTTCCAGTCCTTTCTGGGTTTTATTTTTCATTTGCTTGTTTTTTTTATAATATTGGAATGATTTTGAATATTGTTTTGTGGGTGGTCCTTACTTTTTTAAAATATTTTTTTCATGCATATTTATTTTAGAGAGAGAGAGACAGAAGTGCAAGCAGGGTAGGGGCAGAGAGAGAGGGAGACACAGAATCCAACCAGGCTCTAGGCTCTGAGCTGTCACCACAGAGCCTCATGGGGCTCAAACTCACAAACCATGGGATCATGACCTGAGCTGAAGTTAGACACTTAACCGACTGAGCGATCCAGGTGCCCCATCACTTTTCAATATAATCTGAGAATATTCTCTCCTTGTTAAATATTTTTATAAGATTATTTTTTGACAGAGATATTTATCCTATGTATATACTATAATTCACTTAAGCGTCAACCTCTTAAAGGACATTTATAGAGTGTGCTGACTTTTCTTTATTATAAAGAACACATATTATCTAACAGAACATTTAAAATAAAAAATGGGTTTGAATTTTCATGGCTTAAGGCACAGAACAAATGTTTGCTATTCTTTGAATAACAATAGTGCCAGGTCTACATAAATGAAGGTTGACAATTTTACTGTCATTCTGAGTTAATGGCAAAATATCTTAAATATCATTATATAAGGTCTGAAATAGAAGTATTTCTTCCCAGATATTAGTTTAGCATTTGTCAAATGTATGTTCCATAAAACAATAATCCCAGAGTTTGCATTCTGAGATGAGGTACATAAAGAGTTATGTCTAAGGCCAGTAAATTAGAGGGGCACCTGGGTGGCTCAGTTAACTGTCTGACTTCTAATTTCAGCTGAGGTCATGATCTCATGGTTCATGAGTTTGAGCCCTGCATTGGGCTCTGCGCTGACAGCCTAGAGTCTGCTTGGGATTCTCTCTCTCTCTCTCTCTCTCTCCTTCTCTTTCTGTGCACCCCCCTCAAAATAAATAAACATTTAAAAACCCAGTAAGTTAGAAAAGTACTATTATATCTTTTTTAAAAATATGTATAGGTTCACAAGGCATAGGATCAGGACAACTCCTGCAGAAATCTATTTACAAATGCTATTACAGTATTTTCCAAATTTATCTGACCATGCAACCCCTTACTATATACTATCAATTATTACCTTTAGTTCTATAAAAGCACACTTTGGGAAATTCTAATCTAGGTAATTCAAGGAAATAAATGTTCTTTTTCTGATAAAGTTACTCCTTTAATTATTTGAGAAGTCTGACATGTGAACTTTGAAAAAAGCATAAAGATCTTATAAATGTAAAGTATTATCCTTATCAGTTAAGATTTTTATCTTGCTAAAAACAGTGCAAAATAAGACATTTAAGTATAAAATTGAACAGAATTCTAACTGACAGAGAATTTAGCAGATTGCTATACTTTGGCAATATTATACTATACTATACTTTGGTATTTAATAACAAATTAACCAAAATATTTAGCTATATTTCTGTCCCAAAATTTCTCTATTAAAACGAACATGGTGAACCACTTTGATTCAGAGATTTTTATTCTAACTTAAACTCTTGGAGCTGCAGTTTCTCCATCAGTGAAATAGCAATCAATAGAATCTACCATGCAGGTTGATACATTGATTCAATAGAATCATTAATGCAAAGAGTTTATCATGGACCTGACATAAAAGTAATGCTCAATAAACAGGAGCTATTTTTAAAGGACTTTTTAATTCTATTTTATCCCATAGATCATTTTATTTTTCAGAGCTTTTTTTTCTGTATATACAGTATAAAACAACATAAATTGTAAAGACTTTCAAAACTCTTAGCTAAGGAAACAAAACAAAACCAAGCTGAAAAAGTCCTCACATGAAACCAAAGTCCAACAAGATACATGTGCGCACTTACAAACACACACACACACACACACACACACACACACACAGCTAATTTATATATAATATTACACTCATCTTCTCAATTTTTTTTGTCTTGTTTTCCTTTCCTTGTCATTCCTATGTTTAAATCTACAAGGAGCTCTGTTGCACCTTTTCCCCCCATTGCCAAATGGTTCTTTGAACTCAGTGACTGCTCAATCTCCAAATCTGGTCAAGCAAGCTCCCCAGGGGGAGAGGGCCTCTCTGTACAAGCTGCTACTGTTTCCCTTGGGGTGAGTGCTTTGTGTAAAAACACTCAAAATTTTGGATTCAGAGTAGTAACATGGTACAGTAAGATACAGCATCATGTACTGAAAGGAACACTGGCATCCATATTTGAAGCTCTGGATGCTATCCTACTATCTAGCATTTCCCAGTAGTATGATCCGATAGAAATGATTTAATTTCTAAGCCTGAAGTATCACATATACTTAGTTTAAAGAATACTTGTTTTCCTCTCTTTTAGGCCATTATGAAGAACAAATGAGATAATATCATGAAAAATTTTTGACAGCTACAAAGTACTAAACGAATATTAAGGAAGAATTTATTATTTCAATTTCACTGTAGTGGTTAGGAAGGGCATACATATTCATGCCCCAAAATAGCATATTGGAACAGAAAATCTATGACCCGTCCAAATCATGCATTTGATCACAGAAGATTTGATTGCCAGACTAGTGGGCTTTGGACACTTCCTTAAATGGGAAATCTTGAACACAATACCAAATTCACCCATTTCATTTATTTTTCAATAATCTTTTTTTGCCCCTTTTAGTTTATCTGGCCATAATTTTTTCAACTGTTCTAAAGAGAGTCTAGCACAAAATAAAACTCCAAAAAATCTATCATAAATTTGAATTATTCTAAGAAATGTTCCTGTATTCTTACAATTATAAATTTTTATAACTTCAATATATTTTTCTCGAAAATTCCTTTCTCATCATCACCCCATTTAGAACAGAAAATTAATAAAAATGTTTTTCCCTGAATTTTCTCTGCTCACTAATTTCCCCCATTTTATTATTTTTAACTTAAAAACTATTTTTTAATGTTTGTTTATTTTTGAGAGAGAGAGAGAGTGACAGAGCGCAAGGGGGAGGGGGCAGGGGGAGAGGGAGAATCCAAAGCAGTCTCTAGGCTCTGAGTTGTCAGCACAGAGCCCAACGCAGGGCTCAGACTCGTGAGCTATGAGATCATGACCTGAACTGAAGTCAGACGCTTAACTGACTTAGCCACCCAGGCAGCCCAATTTCCCCCATTCTAAAAGCAACATTTAAGGTTTCTAGCAGATAATACACCAATAAAACAAATGGCTAATATGTAGTGGTTAAAAACACTAGCTCCAGAATCAGACATGATTTGAGTTTGATGGTCAACTCTGCTTTTTCCTAGCTCTGTAAACTTAAATTATTACTTCTTTGAGTTGCAATTTTCTCTTCTGTAACATGGAGATAGTTCATGCCTCCAAATATTGTTAGGAATAGAAGTCATGTAACCAAATTTACTGAGTTCTTACTGTGGCTGGGTGCTTTACATGCACTATCTCATTAAAAAAATTTTTTTTTAATTTTTAAAAATTTGTCAGCACAGAGCCTGACATGGGGCTCGAACTCCAAACCATGAGATCATGAACTGAGCTGAAGTCAGATGCCCAACTGACTGAGCCACCCAGGCGCCCCTGCACTTTCTCATTTAATTCCTACAAAATTTTACTATATAGTTTCTGTGCCTGTCATTATGCTAAGATTTCAATAAGAATTATTAGATAATACTATTTCACCAAAAAAGCTGAGCATTTTTCTTAAAAAAGATTAAGGAATAGTTTCCAGTATAGGTTGGAAAGTTGGTTGCCCTGGAGTAGACTGAACCAGGTCCTAATTACCTTCATTTTAATATAAATGCTAAACAGGGTATACACTAGCTGTTCAGTTCTCATTTTCTATAAACAGAAATACTCAAAACCCAAACCTTAAAAAGAAAAAAATGCTATCTGAATAAAAAAGTGTTCGTTCTCCAAAAAAATTTTAAACCCCATCTTTTGTCCTTCCATTTACAAGAATGCTAGCGCATACACACACACACACACCCCCCTTTATATTAGGCTTGTAGGGACACTACTGTGTGTGTCTTTAGTACCTAGTTCTGTTCTTCCATCTTAACAGAACTCTGTTTTTATATCTTGGGTTGTTCCAGAATCTGTGCTTCTTCAAATAAACTTTCATGGTCTACTTGAAAATTAATGGTTCTTCAGGAGTAATTTTGAACTATGTTCTGTTTAATGGTCTTTCTTAAAAATCTATTTTCTCAATTCTCAGTGGGAATAAAAAACAAAACAATTTTAAGTATAGAGAAAAGAATCTAACTTTATAATATCATTGCCTCCATTAGGTGGGTTTTTAAGACTATTTTTAGAAAGACAAGATTTTTAAGCCATGTTACGTTTTTGTAATAGAGTCATCAATGAATTAAAAAATAACCCATGCTTGGCTATCTCATCTGTATTAAATAGTTATTCATGGACATTTTATGTTAAAAGATGTAGTCTCTAATCCTGTTTCTGACCACCAACTAGCTGTATGATCTTGATCTTAATGACCCTGGGCCATTTGAAAAAAATGGACTTTAAAAAAAGCACTAAGACTTGATGATCACTCCCAACTTTCCAACTGCCAAATTGTGTAAACATCTCACCTTTTCTATAGTTGACAGAAAAAACTGAGGATATATGATTTTCATAGTAATTATGCATTTCATATTTCCTGGCTATATGTTTACATAATGTAGAAAATCCTTACGAAGAGTGTAAGAGCAAATAAAGTCATGAAAGCTATGCCCTAGAGGGAGAGTGATTTTACTGAGTCAAAGATGTAATGCTCTGCTAGTTGGTAATTAGTAACACTCGATGCATAAACAAAAGGATGCTTAGTAGAAGTAACTTTGCCATAAATGTGGTCAAATGTGATCTGAGAAATCCCTGTAGCTTATAAAGACATCATTAAAACTGGAAAATAAGGATTGAGAATTATTATCTAAAGAAAGAGACAAAGTTCAAAATAAATGCTGAAGCAGAAATGATCAAAATAGTTAAATCTAGTAATAAAAGAGCTACAATTAGTCTGATATTCTCACTGGAAAAGTACAGGGAATTTCTATGTAATAAATTAAGAAAATAACTCAATACTATTATCCTGACACTAAGAAAAATACCAAATGGCAACAACCAGAACAATAATAATAACAATTTAACCAGTTTAACAACTTGAAAAGTATGAATGTATAAAGAATACATTTAAATATTTACATCAAAAAGCTAGATTAGGGGCGCCTGGGTGGCTCAGTCGGTTAAGCCTCTGACTTCGGCTCAGGTCATGATCTCACCTTCGTGGGTTCGAGCCCCGCGTCGGGCTCTGTGCTGACAGCTCAGAGCCTGGAGCCTGCTTCCGATTCTGTGTTTCCCTCTCTCTCTGCCCTTCCCCCTCTCATGCTCTCTCTCTGTATCAAAAATAAATAAAACATTAAAAAAATTAAAAAAAAGATTATGTTTCATATACTTTAATAAGTTTTCCTAATGTTTTAATTATTGGGCCTGGCCTCTGTGCAAGCATTGTATTATGAATCATGGGAGATAAAAAAGAAAAAGATGTTATTTCCTATAATGGATTTAGTTCCTGTAAAAACAAACAGGGTATATCTTGTGTGCACATCCTGGTGTATCCTGGTTTGAAAGGTAATGTTAACATTTTTTTTATTTTTATATTTTTAAATTTACAAATGTTTGATATAAAATATACAGGAAATGCTTCATAAATTTACAAAGCTATTTTTTTTAATCTCCTTTCATGATATTTGAGAACTAATTTTCAGGTAAAAAGCCTCCTACACATGCCTGATGGGCACTGAGAACATCATGAAGGAACAAAGAAAGTTTCTCTGTAAGTGTATAGTGTATGAGCAGTACTATACCATCTTCCTCATACAACAAGAGACAAGAGATTTTCTCGTGGGTGTAAAGGAGCATTCATAATGGTAAATTCCAGAGCTAAAAAAAAAAAAAAAATCTACAGGGAAATTCTAATTTTCTACTTTTCCTATCATGAACCACCCAAATTTCTAAAAAGGTTAGTAAAAGGTGAATTTTACCAGAAAAATATGAAATTTAAAATAGTCTCAAATTTTATATATAAAGAAAAAAATTCCATTTGAAAGTCCAAAAATTTCATAATGAGAAAAAGCCAAAACTTAAAACTCCATATATTTGTGTGTAAAATAGAATGTATATTAAAATTTCTATTCATTATTTAACTAAAATTTTATTTTCTAGTGTTTTCTTGTTGTTTTTTTTACTAGTTCCTTTAGACACAGTATAGCCGAACAACGGTACTCTGAAAAAATGCAAAATCTTTAAGAGTCATAAAGGTTTTCCAAATGAAAACCAATTGCTTTCAAATTGAAACTTTAGACATTTTCAAATCTATATGAACTCTGAAAGGAAATAATATATAGACAACTGTGTATTTCTATGCTCTTAAACAAACAGCGATGTTATTCTGCCATCAGCCAGCTTGTTACTTTTCTTCCTTTCTCTTTTATATTCATTTCTGGGAAAAGAATACTGTTATTATTAATATAAGTGGCCTTATAGATGTAAATTCATAATCGTCAAGAAATATGACAGAAGCAAATGCCCTACGCATTCTTTTAACTTTTCGGTGCCCTCATGCTGCCCCCTGCTGCTCAGTGTCCACACTTACTGAAAACTGTCCCAAATTTTTCAACCTTTTCTAGTCTTCTTTATTCTCCCCATCAAAACTTACCTGGCCAGAGATCCAGACCATTGAACTTTTCCTCTACTCAGGCTAATGGGTAAACAGTGATGTAAGAAAGAGGAGTTTCCTCCTATTTATTCCATCACCATATTTTTTTTTGGCTAATTACAAACACTTGAATTGGTGTTCTATTGGCAGTAACTGACATCCAGATTCTCTAGCTTGGGATTCCAAATCCTCCTTGTGATGGATCCAAGCCACCGCCACAGGTCCATCTCTCCCAGTCTCTGATCCCCCACACATTATAGCTTACTTTCTACCTACACTGGACTTAGAGCTGGCATCTCCAAATGCCATGTGTTTTCTCTCCTCCTTGCCTGTTGCTCACATGGCTTTCTTTACCTGGAATGTCTTTTCTTAGTTTCTACATGTTAAAGCCTACATGTCTTTCAAGGCCCTGGTCAAAAGTATCTTTCTCCATGAAGTCTACCCCAATTCACAATGGCTTTTCTCTTCTCTCTAATCCTCTAAGGCTCAGCATAATGTTGTTATTGTTTTTAATACAGTAGAAGAACAATAAAGGTTTATTTCATGAACAAACAGCAGGTAACAAAGGAAACTTAATCATTGCATTGGAAAGGCTCTCTGACTTTACTGACTTTTAAGAGTAGCTGCGGAGGATAATGAGAGCCTCTCTAATACTGCGATATCCATACACCTGAATGGGGTGATCTTTTTAATTCCCAACACACTGCGTAAAGCCTATTTTGATCACTGACATCAGGGGTGTATGAAAAAATGAACTTAGAGCATATACTGAGTGCTTATGACATGTCAGGTGTTATTCTTGGTGCTTTAAGTGCCTTCACTCATTGTAGCCTCACAAAGCCAGGTAAGGTAAGTAATATTACCTTGTTTCATAAAAGAGGAAACTGAGGGTCTGCACAGTTAAGGAACTGGCCCAAGCTTATACATGTAGTAAAGGGCAGAGCTAGGAATTCAAACAGATCAGGAAAATCTGTGTACTTAAATTGCTCTCATATGTCTTCAGTAGAAATGAGTATGGAGAAGCCTCTAGTCAGCTATTCTTGTGGTTAAAAAAAAACCTTGCCAATAGAATATGCTTGGGAATTGTGACTACATATTCAGACAAAGCCATGAGAGAGATTGTGTCAATTAAGTAACTCTTAGTATCTCCAAGAGTTGACTGTCCTATAAGACAGTATGTGAAGGATTCTGCCAAGTTCACAGGTGTCTAGATTTAGATATAAATCTAGATAAAACCCTTAGATAATATCCTTTATATCTAAAGGATATATTCTAAAGGGTTAAGAAATTAAGAAATATTTGTTCATTGTTGTAGCCACTTGTGTGTGTGGATCAAAGATTCTCACCTGACTTGGAAAAAGGTAAAAAAAGATATGACTCAGTATCTTGAACAAATAATTTTACTTTTTTCTGATACAATGAATATAAATAAGGCACAGCATATTACATTAGTGTCTCAGACAAGGATCTAGTGTGCTCCAGCCAAAACCTCTTCTCATCAAGAAACCACAGTAAGCTGAGAAGGCAGATAAAAAATTTCAGTTGGGAAGGCATCACCCCAAAATTGTTTGGTAGAACATAATGGGTTCGTTAGACTCATTCTAAATCTTTCTGGGATTAAACGATTCTTAGTAGGGAAGACATTCTTAGTAGGTAAGAATCTTCCAACTCCAGAAAGACTTGGAATATGTACAGAAGTGTTTTGTAAGAGGTGAGCCTATTAGACTTTAAGTACAATTCCTACAAAGTTATATGCAGTGTTGAAACATTAAAGAGAACTTAAGAATCACCATACTTAGAACTTAAATTTATTAGATATGTAAGACTTTCTTAACTTCAGGAAATGTTTACTAGATACCAGGGGAAGCAATTGTTGCGGTAAATTTATAAATTTATAAAGGGGAATAAAAAGTTGGAAAGTATTTAAGTAATACTATAAATAAGACCAAATTTTAAAGGGCCGTGATTTCTAAAATTTGCAAGATTTATAAATATGATAAGATTTGTAAACTATATTTAAAACATAAGGAAGAGCTTCCTTGGATATTAACTTTAATAAATTTCACATTATTTTTTAAAAACTCAAATTAACTTCAGAATAGTCTTTTAGTATTGCAAGACTACCAGTGGCTATTGGGCTGTTTTTCTTCCAGCCAATGTTGTGTTCATTAGGCAGTCAATGCTTCATCCCACAGAATTGGCCAAACTGTCCAGTTATTCCTTAATTTTGTTTGAACCTTCCTCACTTTATATTAGATGGATTGTAGCTTTTGAAATATTATGATAAGATGTAGCAGTACTACTAATCTCTTAAATTTTTGGTTTAGTGGCTTACTTCAGTAGAGTAACTTAGCAATTTTCAACCCCAGCTGCATATCAGAATCCTGTGAATAGCTTTTGGAAAATGCTTATGCCTAGATCTGATCCTAGACCAACTAGAATCTCTGGGGATGTGGTGCAGGCATTTTGTTTTTAAGTTTCCAGATGATTCTAACTACAGGAGGAGTTGAGAAGCACTGGGGCAACAGTATGAGCCCACCAAGGTCTGAAGAACTAGTGCTGTCCAATAGAATTTTAAGCAGTCGTGGAAACTGCAATAGAATAAATGCTTATATCCCCCCGAAATTCATATATTGAAATACTAAACCCCAATATGATGGTATTTGGAGGTGGGGCCTTTGGGAGGTGATTAGGTCATGGGGGTAGAAACCTCATGAATGGGATTTGTGCCTCTGTAAAACAAACCCCAAAGAGCTCCCTCACCCCTTCTGCTGTGTGAGGACACAGCAAAAAGACAGCCATCTATGGACCAGAACACTATGACCCTCACTGGACACTTGAATCTGCCAGCACCTTGATCTTGAACTTCCAGGCTCTATAACTGTGAGCAATGAATTTTTGTTGTTTATAGCCTACCCACGCTATGGTATTGTAATAGCAACCTGAACAGACTAAGATAGAAATGTTCCATGAATCTGTTACCCAATATGTTAGCCACTAGCCAGGTGTAGCTACTAAATTTTTAATTTTAATTCAAATTTAAATTTACATAGTTACAGGAGGCTCTTCACTATGGTGTTGGACAGTACCGTTTGGCAGGTTCAGACCATTTAAAATGATCTGAGTTTATTATTATATAGATGCTGAATGACTCTTTTTGATACTGGACCATACCAGTCCACCCTTACTACTCTTGTATCTTCAGGGTACTTCACATTAATTTCTTGATGAAGCCTCTAGTGGTTTAAAAGGACAGCTCATAGTTTACATCGGCTTCTGGGAATGTCCTTAACTCATTTAATGTTGGCAGTTTGTTTCTTGAACTTCATATTTTAATGAAAAATGAGCAAAGCCTTTCAGAAATAAAAATTTCTTAAGTGTCAAAGCCCTGGAGCAATTAAACTCTTTGAAAAGGTCCTCTTCACTCCTTGGCATGTGATAGTGTTTTTCAACTGGAGGTTGTGACCTTTGTCTTGGAGGTTGGAGAGTTTCCAGTGGATTGGGGTAGCTGCCTGAGTTTCAAAGCTAAATATAGGTCACTGGCATGGCAGCCTCTTTCGCAGTCTCATCGAAACCATGTCCTATTAGTGAATGTGGGGCATCAATGGCTGGTGGCATAAAATGTTGAGAAAAAAACAGAAAAATGTCATGGATACAGAAGTCTTTCTCAGATGTAAGCTATTGAGCCCAACTAAGTTCTATTTTTACCTGCTTTTAAAAAATAATTTGTAAGCCCAACTAAGTTCTATTTTTACCTGCTTTTAAAAAATAATTTGTAAATTGTAGATTGCTACTTAAAGATTAAAAATACACACATATATGATTTGTTGGCAAATAAATCTGAAATGTGATATTCATGCTGAGGCATAAGAAGACTCCTCCCTTTAGGTCATTGCACAGCTCTCACCTTTTCAGTGAGGCTATCCTGACAACCCTATTGAGTATTTTAATGTGTGCTTATTCATGTATTTGCCAAATATTAAATGGCATCCTCTTAAGTTTGGGATATTTCAAAGTCAAACTGTTTATCATGGCAGGTACCATCTGATTCTCTAGAGCAGGGTCTCAAAGGGTGGTCCCTGGGGACCAACAGCATCAGCAGCACCAGCAGCATCTGGGAGCATGGCAGAAATGTAGCTTCTCAGGTTCCACCTCCACCAACCGAGTCAGGAACCCTAACTGTGGGGTCTAGCAATCTGTGTTTTCGGTGATTCTGGGCACACTAAAGTTTGAGATCCACTGATCTAGAGTACACTGAATCCCCCCAAAATGTCCCAGAGGGGTAGACTTCCATGCATCCCAAACGTGGCTAAGATCGAAACATTTTGTATGTAAAACTGAACTTGGAAGCTGTGAAATAGATGCCAATATTCTATTGGGACCTAGTGCTATGAATCATGTATTTACCCACTTCATGTAAGCCTCACTGAATCTCTAGGCTTTGATCTTTTTTCCCTATAAAAATCCAACTTCTGAAAGAATTTCATGAGATGTTCCTGAAGAGGTAAGATGTGGTATAAGTGTGCCTTCAGCAAACTCAACACACAAAAATTCAGATACATACAGCTGATAAGTTAGGTGGCCAATTACTGTTTTAATGAAAATACTACTAGATTTATAAAATGATTCACTGGCAGATTCATTCAAACAGTGACATCATATAGTACTTTTAAAAGATCTCCATTTACAGAACATAAATTTTACAAATATCTAATGTGATAGTATAGAAGCATAGGTAAGTACACAGCCTCTGATTTCAAACTTCCCAGGTTCAAACTCCAGCTTTTTCATTTACTGGGTAACCTGGGCCAAACCTTCTCTAAGCCTCAGTTTCCTCTTCTGGAAAATGGGTATAATAACTGTCTTAGTTCAAAGTTTGTGTGAGAATTTAAGGATATAATAAAGGTAGAATTTAGCTAGAAGCTGGAGCATGGTAGACTCTGATTAAATGTTTGTATTCAGTGTGTGTGTGTGTGTGTGTGTGTGTGTGTGTGTGTGTGTTTTAATTAGCTGCCTTTGTGCCCAGTCTGGTCTCTATGAAAACAGATATTTAAATTTTGTCACTCAAGAAATTCACACAAAGCAGTGCAAGTCAATACAAAGCAAATAGAAGCTAACCATATTGAGCACTGGATACTGACCAGGTATTCATCCTTCCAAGAGCTCTTCCCTAGCCAGACCAATAGAGAAATTTCATCTCTTTGTCCATGACTGGGTACGGTATGAACACATCCTACAAACCTAGTCAGTGAGCTGTAAGAAGCATTGTGCTGTGGGCCTCTGGAAAGAATTTCTTCCCTTATGAAAAGGTGCATTAAGAGAACCTCTCTTCCCTTTGGAAATTGTAATATCAGGCTGTGATGCTTGGAGCTGCAGCAGCCACAATGGGATTATGAGGAAAGACATTGCTAACATTGTGGCAATGAAAAAGAATGGAACCTGCTAAGGAGCTTGGTAACACTATTAAGCTACTGAACCAAACCTAGAACAGGTTTGCTTTCTGTTAGTGATTTAGTCGAAATCATAAATGGCCATATATTTTTTATGCCACTGTCAGTAGGGTTCTATGTTAGTACAAAAGCAAACTAAATTGCATACTTAAGTAAGTACAATATATCTATTAATATTACATAAGACATACTACGTGTAATTGCGCATTAACTGATTTCATGGATAGTTCTTCTATGGACCTCAACTGTCCAAAAGAGTTAATCACCTAGCCTCGAGAAACCAGCAATCCTTCCTTAAATGTGTACCTCTTCTCACTCTGGGCCATTTCAACATGGAGGTTTCTATATTGGAACTATATCTGGCATTTGGTTCTTACCTGAGCGCCATTTCAATTCTTTATTCCAATCCTACAATTATCCCAAATAGGATATCTCGATGGACTAATGACTATCAGCCCATGATCACACTAACTGTGGTGTCATGCATTTGGTATTTTTTAAATTTTAGCAGGGGAACTTGCTATGACTCAGCTATGACCGTCAAGGTCTCGACTAGTACAAGCTAGTATGGATTAATTGGCTCTATGGCGAAATAATTTGATGACTTTATTCTTGAGGTCATCTTAAACTATATGTAAATAATCCTTAATGTAGAGATCCTTCTGCTCCAAATCATCTGCATAGAACAGCAGTCATGTTTTTAAACAACTTTTTTTTTAAGTTTTATTTATTTATTTTGAGAGAACAAGAGGAGGAGAAGCAGAGAGAGAAAAGGAGAGAATCCCAAGTAGCGTGTGTGCACGGTCAGTGTAAAGCCCCATGGGGGGCTCAATCTCATGAACCACAAGATCGTGACCTGAGCCGAAATCAAGAGCTGGGTACTTAACCGACTAAGGTACCCAGGCACCCCATAACAGCAGTCTTAATTTCCTGTTCCATATCTGACATGCTTAACTAATTAACTATTAGCCAAATGTGTAATTATGTTATTTTTGTAGATTAAAATATCTGTTTTTATTTTAAAAGTTTCTGTTATATGTATCATTAAAATATTACAGATTTTAAAATAAAAATAAATATTTTAATTTTGATATAATCCTTTAACACTATAATTGTATTTCCCTGCTTCATTTCACAGTTTATATTTAATTCAGACATTTCATGACAATGTGAACAAAATGTACAAAATGAGGCTCTGCCACATTTAAAAGTTTTCGTTAAATGGACTTCACAAGGACACACCCCAAATTCCTACTACCAAAGTGATATTCTCCATCTCTGTTTTCAAGCAAATAAGTTTATGTTTTATTCCTCACTTTGCAATAGGAATTTGGATTAGTTAACTGTCTATATAGCATCTATTTGGGCTAAATCTAAAATCTAAGGGCTATTTTCCCTCAATGTGTGAATATTTGGTGCCCAAATAATGATTCTTCAATAGAAGGATACTTGTTAAATCCCCATAAGAACATTTTTTAATTAAAAAAAATTTTTTTTTTGCTCCAGAAATCTTATTTGGCCTTTATTCCCAAACGGGGCCTCTCCCACCCCACCAACATCTAACACCTTAGATTAGAACTTTGAACCTTCTTGGACTATAAACTCCATGAGAGCAAAGATGCTTGCCTGTTCTTAGTATTATACTCCAGCATCTTAGCACAATGGCACATAATAGGTAGGAAAATCTATAACAAATAAATCCCCAAATAAAAATGAATTTTGAACAAATTGGGGTGCCTGGGTGGCTCACTCAGTTAAGTGTCCGACCTCAGCTCAGGTCATGATTTCACAGTTCATGAGTTCGAGCCCTGCGTCAGGCTCTGTGCTGACAGCTGAGAGCCTGGAGCCTGCTTGGGATTCTGTCTCTCTCTCTCTCTCTCTCTTTCTCTCTCTCTCTCTCTGCCCCTCCTGCACAAGCGCTCTGTCTCTCTTTCTCTCAAAAATAAAGATTAAGCAATTAAAATAAAATAAAAAATGTTGAACAAATCAAGTATAAAGTAAACCCTTTCATCTTTTTCATAAATAATTTCTTTGCTTTACTTTCTATTTAGACTCTCCATTTAAGAATCTCTTGGAAAGATAATAAAAGTTATACCACAAATACTCATTTCGTCTGTTACTTTCCCCTTCTCATTTCTTGCACAAACATGCTGAGGATAGTAGTGAATCTGTATGGTCTTATGGAAAGGAATGATATGTCCAAGAAACAGCAGAGGTCAATATGCACAAGAAGTGGGTGGAGTTGGAAATGTGCAATTTCGGGTCTGTATTGAACTTAGTTTTCTGAGTGCTAAATTTTCAGCTATATTTCCTTCTTCTACAGAAGTTCATTCCAAGGTATATTAGATTGGTCCTGGCTAATATTTTTAGCATTTTATGTTAGGTTGTCTTAATATCTCTTCTATTTGTTATTTCATCTTTCCTAATAGGTTTGACTAACCTGAAAATTTCCTCAATCTTTAGCAATATCAATGAGTACAAATTAATAAATTAGGACATTGTATTGGTTCATTACATTAAGTCTTAATAAAATTTCCAGATTATTTCTGTTATTGACCAAAGTCCATAATTTCAAGTTCATTTTTCTGAGGTTTATTGTCTAGAATATGATTTACAAATTCTCCGTGTCTTTGGCATCATTTATTCATTTTTTCTTCTGCAACCTGTTTTTGGCTACTTCACTACTCGTTGACCCCTCCCTTCCATCAGAGGCATGGGCAGGGTAAAAGAAATATGATATGCCATTTAAAATAGTCAATTTTGTTATTTGCTCCTATCTCTGGGAAAATGGCATGCAAGAAAGAAATAAATGTATAATTATTAACTAAAATGACACTTCAGGATTTAAAAAAAATTATTTTCTCATTGCTCGTGATCTGGCAACTGTTACTATGGAAAACTGAGTTCTCTCTAGACTACAATTAATAAATAAAGATTTTTTTCAAGAGAGAAACATTATAATTTATAATAATTCTAGTTTAAATCACACCAAACTCATGAACTAAATGCCCATAAAAATATTTTCAATTAAAAAAAAGAATTAATGTCCATAGAATACAGAGCTGAAATGAAGCACAAGGTGGATTTAAAAATGGAGAATAATATAAAATAATAAATTGTTTTTGCCTCCTAGATTTAAACCTCCTTACCTACATAGTGATGTTAAGAGTCCCACATAAAAGAATATTTTTAATATAAATATAATATGGATGATTTTAAAAAGTGAAGATTTAACTATAATGGTTACTTCATAATCAATGATGTAATAGTCAATGATATAGGAGAACAAAGAGCATTGCATAGCTACATATGGACTTCATAGCATCAGTTTGTTTTTAAAAGGGGGGCTACAATATATAAACCTTTTTAGTTTTAACAAATTAAAATAAAATATATCAGCAGCTGAATAACAGAATATTTTAGCAACAAACATATTGGGAAGGCTATTTTATTCAGTAGATAAACTTCAGAGAACTAAACTCTCCAGAATAACCAGAGGGTGAGATAATATATTTACACCTGCAGTATTTCATTCTATAAATAATCTATAATGTCAAAACTAGTCTTGCTGGGGGCATTTACATTTTATAAAGAAATAAAATATTACAGTGGACATTTTCACGTTTTTATAGCATTGTATAAGCAAAATATAGATATAATACATAAATATTTGTGAAGTTCAAAGAAAGAGTCCTATACAGATAAATTATAGGGACACAAAAACCGGAAATACCATTCCTAGTCATTTTCACACATTCTTTTACTTCAGAATTTTAAATGATCAGTGAAATAAGCATTTACATATTTCAAAGTGAATAAAGACAATAAGTCCAGAAATTTTCACTCTCTCAAGAAATTATTCAATCGTGTGGTCAGGTAGTCTAGGATAATATTTCAGTTGTTTTTATTTTATTTTGCAAAATATTATGTTTTTAGGTG
Source organism: Cryptoprocta ferox (assembly GCA_028646485.1). Lineage (NCBI taxonomy): Eukaryota > Metazoa > Chordata > Mammalia > Carnivora > Eupleridae > Cryptoprocta > Cryptoprocta ferox. The sequence continues at coordinate 104,831,835 of CM053571.1, read as the reverse complement.
CAATTATTGATTCCTCCCACTTTCTTTGTAAATGAAGGACATACTTACTATCTTCATAAACAACTAAAATGTCCACAGAGACAGGTATAACCTATGTCCTATCATAGTACACATTTTGTTCTTGGGAGGCTTTGGGCCTAAACCACATATTCTCTCATCAGATAATTCTCAACAAGAACAAAGATGAAAAACATGTACCTACATTTAGATACATGAATACCAGTATTTTTAAAGTTAGAAGCAGTTGTGTACGTATTCTCAAAAAATTATGTTACCAAAATATTTGCTCTTTTCAAAACAAGGATATACATAAATCTATTGCGGTATCATTTTGAAATAATAATGTAGGCATTATTGTACGTCAAACTAGTAGAAAATTCCCAGGAGAAACTTAGAATAGTTATTTAAGAAATCTCTAGGTTCAAAACGAAATTCAACTTTCACAACATTGAGTAAACTAAAACTCAAACGTTTTGTTACATTGAAAAAACATGAACACGTATGGTATTGTGATATAAAGAAAATGCAAAATGTTACCGAGGAAAGAGAGGGTAAACCAACAGCTTATTATTGAAAATTTCTGATCCAGAGATAATCAGATCAGATAAAACACAACTGCAAACTGCATGCTTGTCTCTGATGCTCCCTGGACTGGTTGTGACGACATGTCTGCTCTCACCCACAGTTCACAGTTCACAAAAAACATTTCAATCACACAACTGAATAATTCCTCTGACCAAATTGAACTTTCTTTAAGGAAATAAAGGGATAAGATAATAGATCAAATCTTGCCCCACCTCTTTTTTTTTCCTCCTTTTTTCTTTTAGTGAAACTGACATAAATTGTTGAGGAGCACTACAGCGCCACCAACACAGATCAATGCAAAACAAAAAAGATCTCCCACCGTGTGCAAAAAGAAAAAAAATTAGAAAAATGCCAAAAATTACAAAATGTCTCCCAAATGTACCTTTTTGGAGAAAAACAAGCTAGATCTGCAAAGATTATCTAATGAAGAGCTTCAAAGAATTAATATTGTGGAATACAAGTTTAGATCTGATCAGCAAATAAAAGATCCACTATTTAGTAACAGCCATAACTTAATATAAACCCGGTTATGTCAATCTCCACCTTCATTATACCAAGGGCAGCTTTTCTGTAGTTTGTATCCAAGTAATCCATCAAGAAAACCACAATAGGCCTATTAAAAAAAAAAAAGAAACAAAAACTACATCCATAGTTTGCCTGCTGATAATTTAGTCCTGGACAAATTAGGTAATACATAATTTTTATAAAGGGGATATGCACATATTTGGCATTACCAACATTGCTGGCACAAAACAAGTCCATCTTGAAATAGCTGAGTTCCAGTGTAGTTCACAGTAATTAAAGTATAATTTATATTATTAATATTTAGCTTTAATAATGAAAACAAAAAAACTATTTTTTTCTTTTAGTAAGAATTAGCCAGACAAGATTAGGTGGAATATGCAGAGATCAAAGCTAAAGAAAAATACAAAGATTGGTTTTGTTAGAAGAAACACAATGAAAATCCTCTTTATCTGCTGGCTCGTTCAAAGATTTAATGACACAAATGTTAAAAATTACAAACTTACCATTAGTGTAGGCAAAGAAGAAGCCAGTTCTTGAAAAATAATTGTAACAATATAGGCTGGATACTTGTGTCCCTAGAAACAACAGCCTCCAGGCAGCATATGGATCTTCAAACATCTTTAAAATATTTGGTAAATAAAAAGTAATACTTTCTTCCATGATCAGTGGCTGAATGGGGTGGCTTCCCCCAGGATCTGTGGGCGTTTGGAAAAAATCGGAGAAATATCCACGGAAGATTAAAAGCAGAGGAGGCAGCGGCAGCCAGAAGACTCTGGGGTTAACAACTTTGCGATGGCAAGCAGGCGTGCTCTGATTGGTTAGGAGGGCAGTGTCCCTACAGTCTGCACTATCCCCCGCTCCCCCCGCCTCTTGCAGCTCGGAAAAAAATGCAGTGTGTGTGCCATTTTACACTGGGCTTTTAAAAGCACAGCTACCCAAATGACAAAAGTCGAAGCTCGCTATTAAGTGACACTGCAAAACAATAGCACCCAAGACTGCCTGTTAGCTCAAGAAAATGCCCTTTTAACGTCTTAAGGAACACTCTTATTTCCTATATGAGGGTTTTAACGGAATATAATGCTTTTCTTAAGCAAATCGTTTATCACTTCGCAAATGTTGATATGTAATTTGGATACAAATATGGCCATTTGAAAACTATTACCATCAAAACATTTTTTTATTTATCAGAGGTACCTAAAGAAGGCAGTCTTCCTTGAACAAAATTCACGACTCCTGTAGCTCAGAGAGCTTTAATTCCTTGTAAAAATAGAACTCGTTTGCCGTAATAACTACCATTTGTGCAAAGAATAAAAATAAAATGATTTTAGTGGTTAAATTTAAAACAATAGGCATACTTTTTTTTTCTCCTTAAAAATTCTGTTTCAAAAACCTTTACTGGCTGACAGAATTCTACCACTCTGCCTTACAAACAAAATGGCTGTGGTACAGAGTTTTTTTGGATCCTCCCACTGTGCCTCCTCCCGGCCTCCAGGAAGTGGTAAAAATCCAAAATAAATAGAGTTCTAAAAGTACATTGTCCAGTCTGAACTCGGGTGAAACCTCTGGGAAGGGGGTCTTAGAAATGTGCTGCTTTTATGAGTTTTTTTAAAAAAAAATTGTTTTGAAAAGGACATCAATCACCAGAGATTTACTTGACTGTAATTTGAACTTCCTGCTTTACATATTTATAAGGTCTTTCACCTATCTTGGCAGGCTTTCAAATTAAGTGGGCTGGGAAATTTGATGCTCTGTCTCTAGTTGTGAGCTGAGTAAGGTATTTGGTGGTTGCAACTGGGCTTTTAAATACAAACGAAGTCTGAGACTTAAAAAAATTAATACAAAATGAATGCAACATGATGATTGCAAATATAAAGTCAAAAGGCCAGCAAATATGGAAATGTGTCTAATAGTGCATATATGTGTTAATTGAACACATTCAAAATTCTTTGCCAGCTAAACTTCTAATAAGAATAGACAGAACAAGGTTTAAAGAAATTGGATGAAAAGGGGTGGTGAATTGCCTAGTTCTTCAGGATGCCTTTCCCCCTGCACACACACTTGTTGGTCTGGCATCCCTTTCCCTGCCTAGCATTTAATAGGTAACATTCTTAAGGAGCTTTAGCTAAGGTGACTATATAATTCATCTTAATCAGGACACTTAAGAGTGAAAAGGGACACATTGTTAATTACATGATGATTGGAATAAACAGGGACTGTCCATGGTAAACCAGGAGGTACAGCTTACCATGTATTCAGAGAGACCTCCTTCGCTTTTGCCAGGCAGGGCACCTACAGGCATGGGTCCTATGCCAATTTAGATAGAACCTGAACTTGACCCCTTCTCTGGCCTATGTCTACTGTCCCTGCTCTCCTGTCACTGGAGCAGGTGACAAATGACTTGGATTCAGATATATTTAATGAACAACTGCGGTAAAGAGAATACCCATTTAATTGTGTAATCTCATCAATAGTGACCTGATGAGAGTAAAATTCTGTGATATTTATTTGATTATAATCAGGGAAACATCCTTAAGAAGTCATCTAATGAAGAGAATAGATTTTTAAGCAGTTTTCCTTCCAATAGAAAAAATTTGCTAGCGGCCGTTTTCACTATGTCCTTTTGTCTCTCCACCATCCTAGTCCAGTTCTTTTCTCTCCCATCCCTTCCACCACCCCTGTATATGCATACACATCCACATGTATAATTGTATATGTACATTCTTATATACATATGTAGATGTGCATGTGTATAAATACTTTATTATCTATAGATCAGAATCTTCTAATATTTCTAATTATGTATTTTCTTATGGGAGAATTTTCTTCAGTTTTTGAGCCAATATTCATGATACACAAGATTTGAACATCTTTTGTTTGGATAAAGGTAAAATGTAGAGTGAGATCTTGTGAAAAAATTATTCCTGAAAGACATAGGATAAATAATTCTCATGTTGTTTATTCAAATAGTTTTTCAGAGCTTAGAATGTGCCAGGTGTGATGCTTGGTGCTACATATATATTAATGAACAAGAGACAGTTTATCATCTCCTTCAAGGAGTTCCTAGTCTAGTGGGGAGACAGAAACAAGCAAGCAAACAAATATATAATTGTAAATTGTAAGTGCTATTAAAGACATAAACAGTGCAGTCTTAGAGAGGGAAACACACAGATAAGGTGGTAAGAGAAATTGTTTCTAAGCAGGTGACATTGAAGCTAGACTTAAAGGATTAGGAGCCAAACTTGAAAATACATGAGAAATAGCAGACCAGAAAGAAGGAGGTTACATGTGCTAATGCCCTGAGGCAGAATGGAGCTTGAAGTATTCCAGGAAGTAAAATGAGGCCAATGTCTGTGCAGCCTATTGAAAGAAAGGGAAAATGACATCAGATGAGGTCAGAAATGAATCCCTGCAGAAGTTTGTAAGCTGCAGAAAGGAGTTCCATATCTAAGTGAATTATATTCAGAGAGCAAGTAGAAGGTTGGAATTTGAGATTTTGGAGGTTTAAATGATGATGAGATCCAGAGATTGGTCAAATGGAGGGAAAAAAACCTAAACTCTATGCAAATTGTGAATTTACATAGCTGCATCACAGTGTTTTGGTATTATATTTTAAAAATCTACATTTTACCTGTATAATTATAGCCATTGATTTTGACTCAGTTCATAAATAAATATGAACAAGAAACAAATATCTAAGATCAGACATATTACCAGTAAAATGAAAAGAAAGAATTCAGGCAACCATTTGTCTCATTTTCTGCTTCTTTTCAAGTTTGATTTTGGTAATTTTTATTTTAAAAAAACCTTATATTTCATATCAGTTGAACAAAGCTCAATTAACACATTTTTTTTTTTTTTTAAACAAACGAGCCAGGAGCACCTGGCTGGCTCAGTTGGTTAAGTGTCTGACTTCAGCTCAGGTCATGATCTCATGGTTCTTGAGTTTGAGCCTCATGTTGGGCTCTGTGCTGACAGCTTCACATTCTGTGTCTCTGTCTCTCTCTGCCCCTCCCCTGCTCACACTCTGTCTCTGTTTCTCTCTAAAAAATAAATAAACATTAAACAAATGAGCCAAAGCATTATTATAAAGCTAGAATTTAACTAGTACAATGGGAATAAAAACAGTTATCCTTTTTGAATTTATTGTTACTGAACCAAAATGCTACGTATACTTGGGCAGAAATAATGTGTTCGATTTCTTAGATTATAAGATTTAGAAAAATTTTGAAAGCAATGATGTGTAATTCTTTGAATGAGCTTTGATAGTAATAGGAATCTCTAAACAAATCAAATTGTGAACCAATTAGTTTTTAGTTTTCAAATTTTGGGAATTCATAATTGTTAAGAGATTGTACATCTGTAGAGTCGATTCCCATTCAGTTTGTTTTAAAACAAAAATCATTCTGGAGCGCCTGGGTGGCTTAGTCGGTTGAGCGTCTGGCTTCAGCTCAGGTCATGATCTCGCGGTTCCTGGGTTCGAGCCCCGCGTCGGGCTCTGTGCTGACAGCTAGCTCAGAGACTGGCACCTGCTTTGGATTCTGTGTCTCCCTCTCTCCCTGACCCTCCCTTGCTCACGCTGTCTCTCTCTTTCTAAAAAATAAATAAAAAATTTAAAAATTTTTAAAAAATCATTTTTAGTTTAAATTAAAGCTCATAATCCTAATGACCATGAAAAGAGTTACAGTTTGGACATGGCCAAACTTCCATTTGTGGGCCATCATGAATGAATGTACACTATGCCATCGAATTTCTTTAGTTATCTGTGTGGTCTTAAACAAATGCTTTTAATTTTGCCCTTTAATATTTTTCCTGTATTTTCCTTCTGAAGAATAGTAAAGCGTTATGATGCTTTTTTGGGAAACATATTTTGAAGCAGTACCTCACCAGATTTTTTCTTTTCCAAATGTTTTAATATTATATCTGTAGCAGAGATTATAGGAGTTTTATTTCAGAACTCATTACCCATTGTGGGATGATTTTAGATTGCATTTATCTAAGCACAGTGGTATTTTTAAGAAAGGTCATTCATGGGAGCAGTTTGTGACCATTGGTGTGGCCAGGACTGCTGCCTAGCAAGTATCCACCCCGCAATTTCATTTTGCTAATAAAATCTATATTTTATTTCGGGTTTGCCACCCCAAACTATTTACCACACAGTTTTAAACAGTGAGATTTAGGCAGAAGTGATTTGGTGGAGTTTCTGAGAAAGCATTGACAGGGGCCTGACTCAGCAGGCAGGGCCTTTGCTCTTCACCTTCACCTTTCTTCCTGCTTGGAATGTGGTCACCACACCTAGGTGGAGTCAGGAGCTATGTGACAACCAAGAGGATGGCTCATGGCTCAGGGTAGCTACATAGAAGGAAGAACATTAGGCTCTGTGGAGCCTTCTTTCCATCTGGATTTTTTTTTTTTTCACATAAGGGAAATAGAAAACCACTAATTTGTCTAAAAGCACTGTTTTATGGGGTCTCTTCTTCATAGCTAATGCATTTTCTAGTACAATTAGTGTGAGTGATCTTCAAATTATTTCTCTGTTAAAATCAGCTACTTTTTAATTGGTGCATAATACTAGGTTGAGAAGGGAACTTTATTAATTTATTTTTAACATCTATTTATTCTTGACAGACAGAGAGAGACAGACCATGAGGATGGGAGGGGCAGAGAGAGGGGGAGACACAGAATCCGAAGCAGGCTCCAGGCTCTGAGCTGGTAGCACAGAGCCCAAGTGAGGCTCGAACTCACGAACTGTGAGATCATGACCTGAGCCTAAGCTGGACGCTTAACCGACTGAGCCACTCGAACGCCCCAAGAAGGGAACTTTACAGTCTGGGTTTTGGTTACATGAGGTTACATATATATGAAATATGCATATGTATATATGTATGTCATATATATACGCATATATATGCAAAAATTCTTGAGTTACACATAATCAATGTGTACATTAAATCTGTTATATTGTATGCATGTTATATCTTAATAAAAGAAAGTTATTTTAATTATTACAGATTGATGGGATCTGATAATTTGCAGTAGACACGGTGAAGGAGCCAGATAAAAGATATAATTTTTTAAAAGATACTCAACTACAACTAATACAAGACAACTACTCATTTGTCTACTCTACATTTATCTACAAGACAACTACTCATTTATCTCATTAAAAAATGGTTCTCCTATATTTATATGTTTTCCTTTAATCATGTTGCTGGCAAGTATTCTAGAACTGCATATTCCATCACTATTCACTCTCTCAACATTCTTTTTCTTATATTCTTAACAGCTATATGCATGCCAGCTTCAGCAGCAGCCATTTTCATTCTCTGAACCCTAAACCTTGGGTGACCTCAGCTATTACTCAAACTTCTCATTCCTCTGTGGCTTATCAGAATTCAAGACTCTGTGGTAACTGACCTATTATGGATCTGTGGACATGAAATGGTTAAAACAGTAACCCTCAACCCTAGCTTGGAGTTTTCCTATATTGTAGTATGCTATGGAAAGTATCATAGTAAAAATAAAACAAAGAGGATTTTTTCCTCTAGTATTCAATATGAAAGTTATTCTTTTTGCTATTAAAAAAAATAGAACATGTTTCCCTCCATGACCCCACCACTCCCAACTACAGATTAGTGATGAAAAAAATTGTATATTGACAGAGACTATCCTGTTTAAAATTTAAGCCTTGTATAGATTTGAGGTCAAAGAGGAATTGGAATAGTCACAGCAATAGAAGCACATTTGGTAAAGACTCTTGCTTAAAGTAGAAGACTTGAGTAATTTTAGAGAGATGAAAATTTTCTGTAAGAAATCATTAAAACTTCCATTCAAGAAAGATCATTTACTGTTATAGAACATGAATTATTATTGGTAAAAAAAAGTCAGTAAATAATTCAGGCCTGGGATGACAAAGGAATAAGAATTTAATAGGATCAAATTGTAAATAATTTCCCTAGCTATATCTAGCTAAGGATTCTTATAATTCCTTAGGGTGGGAGGAATGGGGGTTGATTTTAATGACAGAATCTACATAGGTGGTTTACTGTATTTTAATATTTAGGTTAGTTTTTGTAATGAATTTGTTCTGCATTAAAAGAACACTTTAGGCATTGTTATAAGTTAGAATTTGGGAATTTGAATAGCCCTCAACTGACAATTGCAGTAAAAATTCTGGTGCTCAGAGTAGGTGGTGCAAAGAAATAGGACCCCTTAAAATGTGCTTTTACAAGCCTTATTCCTGTCTGTCTTGGTTAACACCTTGCTTAGGCACACAGTGGGAAGCGGGGTGGGGGGGCTTTATCTTGCTAGTTAAGGGTAACTAATAAAAGAGAGGCAGTTCTTGCAAAGCTGGACTGCTAGTGTGATGATTCACTTTATTTTTTGACCACTGAAAGAAGCATTATTTTACATGTGATATAAACATATATATATTTGTAACAAGCTGACAATTATCCAATGTCAAATCTAGCTTTCAGGTTTTCTTACTGGTAAGAATAAGTAATGGTCTAAGTGACTTTCACTCTTGTCTAACATATTATTCTCTTCTATTATATTCATTTTTCCTCCCAGAAAGTGAAAAGTAATATAAACTCAATTCCAGCCATGGAAAATATGGAAATGTGTAATAAAGAATATACTAACCACTTGTAATCCTACTTCTCTGGATATCTTTCCAATGTCTTTCCTTGTACTTCTTTTTGTGTTGGCAAACTTTCAGAATAAAGGGTGCCAAGTCAGCGATCCCTATTATATAACTGAACAAGTGTATATATAATAGCAGTCACAAAAATAACTCAGACAGAAGTGATTACATAATTAACACAATTGCACCCTACTTTGACAAATGGCAGAGATTTTGCAAGAGGCATTAGAAAACTATCCCCCCCCATTCTATAGTTCTAAATTATTTGTAAAATCACAAATAGCATAAATACAAACTCCTTTCCATGTAATAATGATGTCTCTTGCTTTCTAACCATTTCCCAGGATCATTTGAGTTGAATGGATTAGGTTACATGGTAGTGAATACTGAATATAGGGGTAACTTTGGAGCATGAAACACTTGGAAAACAGGGAAAGATGGCCAATGAGCAAAGAAGAAGATAAGGGATTCCTAGGGGATGAGGGAGAAGAGGATCAGAAGGGGAGGTGGAGCATAAAATAATATGGGATGGTGTTACAGATAGGGTGACTAAGGTGACTAGATAATTTAAAGTAAAATCCAGAACATTTTCAAGAGTGAAAATGGTGCTATTAATAATTGTACTGGCTGGATTATGCAGGGAAAATCAGAAAATATGGTCATTTTAGATCAACTTTTTATAAATAAGCCTACAGCCCTGGTGGCAGCCAACTGTTTGCTACCTTTATTATATATATGTTAAGTTCTCGATATGACCGTCCTTATTTTCTGACTTACTATCATTTATCATTTACCTTGTATCATTTTTTACCTAGCAAAAGAAAATGCCAGATGCGTGTTATTTATCCTTACTGGGGGTTCTTTAAAGAGATTGTTTATCCAGGAGTTAGTGTAAAATGTTGATGAGGCCAAGATCAGGTTTCAGTCATCATGAGACTGAGTTAGTCACTCTATTTTAGGGTCCAGACTTCATTCTCAGAACTGCTAGTAAAGATCTGTGCTATTGGCTCTTTATTTTATGGTAATTTTAAGCAAGACGCTGGCATGCTGGACTCTTACCTTTGCTTCTCTGTAGAGATTGTTGCAACATTTTTGCTATCCTCATAGAAGTCTTAATACGTAATTCTCAGTAAAAGACATCTTAAAACTATTGCATCTTCACATCAGTATGATGTGTCCATTGTGCATATTTGGAAACCAATACATCAAACCTCAGTTTGCAAAAACATAATTTGAAGACTACTTACAATAAGAAACAAGGCTAAATTCCTACCTATTTTGAACTGATCCTGAAGCAGTGCTTCTGGATCTGCTTTCGCCCTGGGACTGAACTGTTCATTGAGAACTGAGACCCTTTCGGCTTGGAGCTCAAGTTGAGCATAATCCTGGGACTTTGCCATTGCCGAAAGAACCCCAAAAGAGCCCTTTGTCAGTCTGAGGCCGCTAGGGCCAGCATGTGGCACTTGGTACCATCAGAACAGATTTATTGTAGCCAAATCTCTCCCTAATGTCTCCCTCTTTTCCGATAGGACTCAGACTAGCTGGACTCCCCACCTCAAGATGCCCTAAGGAGCCCTGGGCACGTGATAGAAAGAGGTGGAAACTTGGAGGAGTATAAACACTGCTTAGAGACTTTCTTCTCTTACTGGCAGGAGGCAGTGTTCAGTGCTTTCTCTCTGGCAATAGAGTAGGATAAGGTTGCACATCAAATTATGAAGAGATCCTCTGGTCACCTGCTTTTTAAAGAATAGTGTTGGGGGTGCCTGGGTGGCTCAGTCGGTTAAGCGTCTGAGTTTGGCTCAGCATGATTTCACAGTTCGTGGGTTCGAGCCTTGTGTGGCTCTCTATGCTGACAGCTCAGATCCTGGAGCCTGCTTCAGATTCTGTGTCTCCTTCTCTCTGCCCCTCCCCCACTCATTCTCTCTCTCTCTCTCTCTCTCTCTCTCTCTCTCTCTCTCTCTCTCAAAATAAACAAACATTTAAAATTAAAAAAAAGAATAGTCTCTGGTGGGATTTCTCAAACTGGAGACTTTGGTGTCTCTGAGCTCTCTGTGGGAATTTACAATTTTTTAATTTTCATTTAAACAGTAATTTAAAAGTAAGAAGCATATTGTGGATCATCTGAATGACCTCCCCACAGCCAAGTGCTACTCTGCAATTTTAGACTGTGTTTATAATTGAATTAGCACCAACCAATTCTACTTTAATCAGGGAACTAATGAGAAAAGAACCAAAGCAGACTTACTATGTAAATGATGTGTTTATATCAAGTAAGAGCATAATATCACTATAAGCTGTATGAACAATGGTTTACAGTAATTTGGATGAAAAACAGTGATGAGGTAATGTAGTCTTGCACTACCTGGTTTTAACCTGACCAAATTAATCAAATTCATACTACCAGTAGTGATGGGGAAAACAGTATCTTCTGTCACATCAAATTATGAACTTTAATTTAAAACTTATTGGTTTTATTGCTTGGTTTATATTCAACTTAAAGATGGGTATTCTTTATAGTTACATAAGCCCCGTAAGTATAAGGAATTTATACCTAGTTGTAACTGTGTACAAGGATGGTTAAAAGCATGGACTCAGAGGCCAAATTTCCTGGGATTAATCTTAGCGCTGCCACATACTAGCAGAGTAATCTTGGGAATGTTACTTAACCTCTCTGTGCCCCAATTTCTTCATCTGATTGCAGATAATAAAATAGTAACTACTATTATTGTGAAGAGTAATTGAATACATGTAAATTATTAGAATAATACCTGGAGATGCTTGATATTCCTATAGTAAAAGTAATTTAGCCCAGTAACTTAAGGGGATCCCAAAGTGTGAGAGCCTGGTCTATTAGATAAAATGTGTAGAATAATAAGTGACATTTATATAGCACATTAAGTTTATAAAGTACTTTTTCATATACATTATTCCACTTAGCCTTCAACATCTAACCTGAAAGGTAGATAATATTTTTTATCATTTTAAGGATGAGGAGACTAAAGCTTCAAAAACACGTTTGCCATGAGCATTTGATATTTTTCTTCCTCATGGAGAATGAAGGGATATTTTGTTTAAACATTTTCCCATTTTCTTTTGGGTCGCTAGGAAGCCCAGAGCTATCTTTTTTTTTTTTTTTTTTTTTTT
>CM053571.1:104769108-104819439 GCA_028646485.1 Cryptoprocta ferox | reverse complement strand
TGGATGGCAGCAGAAAAGAAGGAGAAGCAAAGAAAAAAGGAGAGAAAAAAAAAGAAAAGAAAAGACAACTCCCCTGTGCGGATGGGCATGGTCTGGCGTTAGGTCAGGTCTCAGGGGCTGCTCTCTCTGAGGCCCCGCCTTGGTGGTTGCGGGGAGAAGTATGGCGCCGCTTCAAAGCTTTGCCGGAATGAAGCGTTGCAACCGCCCTTCTGAGTCCGATCTCCCTGTGCCGTGGGCGAGCCAAACTCTATTCTCCAAGCTCCGCCTCACTTCCAAATCCCAGTCCGTGCAGTTCAACACGGTCACCGGGGATGAGATGTGTTCCTGCTGACGGCCGGCCTCCCGGCCTGGCTTGCGCCGCCCTTTTCGCGGAGACGCCGCCGCCGCTGCTGCCGCTTTTCAAGGCGCCTTTCTTGACGCCGACGCCGCCGCTCCCGGTGCAGCTTGGAGTGGATGCCGCTGACGCTGCGGCCAAGGAAGAATTCGCCGGCCAGATGGGACGGATTTCTCTCCCGGTGCTCGGCCGTTACATACGGGGAGATGGGCGAGTTTTTCCTCCCGTAGAGATGGTTCTATGAGCGTTTTCCGTCTCTCTTTCTCTTCCCCTGGTCTCTCCGGGGCACAGCGCGCCCTCCCTGTGTTGGGCTCAGGCTCCTTCCCCCTGCACCACCGGGACCCACCCGTCCCCTAATTTCCCAGATCACAGTCACTCACTCAGGCATCTTTGAGGTTGTCTTCTTTCTGGCGTCTGTTTCTTCTTTCCCCCACTTGCAAATCCAAGTTATATCCCTTTAGTCCTTCTCAGTTCAATCCATACGGGCGTGCGTGGATTACAGAGCTCCCTGCTTCTCCGCCATCTTGCCCGCTCCCTCCTATCTTTTTTTTTTTTTAATTTTTAATTTTTTTTTTTTTTTTGAGAGACAGAGAGAGACAGCTCAAGCAGGGGAAGGTCAGACAGAGAGGGAGACACAGAATCTGAAGCAGGCTCCAGGCTCTGAGCTAGTTGTCAGCACAGAGCCTGATGCGGGGCTTGAACACACGAACCATGAGATCATGACCTGAGCTGAAGCCGGACGTTTAACCGACTGAGCCACCCAGGCGCCCCCCCCTCCTATCTTTATACATTAGTACACATTAGTACTTGTGAAAAGACTTAATGGTCTGAACATCTATATTATATTTTTTCTTCTCATCTTGATTTTCTATTCCAATTTATACTTTTCCTGATTCTGAAATTTTATATATACTATTTTATTATTTGGAATTTTTTATAATCTGCCTCATATACATTTTGGAAAATTTTGAGTCGTAAATAAATAAACTGACACATGGTTATGTAACTGGTAAGAGTCAGATCTTGACCTCAGTTCTTTTGTCTTCATGGAGAAGTCACATTTATTGAGCATTAGTGTGACCTGGTGCTTTATACTCATTATCTCATTTAATCCACACAATAATTAGTATGAGGTATTTTATTGCTCTTTATTTATGATGAAGATATTGAATCTTATAAAAGTGTTAAGACTTTCCCAAAGTTAATAAATATTGTTCTAATTTTTGGTCCTATAAATTGTTCTTAAAGAAAAGCATGAGATTCTTCTTCTAAATTCTGTCCCCTTGTTAAGGGTTTAGGGCAAGATCTTTGTGTCAATCTCCCTACCGCTTCCTCTCCCTGTCCCCCACTTATGGCTTTGCCATCAAAATTGCCATTCCAACTACCTGCCACTTAAATAACATATTTATCATTTTTTAGCTAAAAAGAATACTCGCTATCATAGAAATACCATAATACCAAGCAAAGATGATTTCCACCTTACGATGTCCTTAGTAAACTTTTAGGATTTCCCAGAGCATAGTGCTCTTTCTGTCACTATTGTACACTTGCCCAGGATCCACATCTACTTTCTAGAAAGAGCCAAAACAAACAAACAAACAAAAAAATCAGAGACTGGTGCTCCAAGGGTGAGGTAGCATGCAAATCTATGTTCCCTGATACTAGCCAACTTACCCATTTCTTTCTTGGGTCAGTTTTATATTTTTTATAGGACTTGAAGATTGTTACTCTGATTGGCTCCTGTCAGCGTATTTTCTGGCTGTTCCAAAAGTGTGATAGGATTGCTTCTCTAACTTGCAGCCGGTGAGGAGGGTAGTAAAGTCAGCTATTGGCTGGAGAAAGGCAAGCGGAAAGCCTGGGATTGCTCTTGCCATTATGACTTCGACTGATGTCATAAGGAGGCACAGGAATCATTAAGTACCATCCAGAGAACAGAGTAAATGACATTTGACTTTCAGTTGCCCTTCTGTCATTCTACATCGGTCTTTATAGTGTTTCCCAAATAGTGATGGTTCCTAAACTTCAATCTTTGATTATCACAATTTTTGCCATATCTTCATATCATCTTTGCTATTATTTGTTTAAAGTTTCTTTAATGCAATGGCATTTTTACTTAAATATATTATTTAGAAGGGAGACTTTATATTGCCATCATTAATGTGAAAACAGTTTCACTTATTATTAATAAAAGATAATCTTAAAAATAACTAAAATGAGAGTACAACAACAGTATTAAATTCTTTTCAGACATAGGGATTGGGAATTAGGAGGCCTGTCATTTATTTCTAACAATCCTGTAAACTAGCATATAAACTATAGAACAGTATATGATCAATGTAACTTTTTGTGCCATCATTTTCCTCATTTGAAAAAGCTTCAAAACCATTTACCATGTTATCTGCGAGGAAAGAAGAGAGATTTCCTGTGCCAGAAAGTAAGTAGAGACTACAGGGCATTAGACTGTGAAGGAGCCAACAGAGGTTGGAAACTATAAAGTGTCAGCGGCATGATACAGATCTTAAACCAGAGGGTGCTGCGTTTGACAAACTGTCCCCTTTGGTTTCACCAAGAAAGTTTACTGAACCCTACTTTCAGATTTTGAGTAGTAAGATGAATAAAGAAAAGCAAAAACAAGGTGAGATCTTAGAATAAAGAGCTTAGAAGCTGTTCGAATGAAGGGAAGAATCACAGCAGTGGAGAAATGAAGAGTGGAAGAAAAAAGGAGAAAATATGTTCTCAGTGTTAAAAATTACACGTACTGATTCCTCAGCAAAATTCTGCTTCAGATGATACTTCTAGATTAATCTAATGACTTTGAATATACACACACATCCTGAAGGTTCTTTTACCTTTTGGGGGCTCATAAAATACCTGAGTTGCTTAGGTGGTAATTACATTTGTGGATATTACTGGTCACAAGATGAACAAAGATGTAGGAGTCTCTTAGGAAAAGTACACAGATCATGGAACCATTCTAAATATAATTTGTTTTTCAAGAAAAATTCAAATAAATTATTTATTGCTCTAATACAGGGATTATTTTCTGAAAACCCTGATAAAAATGTCATTGGGCATGATTATCAGACACATTCAGCTGCCAAGAATGCAAGAATATAACTTGGTTAAAGTCTTGAATAACTTGTTATGATGTATTTTGAAAAAACTCATGAGGAAAAAATGAAAATTGCTAGTTGGATATTGTGGCAGTTTTAGGGATTGGGATGGGACTAAGGAATGTTTATAAATGATTTATAAAGGGAAAAAATGCAAAGATGACATAGTAGCAATGACAAAAAGTTAAAATGTCTTTAAATCAGTTGAGCAGGATTTGGGGTATAAATAGATGTGCTGATAATAATGGTAAGAATAAGCAAAGCCAGACATCAACCTGAAACTAACTATTCAAGGGACATGCTGCTGTGAATATATTCAATAGCTGCATATCTTCATTAAGTATGCATGGGGAATAGTTAAGTATATGTTACCTTAAGATTAGATTGCTTCCTAGAAAGCCAAATGGGGAGTTCAAAAATTTAGGAGATTTACATCTTTTGAATCCTATGGAAAAGTCATAAAGACACACATTTTTATCTTTTATTCTCTTCTTCAAAGCAACAAAAATCCAATTTCCCCTACCAATTTAAGTCCCATTGCTATAAATGTGGCTATAGGATCACATCATTTTGAATGGCCATCTCTTTGGATATGGGGAACTTTCAAACTATCTGCTATTTAAGACTGAAAGATGGGATATGAGCTCAAGATTTCTGGTTCTAGATGTTTGAAATCTTAAATTCAACATTTTAAAGAAGACTATTGAATTTTCCTGCTTTCTAGAGATGTTTACCTGTCATGATTGGATTTCCCCACCTCAGAATGAGTAGTCTCCAGGCCTTAAATGTGCCTTGATGTTCAATAGTCTCTCAGTTAAATATTGGCAAATTTGACTTGGGAAAAGTCAGCCCTCTCAAAAATACAGATATAAACATGGAGTTTCACTCACCTCCAAAAGTCCTCTAGTCACAGAATGGTACCCACATGGTCTGATTCAAATATATATGGCTAAGGTCACTCAGAGTAAGCAGGTGTGGAGACAGAGGAGAAGACTATTGGCATAACTGGGGGACTTAAATAATCCTGACCTTTTCTGGATATGTTAGAAAGTGACGTAGGAATGGTCTTTTTTCCCCTGAAAACTTCTGGATCCTTCTTTAAGGATCAATGGTGTTTCAGTTAAGGAGTCTTTTGAGGCATATGTTATTTTATTGATTGAATTTAACATACACAATAAAAATATACAAATTTTAAGCTTATAGCTTGATGAAATTTTACAGAATGGATAGGACCCAGATCAAGAAACAGAATAGTGTTAGAATTCTGGAACCCCCCATTTGTGCCTTCCTCTAGTTATTCCCGCACAAGTGACCATTATTCTGACTCGTAGCACCATGCACTGGTTTTGTCTACGTTTGAACATGAGTAAACATTGCATAGGAGCAGAATCACATATGGTGTCTGCTTTCATGTTTGGGTATGTTTGTGAGATGCAGTGCTGCTCATACTTGTGGTACACTCACTGCTGTATAACATTTCACTTTTGAATATGCTGTCATTTATGTCTCATTTCTACAATTGGTGGACAGTTGAGTACCATTCTGATTCATTCTGGACAGATTGAAATTTGGCTTCTGTACTTTAAAGGAACATTTCTAAAGTTGGCTTGAATGTGATGTTGTTGAGGAAATCTTAGTATTACCTGGACTAGAGATTTCTCTAAAGGGGATAGTTATTATCTAAGAAGGGTCAGATTTGTATAATCAGAGGTTGCCACGAGTTCTCTAGGAGGAAGTGAAGAATATTATTCATATATTGAAATTTTGCTGAGGTCTTCTAAATGTAATAAAATATTCATATTCCACATATGTCTGTAAGGTAATTTCCTACTTTTTCTTAAATAAAGGTATGTGTGTCCTGGAATTTTCTAAATTTCAGAGCCTGTTATGCACCATCACTACCCTGGAAAAGTCAGAAATTATCACTGTTTTTCTCTAAAAAGAATATCAAGATCTGTCTAGGGAGGATAAAGTCCTGATAACTCCTCATAAAAGTATTCATGTCTTTATATTTAGTCCCCAAGAGCTTTAGCTTTCAATAGAAAAGCTTCCATAGGGAAAGGTTGTTCTAGCACTGTGTGTAGGTTCCTTTTAACATGGATATAACAACATGGTGATTGATCTTGGACAGGTGTGTGAGTATAAATTAGGAGAAATATAACTGTGGAGCCCAAATTGGGACACTACTATGGCAATGGCAGCAATACCCTCAACCATAATCATAGTGTCTGTAGAAAAGCCTCTGTAGGACTCTTGGAGATTACCATTGACAGAAACTTTGAGTTATTGCAAGAAGCACAGACAGTTGAATGCTGATCAGACTCTCCATTTCTTTTCCTATTTGACATTTGGAAACAGTATTGAACACTTCCCTTTGAGTAAGCCCTTGGTTTTTTTAACAATCTTAAGGTAAGAAGCCTTAAAATGGAACTGGCCCCTCCTTCCTTCTTTCCTTCCTTCCTTCCTTCCTTCCTTCCTTCCTTCCTTCCTTCCTTCCTTCCTTCCTTCCCTCCTTCCATTTTTCTGTCCCTCTCATTTAGCCACTTTTTCTATTCATTCTCCTCCTCTAAAAGAGGCAGTTGCTGTGGAAAAGGGCAGTGCCGGGGCTGAGCAGACAACCAACATGGTAGATAGATCAATTACATACCAGTAGATTTAACAAATAAACACACTGAGGATCATGGGAGTCAGGTTTCTCACCTTCGGAGAAAGAGTTTACAAATATGGAAAGATGAAGGCTGGAGAGAACCCTGAGGTGCTGGATTGGAATTGAAAGTATTGGAGTGTAAACTAATGAGTTTAAAAAATACATACATGTGGATACATATAGAAATAGATAAAAATGTATGTGTGTTTGTATGTCTATGTGTACATGTGCATAGATTTCCTAGCTCAGTTCTCTGAGAGAGCTTAGAAGCAATGACAGCTCAGTAGAGGTGAGCATGGTGAGTGCCTAGATCTTGGTTTCCAAATATTGATATCCACTAAAAGGAACCAGTATGCATTGGAAATAGTTGGTACCAAAGCTGAGGCAAATAAAATACAAGATGATTTAGGATCACCTGTTGCTCAAGAGAGTAAGGAAATGCTCAAACAATTATAAACACTTGTCAAAGGATGGAGAAGCTAGCTTGAAGGGATCCCCATTGGTCCAATCTGGTTCATTTTGCACATCAAAGTAAGTAAGGATAGTAACAGACTACAACACATTAAATAAAATAGGAATACACAAGTCCATACAGAGATAAACAAACAAGCAGGAGAGAAAGCTTTTCCTCACCGTATTTCATAAAGGTAATCTATGTAGTACAAGTACGTAGTGTTTATAACACAAAAATAGTTCCAAATTTATACGGTTTTAAAATAATAACAAAGTGAATATCAGCATGATTCCAAGAAAAATGATCACAGAGAAAGAATTCATGGATGAGATAAAAAGGCATATTTTATTTTTCTGTAGGAATGTGAGTGTTTCTTCCCTTTGGACTGAGAATTCCCAGCAGAGCTTCCTTCCATGCTGCCACCTACTGACACTAGTCCCCCCTTTCAGCAAACCCATTCAAAGCAAGAAAAATTAAGGGCTAACTATCATTTCCTTTGGACATAGGAGGGAAAAGGCAAAATAAACATTGAGCTATTTATTCATTAGAAAAGAAGTTGGACTTTAAACTAAAAACAAGGAGAGAAAATGAGAGAAAGAGAGAGAGAGAGAGAGAGAGAGAGAGGAAGAAGGAGAAGAGAGAGGGAAAAGAGCACCATGTGAGAGGTGCAGCTCCTCAGGTGCAACTATACACCCCGTATTAGTTACAAGCCCTTCTGAATGTGGGTTTGGACCAGTTGGGTTAATGTGGCAGCTAGAAAACTCCTCTCTCTGCACTGGCAGAGGCTCGGTGTGGTGCTCTTAGGTGGAAAGGAGCAAGAGAAAGGAGCCTGATGGTACTCCCCAACCATCAGGCTGCAGGTTTTTGGCAGATGTCCACCATGTGGTATCAAAATGCTCTCAAGATCTAGTCCCTGCTAGATGAGGCGACAGCTCCTGCCTCATTTCCCGGCACTCCCCCCATCTGGGCTCCAGCCACACTGAATTACTTGGAGTTTCAGAATAGGGTACATTCTTTTCACCTCCTTTCAGGATTTGCCAATCGGTTTTAATCTTCCGAGAATCTGAATTCTCTCCCCGAAGTTGGCTGGTGGCAGGGACTTGCAGAATAAAGAGTCCCAGCATGCGCCTGTATTTTTGAGTAATAATTGCTCTGTATTCCTTATTGCCAGGTACTGCCACTCACCTTGACAGCCTATCCTGGATCAACCTGTGTTCTGTTGACTGTGACCATGTGGTTGGAATATCTGCTTGCCAGACCGTAAGCTCCTTAGAATCCTGGACCTCTGAGTAGCGTTTATCATACTTGTGATTATTTAGTGTTTGTCTTTGTCTTTACCCTCTATGAAAACAGTGGTTCTGTCTTACTGACTACTCTGCTTTTAGACTTAGCACAATAACTGGAACATGACACATACTTCAGCAAATGTTTAATTTCCTAGCACATAGGGAGGGATCTGTTCTTCCTCTGACCCACATGGTTGGTGGTTTAGCTCCAGATACCAACCCCTTCCAGTCTGTTCTGCACCTGGAGAAACTGTGACTTGCCTGGCTGTGTTCTGTGGTTAGATAGCTACAGGATGGCATTAAAGATCAGATTTGTCATTACCTGAACCATTAATTATAGTTTGGAAACAACAGACTCCTGGCATAGAACCCTATGATTCTTATTAAGGTTGTAAAGCTTGCTTGACAAGAGTTTCAATCTGATCCAGAATATTGAGAATATTGAGAGACAGAGAGAAAATAATCAATTAACTAATTAATTAATTAAAGCAATTAATAACAATAGCCACTATTATCCAGTGCTAAGTACTGTCCTAAGAGTTTTACATGCATGAATTGCTTTAATCCTTGCAAAAACCACACATGAGGGATTATTATTATGCCCATTTTAAAGGTGAAGAAACTGAGGCATTGGAGTAACTTGTCCAAGTTCAAGTAAAATGCTGAGCTGGGATTCAAACTAGGGCAGTCTGGCTCTCAAGTCTGTGCTCGTAACCTCTGTACTATTCTGCCTCTCAAAACTGCAAAGCCTAATGCTCTGAAAGAAAATATGGTGTGACAGAGATAAAAAATTAATATTTCTCAGTTTAAAATAGCAACAACAACAAAACCAAAACTGGCCAGGCAAGGATTGACCTCAGATGTCAACATACCAAAACATAGGGTAGGGTAGGGTAGGGAAGGGATGAAAATAAACTTTAAATTTCAGTATGCTCATAAAACCAGCAGACCAAGTTACCTTCAGCTTTTGAGTTCCTTTCCTGTCCACGTCCATATACATAATTATAAACATGACAGATACAATTTTGAATTTTGCCTTTTTCATTTAACATTGTCATAACCATTCAACCATATTGTTTTCTAAATGTTAAGATGATACCATATTATAGTTTTCATTTGCATTTGTCATTAACTCATTGAAGGTTTTTCCATGTTTGCTTACAAATTGTGTATTCATTATATAAATTATTTACACTTTGCTCCTTTATCCACTAAAACCTTAACTTTTTTCTTATAAATTTGTTTGATTCCTTTTTGGAATATTGACATTGTTTATTACTCTTCTTTTTTTTTTAATTTTTTAATTTTTTTTCTTTTCTGAGAGACAGAGCATGAGTGCGGAATGGGCAAAGAGAGAGGGAGACACAGAATCCGAAGAAGGCTCCAGGCTCTGAGCTGTCAGCATAGAGCCTGATGCGGGGATTGAAGTCATAAGCTATGAGATTGTGACCTGGGCCGACGTCTGATGCTTAACCAACTGAGCCACCCAGGGGCCCCTGTTTATTATCCTTCTAATGACAAGATAAAATTCTAATTTCTATAGCTTTGCACTACTTAAAAATATGTATATAATCTATCTAGATTCATTGTTTTGTAAAGTATGGGCATAGATAAAAATTATATTTTCATATTATACAATCACAATTTCTTCAACAATATTATTGACTCATTTTTATCACCTCTGACCCCTCCCTTTTGTTTTTATGTCTTGAAATCACAGACATCCAGAAATTGTAGATATTTCTAGGATAAGATGCATAACCAGAATGTAGTAATTAAAAGACACCTCTAATGAACACCATACTATCAGATCTGAATATTGGAAAGGAGAATAGGAATGCATGTATTCATTTGCTCCACACATTGAGTACTATTATGTTCCAGGTACTATTTTAGATGCTTGGGGTATACCAGTAAAAAAAAAAAAAAAAGAGAAAACCACTGCCCTGTGAAGCTTACATTTATGGAGTAGAAATCAAACAAAGTAAATAAATAGAAAACTTATTAAATGATAATAAGCGTGATAGAAAAAAATAAAACAGAAGATAGCATTTAGCAAAAGTCAGATTGGACACAAAGATTCTAATTTTAAGTAAGTTGATCTGGAAAAGATTCATTGTGAAGGAGGAGAGTGAATCAAGTAGACATCTGAAGGAAGAATATTCCAGGTAGAGGAAATAGCAAGTACAAAGGCCCTGAGGCAGGAACATGCTTGTTGTGTTTGAGGAACAACAAGGAGGCCAGAGTGGCTGGAGTGGAGTAAGACAGAAGAAGAAGTCAAAGAGATGGAGGTGTGTCCAGATCATGTAGGTTTGTGAGCCTATAAAGAAGATTTAATTAAGGATCTATATATTGGAGCATGGAAACACAGTGAACATTTGGGTTAATACAAAAGGAGAGAAGTAGGTGGCACTACTCTGGAATAAATATAGCCTGCTATGGCAAATGCAGGCTATGTATGTCACATTCCTAAGTGAATTTTAAATCTATAGTGTATCATTCTATTGAGATAATTATTGTCTTAGTGAGTACATGGGTTTTGGAATTATGTGACATGGGCTCAAATTCAAGCAGAGTAATCTTAGGAAACCTGCCAAAACTTTTGAAAACTCAGTTTCATCATCTGTAAAATGGTTACATTAATACCTATGGTGGGGGAGCCTTTTTATTTTTTTAAAGCTATTTATTTATTGAGAGAGAGAGTGAGAGAGAGAGAACGAGTGGGGTAGGGGCAGTGAGAAAGAGAACCCGAAGCAGGTCTTGATCTCATGAATCGTGAGATCATTACATGAGCTGAAATCAGTGGTGGAGGGATCTTAGTCATAACTGAAAGAAGCCATTATAGCCTACCTATTTTATTCTGTGATCTGGAATCAAATCTGCTTTATTTGGCATTTCTTTTCCTTGTTCTTAAGATACTATTAACTGTACCCTCCCAAAGTGCATTTTTAAAATCTATTAACAGAAACATTTGAGATAATTTGCACTTGCTTTGTCATAGAGGGTTTTACCATCATCTTTCTACTAGTGTACATAAGGGTTTGTTGTTGTTTTTGTTTTTGTTTTGTATTTTGATATTCATCTTAAAACACATATGTCCCTAAGCCCTCACAAACCTGTTACTAAGTTGCTTTTATATTTGAAAAATGATGACTTCAACTAGTTTAGCAAAGTCCAATCTTTCACTTATAATACATGCTGATGCTGCTTTTTAGTGTTCTTTTTTTAAAATATCTTTTTTTAAATTTATTTTTATTTATTGATTTTTTTTACTTGCCTTCCCTGTTTTTGCTTTTCCTTATACCACAAAACCATCCCACATTCACAGTCTGGTGTATGTAGCCTAAAGTACTTTTTCTATGATCATGTAGCCATTTAAAAACATATTTATACACATTCATATTTTTATTTCATTTGTTTTACATAAATGGAATCATACACATCTCTGTGCATCTTAACTTTTCTCGCTCAATAATACTATCTGGAAATCTCTTGGGCTAATTTCACCCATTCTGCCCTTGTAAGCAAACAAATTTCCATGTTACCACAGAACAATCCACAGAGCAATTGGGGGAAATATAATTAAATGGCTCCTTCATGTAGTTTTTACAAAACAAAGGAAGTCTGTTCTAAGGAATAATTGATGTTGCTACTCATTGTGGTAGAAAACGTCCAGCAACATTTAGACGAAACTTCTTCAGATTCAAAACAAAACAAAACAAACAAAAATGCTAAAATAGGGCCCTGCTTTTACCAGGCACCCTGTACCTGCCTGATATACTGACCGGTTTTGGGAAAGGAACCAAACGATAAACCTAGTGTAAGGTATTGGAAGTGCTGGGATCCACCTGGAAGGTTTTAGTCCTCA
Organism: Cryptoprocta ferox; assembly: GCA_028646485.1. NCBI lineage: Eukaryota > Metazoa > Chordata > Mammalia > Carnivora > Eupleridae > Cryptoprocta > Cryptoprocta ferox. The sequence continues at coordinate 104,807,737 of CM053571.1, read as the reverse complement.
CAAATGGGCAATGTCTGCAATTAGATGCCAAGAATTATCCTGAATAAAAATCATGCCCTGTCATCAATAGACCAAAATCAGCAGGAGAACACTTACAAGTAGTAAATGTTGGGTGGTGCACTTACGTCAGCAGTCAGTTTCACAAGTTTTGTTAGTGTAGAAAGGGGAGAACAGGTGGTAGGAGTTAATGTGAAAGACAGCTAGGCAGTGGTAGTACATTTCCACTTTAACATAAGCAAATAGGGTTCAGCAGTTGTTAAGTAAGTAATGCAATCTTGGGCTCTGCTAATAGAACTTTACTGTTCCGATCCCAGTGAGTAATAGATTCTGTACTCTCATGATTAGTCCTTATTTGGGTTTCAGTTGTAGGTACTGCACTTTGGGAGGCATGTTGAAAAACCTCCTCCAGGGAGGATAATTATATGGGACAGTAATTTTTTTGAGGTACTATTTCTCTAAAAATTGAACAAAATCTGAAATAAGTTCCAAAAATGCTGACATTTATTCATTTTGAGGGGTCGTACATGAGAGTTTAATAATACACTTTATATTATTTTAAAATATATTTAATATATATTTATAATAACCGCAAATACTTTCCAAAATTGGTTAGTGATATCTCACTACTCTTCATTAGCTTCTTGTCTGAGGCATATTCATCTCCTCTGTTTGTGATTAGACTCTTTTAGGCTATGCCACACATGTAATTCTCTATACTGTGAATTCAAGCAATATTGATTGAGCATCTTCTAAATGACAGATGTCTTAGGGCAAAGGATAAAATATTTTTAAGTTTATTTATTTATTTTGAGAGAGAGAGGGTGTGTGTGCGCATGTGAGTGGGGTAGGGGCAGAGGGAGAGAGAATCCCAGGCAGGTTCTGAACTGTTAGCGCAGAGTCCAGTGTGGAGCTTGATCTCATAAACTGTAAGATCATGACCGGAGCCAAAATCAAGAGTGCAATACTTAACCGACTGAGCCACCCAGGTGCCCCACAAAGGTAACTTGTTATAAGAAGAGACTCAATGATAATGCAGCCTTAAGAACAAAGAAGTTTATGTCTCTTCTACGCAGTAATACAACATGTACAATCCAAGTGAGTGGGACAGCTCTGCTCTGGGGAGTCCAAAATGGACCCAGGTTTGTTCCACCTTGTGGCTCCACCCCAAGTGGAGCATAAGCCACTTCTGGCCTGGCTGTTATCTGCATTGTTGAGGCTGGGAAGAGACAAAAGGCAAGGAGACATTTCTAAGACAGAAATTCAAAAGAGGTAGCCATCACTTATGTTCATGTTCCATTGGTGAAAACTTAGTCACCAGCAAGGGAGTTATCTAACAGGAAAGGAGGCTTAGTAATGTAACCTAACCATGTGTCCAGGAAGAAGGGGAGATGGACTTTAGTAAACAGTTACCATTCTCTGCTACATTAGATAAAGTGCTATGTGCTGGAGTGTTTTCCCCTGCTTTCCCCACCAATCCAGGACCTTTGTCTTCTTCAAAATCTACCCTAACTTAAATTCTTCCAGGAAAATTTTCCTATGTAGGAAGACAGTCTGTTTTCTTTAATTATGTTCACAATGTGAATTTTGACAGCCGAAAATCAGTCAATAAATACTTATTAATATATACTGTGTAGCAGGGACTATGCTGAAGACAAGAAATAAGATGGTGAGCAAAATAAATATAGTTCCTGACCTCAGAGAACTTACAAACCAGTGGAAGAGACAGATATTATTATACATATAATTAAGTTATTAAATGAACATTTAATCATTTAAAATGTAATCTAAATTAGATATTTATTATTACTTAAATTTGTAAGTATCAATTATATATGATAAGTACCATAAAGGAATAGAACAAGATACCCTGAAAGAATATAATGAAAGTTATTTTAGGTTGGAGGTTTGGGAAGGCATAGTGAATGTGAATGCCTATTTATTTAAATGTTTATTTATTTTTGGAGGGGCAGAGAGAGAGAGAGAGAGAGAGAGAGAATCCCAATCAGGTTCCGTGCTGTTAGTGCAGAGCCCAACATGTGGCTCGATCTCACCAACTATGAGATTGCGATCTGAGCCAAAATCATGAGTGGGATGCTTAACTGAGCCACCAGAGCCACCCAGACACCCCATGAATACCTAATATTTAAAATCTGGAATTAAATCTCCCTGAATCTTTTTTTTTTTCTCAACAGAATCTAAAAAAAGTGAACCACGGTGAGAAGAGTTCTGGAGACACTGATACAAGAGGACTTTTGGAAAGAGCCCTTGTCTTAAGAAGAGACTAGAGCCCTGATGGAGTAGGAGATGTGGGCAGGGAGGGAGGTAGCACACATTCTAGCTGTTTCCAAATATGGAGCAGCTATCCTAACAGAAGAGGGAATGCATTTGCTTTATTCCCAAGGACGAAACTAGGAACAATTTGAGAGGAAGCTGAAGAAAGGAAGATTTGGGATCAATTGAAAAAACAAAACAAGTGGGGCACTTGTCTGGCTCAGTTGTAGGAGTATACAACTCTTGATCTTGGGGTCATGAGTTTGAGTCCCACATTGGTAAAGAATTTACTAAATTCTAATCTTTCTTTTGTTCTTAATATATGTATTTATTTCTCTACATTTCCGTCTTAGAACTGCTTCTGCTGTGTCCCATAAATTTTGGTAGATTCTGTCTCCATTTTCATTTGTTTTGAGATAATTTTTGGTTTCCCTTTTGATTTCTTCTTTATCCATTGGTTGTTCAAAGTGTGTTATTTAACTTCCACATTTGTAAATTTTCCAGCTGTCTTATTGTTGTTGATTTCTAGATACCATTGTAGCTGGAAAGGATACTTGGTATAATTTCAATCTTTTTTAATTTGATAAGACTTTTTATGTGACCTATCACAGGATCTATCCTAGAGGGTGTTCTGTGTGTGCTTGAGAAGAATGTGTATTCTGAGGCTACTGGTGGAACATTCTTTATAGGTCCATTAGGTCCATTTCGTCTTGAGTGTGGTTCAACTCCATTGTTTCCTTGCTGATTTTCTGTCTGAATGATATGTGCATTGCTGAAAGTGGGGTACCCTACTGTTATTGTATTGTTATCTATTTTGTCCTTCAGACCTATTACTATTTGCTTAATACACTTAGACGGCCCCATGTTGGGTGCCTTTATGATGATTATATCTTCTTAATGAGTCCGCCTATTTACTTTTAAAAAACTTTTTAATTTTTATTTTTTTAATTTAAAAGAAATTAATTTTTTTGAAGTGTGGTTGACACACAGACCCATTTATTTTATATAGTGAACTTCTTTTTCTCTTGTTAACCGTTTCTGGCATAAAGTCTCCTTTGTCCAATGTAGGTATAGTGATCCTTATTCTCTTTTGGTTTCCACTTGCATAGAATATCTTTTTCCATCCTTTCACTTTGAGCCCATGTTTTCCTTAAAACTGAAATAAGTCTTCTGTAGGAAAAAGATAGTTGAGTCTTGCTTTTATTAATCCAGCCAGCCACACTGTGTTTTGTGATTGAAGAATTCATTCTATTATGTTTAGAGAAATTATTGATATGTAAAGACTTATTAATGTCATCTTATTAATCATTTTCTGGGTTTTTTTGTAGTTTCCTTCTTCCTTGTTTCCTCTCTTGCTGCCCTTATTAATTGGTGATTTTCTGTGGTAGTATGCTCTGATTCCTTCTCTTTATCTTAGGAAATAACCTAATTTTACACCTTAAGGACTAGAAAAAGAAGAACAAACTAAGCCTAAAGTTAGCAGATGGAAGGAAATAACAAAGATTGGAGCAGAAATAAATGAAATACAGATCAGAAAAATAATAGAAAAGATTACAAAACTAAGAGCTGTTTTTTAAAAGATAAACAAAATTGAAAACTTTAACTAGATTAAGCAAGAGAGAAGACTCAAAATCAGAAGTGAAAGAAGAGATATTACACCTGAAATACACAGAAATCATAAAAAACTAGTATAAATAATTATATACCAACAAATTGGATAACCTGGAAGAATTGATAAATTCCTAGAAACATACAACTTATCAGACTGAATCATGAAGAAATAGAAAATATGAACAGACCAATAATGAGTAAGACCATTAATCAGTAATCAAAAATCTCCCAACAAAGAAAAACCCAGGACCAGATGGTTTCACTGGTAAATTCTATCGAATGTTTAAAGAAAAATTAACACCAATCTTTCTCGAACTTTTCCAAAAATTGAGGAGGGAGCATTTTCAAGTGATTTTTACAAGGTTAGAATTAGTCTGTTACCAAAAGCCAGATAAAGATACAAGAAAACCACAGACCAATATCCCTGATAAATATAGATGCACAAATGAAAACAAGATATTGATGAGAAACATGCATGTCCATGTTTATTTCAGCACTATTCACAATGGCCAAGATAGGGACGAACCGAGTGTCTGTCAATGGATGAATGGGTAGAAAAAAATGTGGTGATATACACGTAATGGACTATTAACCAGCCATGAGAAAGAAGATCTTGCCATTTGCAACAACACAAGTGGAACTTGAGAGCATTATGCTACATGAAATAAGTCAGACAGGGAAAGACAAATTCTATATGATATCACTTACATGCAGAATGTAAAAAAAGGGAATGAGTAGAAACACAGAGTAGAATGGTGCTTACCGTGGGGATGAGGGAAATGGAGAGATGTTGGACAAAGGATACAGACTTCCAGTTAGAAGATGAATAAGTTCTGGAGATCTAATGTATAGCATTGTGAGTTTAGTTAATAATACTGTATTATGTACTTGAAACTTTCTAAGAGAGTAATGTTAAACTTTTCACCACAAAAATGAAATGGTAGTTATATGATGGGATGAAAGTGTTAGCTAAGGCTACAGTGGTAATAATATTGGAATATATAAGTGTATTAATTAAAAAATTTGTACACCTTAAACTTACACAATGCTATATGTCACTCACATCTCAATAAAGCTGGTGGAAAAACATTGTAACTGAAGTTGGGCAGCAAGGAAACATTGAACATATAAATCTTTAAAAATCAGCTTTAATATGTTTTAAAAATTCTTCTGATGACTTAGAAAGGGCTACGAGTAGCTTTGAAATTTGAATAAGTTACTAGGGTGTGATGTATAAACTTTTAGTGTTTTTCATCTTTTCTAGGTGCTTTACACAGAGGCTTACACCTATACCTATATGTGAAGGTACATGAATGTGCTTTCAGGCTACCATTTCTGTTGACAGTGTTTACCTAGACAGTTTCTTTCAGTAATGTAGAAGGCAAGTGAGATTGGCAGGGAATGCATAATCACAGCCAGAGGATACTTTAAATAAGAAGAAACGTATATACACAAAAAACAGTTAATGGGATAAAAATCTATTTGTAGTCATAAAGCGTGAGTGTTTCTATATAAGGTATATTTTCAGAGGCAGTTTTACTAAGTATAGATTAATTACTGTTAATAAAATGTTCATTCTACCCCTCTCTATCCATTGATGTTCCCACTCCATTGACGTTGGGCTTCAAAAGTCTTCCATTGGTAGATTCAATATGGTGGAAATGACAACCTGCCAGTAAAAAGTACAAATTTAAGAGATGTTATGGTTTCTGTTTTTCCCTTTGTGGCCCTAACAACTGCCATGCTCTACATAATTATTGGCCATTTAGCCTGAGTTCTAGAATGAGAAGATATGTGAAGCACAACTGAACCCAGCCTTTAGCCAGGAGCCATGTCCAGCTAACTTAGCCAAATGTAATTGAACCAGAACTGACCTATAGACTGAGAGTAAAAGATAAATGTTTATTATTGTAAGCCACTGAGATTTTGGGGTTGTTTGTGATGCTGCATTGGTACAGCAAAACCTAGCTAACACATTTTTCAGAATTAGTAGTAAGTTTTCTAATATATTTTATTAAAACAATAAACAAACAAAACCCAGAGGACTTGTTCTTGTTAGTTCTTCCTTAACTTATTTTCACACATGACCTACAAAATGTTAGTCAGTCTCTGCTGGATACCTTTTCTTTGCCCCTCCAAATGCTCTCTCCATTCTTTTCCACCTTACTCTGCCTAAATAAGGTGCGGCCAATGGGGAGCATTGACAGGAGATCAGAAAGAGGAATTGAGGAAAGTAGGAGCAGAGAAGTTTAATTTCTGGACTTTCTCCCTGCTAAGTCACTGCAAGCTGGTTGCATCCTGTGGCCAAAATACAGCATCATCCATGCAGCTCAGTCTCTCTGTATTTCAGGAATAGCTCACTCCCTTAGTCCATCCTTGCCTTGGAGACTGGAGGGTAAGCCCTGAAGTCACTACCCCCAAGGTACTGCACTAACCCTTGTGGTTTCCTTATATACTGCCCACCCCTCCATGAATAGCCCCTTATTAAACTTTCCTCAAATTGCCGAGTTTGTATGTGCCATCTGTTTTCTGATATGACCTTGACTGATACAAATTCCTTGGTTCACTTTTACGAAAGGTATTAAGTGGTGGAGAAGTTCAATTTTATCTGGTATTCTGACTGACACACTTTATATCAAGAGAAACTTAAACATACACTTGTGAAAAATGTGCATGGCTCCAACCATAGTTTGTCTTCCCCCGGAGGCTCATTTTGTACAGGATCGGGTTTGTGAACCCTTTTCCAGGGCACTGTTTTCTGTCAGGTAACTTGATATTACTTCCAGTTCCAAAATTTTATGCTAATTAAGTTAAGAAACTCTCAAGGCTTTACCCTGACATTTCTTCCGTAAATGCTAGACTAACTTAGTTTTTAAATTTCTTCTCAGAATCCAGTAAGTGGGAAAGAAAAGTGAAAATACAGTGAGAAAGGTAAAAAACTAATTCTTCTCTTAATTCTCTAAACTTTCATTGTAATGACCCTCTTATTTTCCAGTAATAGGCAACCCTATTCCCCTAGCCTGCTTATTAGCTGCAAAAACTTAGGCAAGATATTTGTCCTTTCTAAACCCCAATTTTTTTCAAGACTAGCATATCAACATCTGGACCAGGATATCTACTTTCAGGATTATTGTAAGAATTTAATACAACATATGTAAAGGATCTATTAGTGATGAGCCTGCTCTGAGACCCGGTGAAAGCTATTTTACTTTATTCTTTCTTCCAACTGCATACTTAAAAATATTACGCTGTATGTCCTTTTAATGTTTGTTCAGTCCTTCTGCAACTGCTTCTCAGAAAGCCTGCTACTTGGTGGACTGACCCTTTTCCCTTAGTTTAAAAACAAATTTTAACTGTTGTAAAACACACATAATGTAAAATGTCCCATCTTGAACATCTTTAAGTGTATGGTTCAGTTTGTAAACTATATTCCTATTGTTGTACAACCAGTGCCAGAACTTTTCCTTCTTGCAAAACTAAAACTGTATATCCATTAAACAACAATTTCTCATATACCTCTTCCTCAGCTCCTGGCAACCACCATTTGACTTTCTGTTTCCATAGATTTGCTTAGATAAATAACTTACAATGAGTGGAATCATAGAATGTTTGTCTTTTTTAAAAAATATTTTTATTTAAAAATTTTTTAATGTTTATTCATTTTTCAGAGACAGAGCACAAGTCGGGGAGGGGAAGAGAGAGGGAGACACAAAATCCAAAGCAGGCTCCAGGCTCCAAACTGTCAGCAAAGAACCCCATGCAGGGCTTGAACTCACGAACTACTAGATCATGACCTGAGCTGAAGTCAGATGCTTAATTGACTGAGCCACCAAAGTACCCTGTAATGTTTGTCTTTTTGTGACTGGCTTATTTCACTTAACATAATGTCCTCAAGTTTCATTCATGTTGTATGTGACAGAATTTTTTTTTGGTGGGCTTTTTTTTTTTTTTTTTACATAATTGCCATGCCCAACAGGGGGCTTGAGCTGACAACCCCAAGATCAAGAGTCCCATGCTTCACTGATTGAGCTAGTCAGGCACCCCTGCTGAACTTACTCCTAAAAATGAATTTTCTAAGATACTTGTCCAAATTCTTAGATTTCATTTAATATCACTTTTCTCCATGTTTTGAAGGATAATGATGCCCCAACACTGCATATTATTATTGTGGACCTAAAAAGTGAAATATGTTCTTAGAAAGCATCCTCTAGTCACTAAAATGTTCCTTATGAATATAGCACTTTGTTTGGTACATGTACACATGGAAATATTTATTACCCAGAATCAGCCAGTGTTCTCTTCCATGGGCTGTTCTCTGTCAGCATGCTTGTTCAAAATTGTATGAAGAAATTTAGTGAACAAAAAGGAATGCTGTAAAAAAGCATATTTCAAATATTAAGCATGTAGATTGTCTATTGATTCTGAGAATTCCTGAGCAACTTTAATTTAAAATGCTCATTTTCCACACCCTTGCTTCCTGTTACGAGATTCCTTTCTGGGCTCCATTTCAAACCTTGCTTTCTGTGTTCTTTCTCTCTATTTGGAACATACAGGCTTGCAGAGTTCCTGGAACTCTTCCGAATGTGGTGATTTGGGTCTCCTCCAAGACCTTTATTGAACGCAGATGCACTCACTGCTAACTTCCCCAGAGCTGGCCCCTTGGAAACAGGCAGAAGGAACTCTTAGGGTTTAGTAGAAAATACTCTCTCTGATTCAACCTTGTACAACTATTATTTATCCTTTGTAGCTGTTGGAACCATTCATTTTCTCTCTCTGCTTCAGGAAGATGTGTGTGTGTGTGTGTGTGTGTGTGCGCGCGCGCGCGCGCGGGCGCGCGCTGGAGGAGGGTGATCCAGCTGCGGAAAATTCTATAAATAGGGTCAGCATTTCTCCCCCCTAACCTTTTATTAAGATATAATGGACACATAATTTTGTATTAGCTTAAGGTGTTCAATATAATAACTTGAGATATGTATAATTACAAAATGATTTTCACATAAGTTTAGTTACCATCCATCATCTCACATAGTTACTGTGGTAGGTTCTCCTTCGTGAGGAGGGGTCCTGGGGACATGATGAGCGGGACGCAATGACAGTTCCCAAAGGCTGAGGGCCAATGGAAACGGGGACGTTCCCAAACACTGCTGATGGGAACGTGAGGGATGTTTCTCAATGGAAACGTGAATGGTCCTGGAAAGCAAGGGCACCGTGAACGTCCCCGAAAGCCATGGAGATGGAACAAGAGCTGAGGGCTAATGGCAAACTTTATTAGGAACAGCATCTTATTTTATACCCTCCTTGCAAGCTTGGAGAGCACAGTAAATGTTACAGTGAATGTTTTACTCAGAACAGTAGCTACAGATAAAGGAAGGACAGATCAGGAACATCCTGCAACTGTCTGTGCATGGGTATATCTCCGGTGCCGTGGTTTCTTGATGCGCTGGCTGATGACCAGGAAGGCTCTGTCCTGCATGTCCTCCTGGAACTTCATCAAGTCCCATGTTCCCAGCGTTCTGGGAACAGAAGTCCGATAAGGACAATACATACATAAGGACCTTGCTGAGAACAGAGGTCCGATAAGGACAGTTCGTCCTATTTCCCAACAAGTTACAATTTCTTTTTTTTTTTTTTTTTTCCCCGGGATAAGAACTTTTAAGATCTTCTCTCTTAGCAACTTTCGAATATATAGCAGTATTAACTATAGTTACCACGCTGTACATTACATCCCCAGAAGTCATTTATCTTATAACTGGACGTTTGTACCTTTTGACCACTTTCACCTACTCCCCACCCTCATCCCTGTACCTCTAACCACCAATCTGTTCTCTTTCTATGAATTTGGGTTTTTTTTAGATTCCACGTGTAAGTGAGATCATACAGTATTTTGTCTTTCTCTATCTGACTTATTTCACTTACCATAATGTTTGCAAGGTCCATTCATATTGTGGCAAATGGCTGAATGATACTCAATTGGGTGTGTGTATATATACATATATAAATACCATTTTTATTTACCTATTCATATATTTTTTTAAAATTTAAGTTTATTTATTTATTTTGAGAGAGAGAGCACAAGCAGGGTAGGGGCAGAGACAGAGGAGAGAAAGAGAATCCCAAGCAGGCTCTGTGCTGTCAGCATAGAGCCAGACGTGGGGCTGGAACTCATGAACTGTGAGGTTATGATCTGAGCTGAAGGCAGATGCTTAACCGACTGAGCCACCCGGGCACCCCTACCTATTCATCTCTTGATGGACACTGCGGCTGTTTCCACGTCTTAGCTATTGTGAGCCATGATGCAATGAACATAGTGTGCATATATGTCTTCCAGATAGTGATTTTGTTTACTTCAGATTATATCCAGAAGTGGGATTGCTGATTCATATGGTACTTTTAGTTTTAACTTTTTTTAGGAAACTCCATACTGTTTGTCATAGTTGCTGTACCAATTTACATTCCTCCCAACAGTGCATGAGGGTTCTCTTCTCTTTGCTTTCTCATCAACACTTGTTATCTCTGTACTTTCAAAGATAGTTAGTTGTTCTAGCAGCTGTGAGGTGATAGCTCATTGTGGTTTGGATTTGTGTAAACATGAATATTAGTGATGTTGGGCACTTTTTCATGTACATGTTGGCCATTTGTATGTCTTCTTTGGGAAAATGTCTCTTCAGTGTTTAACCAGGTGTTTTGTTTTGCTATGGAGTTGTAGGAGTTCCTTATATATATTTTGTATATTAACCTCTTATCAGGTATATGATTTTCAAATATTTTTTCCCATTCTATAGGTTACCTTTTAATTTTGCTGATGTTTCCTCTGCTGCACAGAACCTTTTAGTTTGATGTAGTTCCACTTGTTTATTTTTGCTTTTGTTGCTTTTGCTTTTTATGTCATATCCAAAAAATCATTGCCAAGACTGATGTAAAGCTTACCTCCATGTTTTATTCTAGGAGTTTTACAATTTCACATCATACATTTAAATCTTTTATCCATTTTTTTAAATTTATATATTTTGGAGAGAGAGAGAGAGAGAGAGAGAGAGAGAGAGAGGGAGAGAGAGAGAAGGGGAGGAGCAGAGAGAGAGGGAGACACAGAATCCAAAGCAGGCTCCAGGCTGAGCTGTCAACACAGAGCCCAATATGGGGCTTGAACCCACGAACCACAAGATTATGACCTGAGCCTAAGTTGGATGCTTAACCAACTGAGCCACCCAGTATCCCCTCTTTTATCCATTTTGAATTAGGAGGGGAGGAAGATGATCCAGATGCAATAAGATCCCAAAAGGGATGACATTACTTATGGAAATATACCCAATGACTCTTAACCATTTCCATACTTTCTCAGACCCATAGCTTCCCTGAATAACATTCACCAGTTTTAAAAGCTAATTTATTTTCAAAAACCTTTTTTATTATTGACCTTAAAGGCTGGCTCTCTACTGTTTCCCCACTTTCCATTTTCTTTAAATTCATTTGTCTTTTAAGCTTGCCACAAAGGGCATTTTCCTCACCTGGAATAATTTACCCAAGTCCCCATCTACCATTTCCTAAATGTCCTTTGATATCATGTCCTTTAAAATTCACCTAAAACTCACCTACTTCAGGGCTCTTCCCTGATTAAAAGGCAATGCTCTCTATAATAATCTATTTAAATGGAGGGACATTATAATTTATATGAGATCAATTCCTGAAAGACTTGCAAATTACTTTATAGATACAATATTTTAATGCAAAGGCAAGCTCTGTATTTTTATTTAAAAAAAAACCCTTTTTTAGGTCTTTACTTTTGAAAGAGAGAGAGAGAAAATGAGTGAGAGAGAGAGAAAGAGAGAGAGAGAGAGAGAGAGAGAGAGAGCAAGTAGGGGAGGAACAGAGAGAGAGGTAGACACAGAATCCAAAGCAGGCTCCAGGCTCTGAGCTGTCAGCACAGAGCCCAACGGGGTGCTTGAATTCACAAACCATGAGATCATGACCTGAGCCCAAGTCGGACGCTTAACCAACTGAGCCACCCAGGTGCCCTGCAAGCTCTGGACTTTTAAAAGAACTCTAGTATATTATTTTACAATGGGAATAATTACCCTGTTAATTTCTCTATTGTGTAGGAATGTTTGCCTATGTATATATACCTTAAATATAGATGTATATATGTGTATATATATACATATAATTCAAGTATAATTAACATCCAGTGTTATATTAGTTTTAGGTATACAATATGATTCAACAATGCTATACATTTTTCAGTACCCTTCAAGATTAGTGTACTCTTTAAAAAATTTTTTTTAAATGGTTATTTATTTATTTTGAAGGAGACAGAGAGATATAGCTTAAGCAGGGGAGGGTCAGAGAGAGAGGGAGTGCAGGATCCATGCTGCCAGCACAGAGCTGAATGTAGGGCTCTATCTCATGAACCAAGAATCATGACCTGAGCTGAAATCAAGAATCGGATGCTTAAGTGACTGAGTCACCCAAGAACCCCGAGGTAAGTGTACTCTTAATCCCCTTGATGTATTTCATTCATCTTCCCACCCACCTTCCCTCTGGTACCCACTAGTTTCTTCTCTATATTGAGTATGTTTTTTTCCCATTCATATCTGTAATGTTTAATTATTTTGAAGCATTGCAATAAAACATTAAACTGAGTATACCATTTATATTAAATTTTTCTTAAAATTTCCAAAACTCTACAAAGGAAAGTTTAGAAAAAAACAAAATCCCATATATTTACTTATAAACAATTTGGATTCTATTCCAAAGGAATAAAATTAAAATATGTCTTTCCTCTAATCAAATACTTTGTCAGTTTATAAATTTTCCCAATTGCCTCATTTGTTTTTTTGGTTTTACATGAACAGCATGGGTTTTTGTTTGTCTCCTTTTTCCTTTGTTTTGTCTCTTAAATTCCACATGTGAGTAAAATCATATGGTATTTGTCTTTCTCTGACTTATTTCACATAGTATAATAACCCTGTATGTCCATCCATGTTGTTGCAGAGGGCAAGATCTCATTCTTTTCTATGGCTGAATAATACTCCAATGTGTGTGTGTACGCGCGCGCGCACGCCACATCTTCTTCAATTCATCTATGGATAAACACTTGGGTTGTTTCCATATCTTGGCTATTTTATATCATGCTACAACAAACAGGGTGTGCATTTGTCTTTACAAAGTAGTGTTTTCATTTTCTTTGGGTAAATACCCAGTAGTGGAATTATTGGATCATAGGGTAATTATACTTTTAATTTTTTAAAGAACCTCTTGTTTTCCACAGTGGCTACACCAATTTACATTCCCAATAGTGTGCAAATGTTCCTGTATTGCCACATCATTACCAACACTAGCTATTTCTTGTGTTTTTGATTTTAGCCATTCTGACACGTATAAAGTGATATCTCATTGTGGTCTGAATTTGCATTTCCCTGATAATTAGTGAAGTTGAGCACCTTTTCATGTGTCTGTTGGCCATCTGTATGTCCTTGGAAAAATGTCTATTCAGTTCCTCTGCCCATTTTTTAAATCAGATATTTGGGTTTTTTTTTTTTTTTGGTGTTTGAGTTGTGTACATTCTTTGTATATTCTAGACATTAACCCCTTATTAGATATATCATTTGCAAATATCTTCTCCCCGTCCATAAACTGCCTTTTGTTTTGTTGATAGTTTCCTTTCCTCTATAAAATCTTTTCATTTTGGTGCAGTCCCAACAGTTTAATTTTGCTTTTGTTCCCCTTGCCCAGGAGACATATCTACAAAAATTTGTCTATAGCCAATGTCAAAGAAATTACTACCTATATTTTCTTTTTAGAGTTTTATGGTTTCAGGAATCACACTTAGGTCTTTAACCCACCTCGTGTGTATTTTTATGGATAGTGTAAGAAAGTGGTCTAGTTTTATTCTTTTGCATGTAGCTGCCCAGTTTTCTAACACCTTTGTTGAAGAGTCTGTCTTTTCCCCATTGTATATTCTTGCCTTCTATGTTGTAGATTAATTAACCATATAAGTTTGGGTTTATTTCTGAATAATTTATTCTGTTCCATTGATTGATGTGTCTATTTTTTTGTCAGTAACATATTGTTTTGATTACTATAGCTTTGTAGTATATCTTGAAAACTGGGATTGTGTTACATCCAGTTTTGTTCTTCTTTTCCAAGATTGCTTTGCTATTTGGTGTCTTTTGTGGTTTCATATAAATTTTAGGACTATTCTTTCTAGTTCTGTGAAAATATGGTATTTTGATAAGAATTGCTCTAAATCTGTATATTGCTTTGGGTAGTATGGACATTTTAATAATAATTGTTCTTCCAATCGATGAGCATGAAATGTCTTTCCAGTTGTTTGTGTTGTCTTCAATTTCTTTCATCAGTGTTTTACAGTTTTTAGAGTCAGGTTTTTTTCACTTCCTTAGTTAAGTTTGTAGCTAGATATTTTACTATTTTTGGTATAATTATAAATGGGATTGTTTTCCTAATTTTTCTTTCTTCTACTTCATTATTAGAATACAGAATTGCAACATATTTCTGCATGTTAATTTTGTATCCTGTGACCTTACTGAATTTGTTTGCTAGTTCTAGTAGTTTTTTGGTGAGTCTTCACTGTTTTTTATATAGTACTGTATCTTCTGCAAATAGCAAAAGTTTTGCTTCTTACTTACCAATTTGGATGTCTTTTATTCCCTTTTCTTGCCTGATTGCAGTAACTAGGACTTCCAGTGGTATATTGAATAAAACTGGTAAGAGTGGACATCGTTGCCTTATTCCTGATCTTAGGGGAAAGTCTCTCAGTTTTTTACTATTATTATGATGTTAGCATTGGGTTTCTTGTATATATTCTTTATTTTGTTGAGGTATATTCCCTTTAAACATATTTTGTTGAGAGTTTAGTCATGAATGGATGTTGTACTTTGTCAAATGCTTTTATGCATCTATTGAGATGATCATGTGGTTTTTATCTTTCTCTTTTAATGTGATGTGTCGTTTTGATTGAATTGCAAATATTGAACCACACTTGCATTCCTGGAATAAATCCCACTTGATCTTGATGAGTGATTTTTTTAATGTATTGTTGGATTCAATTTCCTAATATTTTGTTGAGGATTTTTACATCTATATTCATCAGAAATATTGGCTTACAGTTTTCTTTTTTATAGTGTCCTTATCTGGTTTTGGTATCAGGGTAATGCTGGCCTCATAGAATCAATTTGAAAGCTTTCCTACCTTTTCTCTTTTTGGAATAGTTTGAGAAAAATAGGTATCATTTCTTCTTTAAATGTTTGGTAGCGTTCACCAATAAAGCCATATTGTCCTCTACTTTTGTTTGTTGGGAGTTTTAAAGTTACTGATTCAATTTCATTGCTGGTAATTAGTCTGTCCAAATTTTCTGTTTTTTCTTGATTCAGTTTTGGACAGTTATATGTTTCTAGAAATTTATCCATTTCTTCTAGGTTGTCCAGTTTGTTAGCATATAATTTTTCATAATATTCTCTTATAATTCTATTTCTGGGTGCCAATTGTTATTTCTCTGTCATTATTTTATTTATTTGAGTCCTCTCTTCTCCTCCTCCTCTTCCTCCTCTTCCTTTTCCTCCTCTTCTTCCTCCTCCTCCTCCTCTTCCTTCTTCTTCTTCTTCTTCTTCTTCTTCTCCTTCTCCTTCTCCTTCTTTGATGGGTCTGGGTAAAGGTTTGTCAATTTTGTTGATCTTTGCAAAGAACTGGCTCCTGAGTTCCTTGATCTGTTTTCTTTTCTTTTCTTTCTTTTCTTTTTTGTCTCTATTTCATTTATTTCTGCTCTATTATTTATTATTTCCTTTATTCTACTGTCTTTGGGCTTTGTTTGTTCTTCTTTTCCTAGCTTCTTTAGGTGTAAGATTAGGTTGCTTATTTGAGATTTTTCTTGTTTCTTGAGTTAGGCCTATATTGTTATAATCTCTCTTAGAATAGCTTTTGCTGTATCCCAAAGATTTTGGACCACTGTGTTTTCATTTTTACTTATCCCATGTGGTTTTTATTTCCTCTTTGATTTCTAGGTTGACTCATTCATTATTTACTAGCATGTTATTTAGCCTCCATGTTTTTGTGTTCTTTCCAGATTTTTTTCTTGTGATTGATTTCTAGTTTTATACAGTTGTGGTCAGAAAAGATGTGTGATATGATTTGAATGTTTTTGAATTTATTAAGACTTGTTTTGTGGCTTAACCTGTGATCCAATCTAGAGAATATTTCATGTGCATTTGAAAGGAATGTATATTCCACTGTTTTGGGATGGTATGTTCTGAATATATCTGTTAGGTCCATCTGGTCCAATGTGTCATTCAAAGTCACTGTTTCCTTATTGATTTTCTGTCTGGATGATCTATCCATTGATGTAAATGGGGTGTTAAAGTTCCTTACTATTATTTTATTACTGCAAATTTCTTCCTTTATGTCTGTTAAGAGTTGCTTTATGTATTTAGTGCTTTCATGTTGGGTGCATAAATGTTTACAGCTATTATATCCTCTTGTTGAGCTGTTCAACATCTTTACATAGGGTCTTTCTTTGTCTTTTGTTACAGTCCTTGGGTTTTTGTTTTTTGTTTTTACTTTTTTATTAAGTAACTCTATGCCCAATGTGGGGCTAAAACTCATGACCCTGAGATCAAGAGTCACATGCTCTATTGATTGAGTCACCCAGGTGCCCCAAAAATCTTTGAAAGTCTATTTTATCTGGTGTAAGTATTGCTCCCCGAGTTTTCTTTTTTATTTTATTTGTAAATGTTTTTCCATCCCTTCACTTTCAATCTGCATGTGTCTTTAGATCTGAAGTGAGTTTCCTGTAGGCTACATAGAGATGGGTCTTGGATTTTTATTGATTCAGTCAGCAGATGTCTTTTGATTAGAACATTTAGTTCATTTATATTCAAAATAATTATTGATAGGTATGTACTTATTGCCATTTTGTTACTTATTTTATGGTTGTTTTGTAGCTCTTTGTTCCTTCTTTTTCTCTTGCTCTCTTCTCTTATGGCTTGATGCTTTTCTTTAGTGAGATGCTTGAATTTCTTTCTTTTTATTTTTTGTGTATATATTACTGGTTCTTGATTTGTAATTACCATTACATTTATGTATAACATCTTATTCATATAACAGTGTATATTAAGTTGATAGTTGCTTAAGTTTGAACCCATTCTAAAAGCACTACCCCCATCTTACATACATGATGTCATACTTTTACCTCCTTTTATTTTTTGAATCCTTTGATTTTTTAAGTTTTTAAAATAAAAAAATTTTTAATTTTATTATTTTTTAATGTTTTTATTTTATTTTTGAGAGAGAAAGAGAGACAGAGCATGAGTTTGGGAAAGGGTAAAGAGAGAGGGAGACACAGAATCCGAAGCAGGCTCCAGGCACTGAGCTCAGCTCCAGGTACAGAGCCTGATGCAGGGCTGGAACTCATGGACAGTGAGATCATGACCTGAGCTGAAGTCGGATACTTAACAGACTGAGCCACCCAGACACCCCTAATTTTTTAAATTTTATTTTAGAGAGATAGAGAGTGAGCCCAAGCAGGGGAGAGGAGCAGAGGGAGAGAAAGAGAGGGAGAGAAGGAGAGACAGAGAGAATCTTAAGCAGACTCCATGTTCAGCCTAACATGGGGCTCAATCCTACGACCATGAGATCATGACCTGAGTTGAAATCAAGAGTCAGATGTTTAACTGACTGAGCCACCGAGGCACCCCCACTTTGACTGATTTTTATAGATATAATTAATATTACTGCTTTTGTGTTTTAATTTCTGTGCTGGTTTTATAAGTGATTCATCTACTACTTTTATTATGTTTGCATTTACCTGTGAGATTTTTTTCTTTCATAGTTTTCTTACTCCTGATTATGGCCTTTTTTTTCCACTCAAAAATTTCCTTTAACATTTCTTGTAAGGCTGGTTTAGTGCTGTTTTGTTTAGAGTTCTGTTTGGGAAGCTTTTTATCTTTCCTTCTATTCTGAATGATAGCCTTGCTGGATAGAGTATTCTTGTTTCAGGTATTTACCTTTCAGTACTTTTTAAAAAAATTTTTTTAATGTTTTATTTATTTTTGATACAGAGAGACACAGAGCATGAGAAGGCGAGGGGCAGAAAGAGAGGGAGACACAGAATCAGAAGCAGGCTCCAGGCTCTGAGCTGTCAGCACAGAGCCTGACACGGGGCTCAAACCCATGAATGGGAGATCATGACCTGAGCCAAAGTCGGAGGCCCAACCGACTCAGCCACCCAGGCACCCCACCTTTCAGCACTTTGAATATATCATGCCACACCCTTCTGGCCTGCAGTTTCTGCTGAAAAATCAGTTGATATCCTTGTGGTTTTCTCCTTGTATGTAACTATTTTCTTTTCTTTTGGTGCTTTTATAATTCTCTTTTTATCACTACTTTTTGCCATTTTAATTATTATGTGTCTTGGTTGGACCTCCCTGGGTTGATTTTTGGGGGACTTTCTGAGTCACCTAGATCTTGATGTCTGTTTTCTTCCCCAGATTAGGGGGAAGTTTTCAGCTATTATTTCTTCAAATAAATTTTCTGACACCCTTTCTCTCTCTTCTTCTGAAATCCCTATAGCACGAATGTTACTATGCTTCATGATGTCACGGAGGTTCTTTAACCTATTCTCATTTCTCCTTCTCCTCTTGCTTCTCCTCCTCCCCTTCCACCTCCTCCTCCTCCTCCTCTTCCTTCTCCTCCTCCTCCTCTTCCTTCTCCTCCTCCTCCTCCTCTTCCTTCTCCTCCTCTTTCTTCTTCTTCTTCTTCTTCTTCTTTTTCTTTTTCTTCTTCTTCTTCTTCTTCTTCTTCTTTTTCTTCTTCTTCTTCTCCTCCTCTTTATCTTTTTGCTGTTCAGCTTGGTTATTATTCATTACTCTGTCTTCCAGATCACTGATAGCTCTTCTGCCTCCTGTAATCTGCTAATCTTTTCCTCTAGTGTATTTTTTTTGTTAAAATTTGTTTTAAACATGTATTTATTTTTGAGAGACAGAGAGAGACCAAGTACAAGTGGGTTAGGGGCAGAGAGAGAGGGAGGCACAAAATCTGAAGCAGGCTCCAGGCTCTGAGCTGTCAGCAAAGAGCCCGATGCAGGGCTCAAACCCACAAGCCTTGAGATCATGACCTGAGCTGAAGTCAGTTGCTTAACTGACTGTGCCACCCAGGCACCCACCTTCTAGTGTATTTTTAATTTCAGTCATTGAATTCTTCATCTATGATTGGTTCTTTTTTTATATTTTCTATCTTTTTGTTGAGGGGTTCACTGATGTCTTACACTCTTCTCAAGTCCAGTGAGTATCTTTTTGATCATTACTTTTTAAATATATTTTTAAATTTTTATTCATTTTTAAAAGACAGAGACAGACTGTGAGCAGGGGAGGGGCAGAGAGAGAGGGAGACACAGAATCTGAAACATGCTCCGGGCCCTGAGCTGTCAGCACAGAACCTGACGTGGGGCTCAAATCCATGAACCATGAGATCATGACCTGAGCCAAAATTGGATGCTCAACCAACTGAGTCACTCAGACACCCTGATGATCATTGCTTTAAATTATCAATCAAGCATATTACTTATCTCTGTTTCACTTCAGTCTCTTGCTTGGGTTTTGTCCTGTTCTTTCATTTGGAATATATTCTTCTGTCTCCAAATCTTGTCTAACTCTCCCATTGTTTCTATGTATTAGGAAAGTCAGCTACATTTCCTGCTCTTGCAAGTAGTGGCCTTAAGAAGAGGTCCTGTTGTGCCCTGCAGTGCAGTCCCCTGTTTACCAGAACTTGGTGCTTCAGGGTATCTCCTATATCGATTGTATGCACCCTGCTGTTGTGGCTGAGCCACATATGCCTTCAGTCCAGTAGGTTATAATGCTATACCTTGCCAGTTTTGAGCTGGGTTTTGTCCCTGTGCTGTTAGGGGGCCAGTCTGGGGCTATTCTTAGCTATAGTTGGGTGGTATCAGCAGTCGGAACAGCAGGCTGCCCTCACCTCTTTTGCTTGGGCTGTAGTGACCTTGAACTGTTGGGCTTTTTCCTCATGTTGCCCACTGAGAGGTTTTTGTTGGTGAGCAGTGCCAGAAGTTAGATCAGATACTGCAGAGGCTGGACATGCACTGATTGGTAGGGCACTCTTTATGGACTGCCAGTTATAAAGTTCATTTGCTGGGTCTGCAGTTGACCTGGTGTATATGGTTATCTTCCCCTTCTCCCAGGGCAGGAGTCACTTGGAGTGGCTCTGGTCCTTGCCAGGGCTGCTTGTAGGATGATACACGGCAGGAGCCACTTTGGAGGGATTCCTGCCAAGTGGGGCAGATTGGATGGGGCACATCCCCTGGAAAATGTGCGGATGTGGCACACAGTGTTAACAAAGTAGTTAAGAGTGTTTGTGTTGATTCCTGCAAATATCCAGGCTAGCTAGGCTAGGGGTGGGAGGATGGGTACAGGGGAAGAAATGGAATCTTCCCGCTCTTTTGTTTTTAGAGAAATCTTCTAAACATCCATAACTTTTCAGCACTGGTTCTGGGATTAGTAAATAAATCTTCACATATACCCCCAGGTATTTTTCAAACTGTTCCTTCTATGCTGTATCTTGGGGAAGTGGGTGTTGTTTGTTATGCTGTCTCTTTAAGAGCAGGGACTCAGCTTCATATGGCCTCTAGCTGTCCTAGAGCAACGTCTCCTCTTTTTATAGTACCCAGAATTAAGCACTGATGTAAAAATTCTCCAAGTTAAGTCCCACTGTTTTTGAAAGCCAGATGTCATGGGGATTCATCTTCTCTGTGCAGTTCCCCCATGTTGGAGTGACTGGTGTGGGGTTTACTCCTTTTCTTTCTTAGTACTTGTGGTGTCCCTCCTATTTCTGGTTAGTCTTAGTAGGTGTTTTGTTCTCAATCATATCTCAACTGCTTCTACCTTTTTTGATGTGGCCTCCTCTCTACCATTAACTTTGGAAAGTCTGTTCCGCCCAACTCTGGGTCATCTTCTGGGTTGGCTGTTATCTAGGTGTGTTTATAGGACATATTAATTTAGGATTCTCCTACTCTGCCATATTCCTTAAAGTCAAAAACTATTCAATACTCTTGATATATGCTACCTTGCAAATATTTTGGTTATGATATGTGATTTTTTTTCTTCCTCTAAAGCAACTGGCATAGTGCTTGGCCTATCGTGGGTTAATAATTCCATCAAATTTTGATAATAGTTGATTTTATTTGGATTTCAAATTATGATTTTGGACTAGAGGTTTATTTTTTACTTCTTTTTAAAAACATCTTTATTGAGATACAATTGATATACATTAGGGTGCCAGAAAATATATAATTGGTTTTTACACACACACACACACACACACACATACCAATTATATAAGACTATCACCACAATTAAGGGAAGGAATATAATAATCACTCAAAAAATGTTCTCTGCCCCTTTGGAATAGTACATTTCTCTCCTACTTGCCCTTTCCTCAATCCCAGGAAATAACTTATCTGCTTTCTGGAACTGCAGGTTTTGTATTTCCTAGAATTTTATGTAAATGGAATCATACAGTATGTGCCATCTTTACTGTTGCTTGCTTCACACAACATTTTAAAATAAAGTTATTGTGAATATTCATGCACAAAATTTCATTTCTCTTGAGTATATACCTAGGAGTGGAATGGCTAGATTATATATGATATGTATATTTAACTTTTTAAAAAAATGTATATTTATTTTGAGAGAGAAAGGGAGAGAAAGACAGCACACGGGGAAGGGGGGGAGCCGAGAGAGAGGCAAGAGAATCCCAAGGAGGCTTCATGCTGTCAGTTCAGAACTGTGAGAACATGACCTGAGCCAAAATCAAGAGTCAGACGCTTAACCGACAGAGCTACCAAGGCACCCTTGTATGTTTACCTCTTTAAGAAACTTCCAAAAACTGGGTATACTTCCCTCCTGGCATTATATGAACTTTCCAGTTATTCTGCATCCATACCCACACTTAGTATAGTCAATCTTTTTAGTTTTAGATGTTCTAATGTTGTGGTTTTAATTTGCATTTTCTTAATGACTGATGATGTTAAGCAAGTGCTTACTTGTCATCCATATATCTTCTTTGGTGAAGCGTGTGTTCAAATCTTTTGCTCATTTTTTAGTGGGTTGCCTGTTTTTCATTATTGAGATCTGAGTATTTTAGTCTATTTTGGATATAAGTCCTTCATCAGATATGTGATTTGCAAATATTTTTTCTTGGTCTGTGGTTTAGTTTTTCATTTTTGGACAGTATTTTTCCAAAAGCAGGTCTAAATTTTGATGAAGTCTAGTTTACTAATTTTCTGTTTTATGGATCATACATTTGGAATAGTATTAAGAAATCTTTGCCCAACCCAAAGTTGGGCTTTTCTTCCTTGATTCATTCTAAAAGTTTTATAGTTTTAAGTTTTACATTTTTGCTCTATGATCCACTTTATTTTGATATGATGGTGGTATGGGACAAAGTTCTCCAATATTCTTTTTTTGCATATGAATTATTCAATTTTATAGCATAATTTGAGTTTTTTTGCAACTTTGTTGAAAAAAAGCTCCTTTTGCAACTTTGTTGAAGATCAAGTTAGTTCAGGCTACCATAGACTTGGTGACTAATAAACAACAAGATACTGATTTCTCACAGTTCTGTTGTGCCCTCATGACCTAATCACCTCCTAAAGACCCTCCTCTTGCTTGATACCATCACCTTGGGGAGTAGGTTTTGGAGGGGTTTTGCAATGGTGGTGGGGTTCAGAGCTGACAGCCAAGATAGATTTCTCGAAGATGTCTTTGGTGCAAAAAGGTGATTTTATTAAAGTACAGGGCCCATGGGCAGAAAGAGCTGCACTGGGGTTGTGAAGTGTAACTGGTTGTGTACTATTGAGTTGGGGGAGGTAAAGTCAAGAGGAAGTTCCTTAAAGGGATTTCCATGTGCTAAAGAAAACTAGATTACTGGAGGCCTAGATATTGTCAAGCTAAAGTTGTTTTTCCCTCTAGCAAAACATAACATTAAGACAGTAAGGAGTTCCTGGGTTTTAGGCTATTGATTAGAGTGAAAAGATTGATAAAAAAAATTTTTGTAATTGTATTAAGATATTTGTAAACTAGTGGAGACTCTTATCAGTTTAACCATTTGTTTTCTTTCCTTTTCTTTGTACTTGGACAGCCAGAGTGCCTTCAGAATATCACACATACCCCACCTGGGGTGTGGGGGTATGCTAGCTTGTGCTTTATCCTTAGCTTGCCTATGTTCCCTCATCAAATTTCAACATATGAATTTTAGGAGAAGACAAATATTTAGATCATAGCATTCTGCTCTTGTGTTGCAGGAAGGATTCTTTACCTCAGTACCTGGGGTTTGTTGTCTCATCCTTTGAAGAATGAAGAGGTGGACAAAGAATAAAATGAGCAGCAGGCAAAAGTTTATTAGAGTATAAGATTAGAAAGTAAGAATAGTATGAAAGCTCTCTTTGCAGAGAAGGGGCATTTGAACATGAATGGCAGTGACAATAGGCAAGGGACTTTGTTATATAGGGATTTGGTGGGCCCTTTCTCCTTTCTCCCTTTTTTCTTCTCAGGTTCTACCCTTATTGGCTAGGTAACTCTAAATGCTTGGTCATTCTTTTTTGATTGGCTCATTTCCATTGTAAGAAGGGTGGTATATGGCTATACTGTTCCTTGTGGGTCATACTGTTTTATGGTCTACTACTTGTTTTTAGTTAGGTCTTTTGTCAAATTCCTGAGGGAAACCAGAAGGGGAGTAGGTGGTGTCTGTTACATTCTTAAGAGGAACTTTACACCTGAGGGAGTTTGCTCAAACCAGAGGTTCCGAGAAGAAATGTTTCAAAATATAGTAAAACCTTGGTTTGGAGCATAATTCCTTCCTGAAACATGCTTGTAATACAAAGGACTTGTATATCAAGGTGAATTTCCCCATAAGAAATAATGGAAACTCATGGGGCACCTGGGTGGCTCAGTCAGTTAAGTGTCCGACTTTGGCTCGGGTCATGATTTCATGGTTCATGAATTCGACGCCTGTGTTGGGCTCTGTGCTGCCAGCTCAGAGCCTAGAGCCTGCTTCAGATTCTGTGTCTCCCTCTCTCTCTGACCCTCTCCTGCTTGCATTCTGTCTCTCTCTCTGAAAAATAAACATTAAAAGTTAAAAAAAATAATGGAAACTCTGATAATTTGTTCCACAACCCAAAAATATTCATATAAAAATGATTACAATATTATAATCTATAATCTTTGTATAAAGAAATACAAAGTATAAAGAAAAATAAACAGATTAACCTGTTCTTACCTTTGAAAACTTTTGTGGCTGGTGTGAGGGAGACAAGATAAAGGAGGGTTATTGTGTAGGAAGACTTTCACTATCACTAATGGAATCACTGCTGTTTATTGGCTCCATGGAATCTTTTTTTTTCAGTGCAACTTTAACAAGGAACCTATCCAATGACACTTGCTTTTGCCTCCTTTTAAGGATTTCACAGAAATGTGACGTTGCATTGTTGTTAAACAGATTCATTGCTGCACTTCAACAGCCTTATTCAGGTGGTACTTTTCTACAAAATTTTGCACTGTTTCCCACATTTTACACACCTACCTAATCTCGTTTGAAGTGAGGGATTCTTCCACCTTTTTCTCCTCCTCAACAGATGAGATGCAAAAATAGACTTCTTATAAAATCTTGCAATTTTGGCCACTCACCGAACAAGTACCTTGTTTGTACTTCTCGATTTGCTTCTTCCGCTGTAATTTTCTTCTTCTTGCCCCCTTTCTTTTCAACCTTTTTCTGCGTGGGGGCCATTGTATACACTTGTACAGATGTTGATTACAGTACAGTATTAATAAACTCTTGTCATATACTGTACTTAATGTAACTGGCAAGAAGGCAGGAGAGGATAGGGTCTATAACTGCAGGCAGTCTGACCTAGAATGAAGCAAAGCATTCCTGAGCTTACTCTTGTATGGGAAAGCAAAGGACTGTCCGTAGGTGCTTTGAAGGGACAAAAAATACACTATTGCCCGTTGTGGGCACCTTCCAATATTCTGAAAAATCAATGATTTCTGCCAAACACCATGGCCTGAGACCAAGCATTTGAGCATGGGAGAAAATCCCCCACAATCCTGCAGAGAGAGAGAGAGAGAGAGAGAGAGAAGAACCATTGGCTCAGTTATGATCATGTGAGGTTCAGCATCACATACAATTCATATTGCAAGACATCACTCATTTATCAAGTTAAAATTTATTAGGAATATTTGCTAGTCTTGCAGAACACTCAAAGAACAACTTCATTGCAATCCAAGGTTTTACTGTATGTGTTTTTCCCCACACAGGGACCTTTAAGCCTTATCCTCTCCCATTCTGCTTACTGAATCCTATCTTTCCCTGTCACTTGCCTTCCACATTCATGCGTTCTCACATTCAAAATACATTAATTCCATCCTAATAGCCCTAAAGGTCTTAATCCATTCCAACATCAATTTAAAAATCTAAATCCAAAGTCTCATCTAAATATTATCTAAATTAGATATGGGTGAAACTCAAAGTAATTCATCCTGAGGTAAATTCCCCTTCAGCTGTGAACCTATGAAATTACACAAGTTCTGTGCTTCCAAAATACAACAGTAGGACAGGCATAGTATAGACATTCCCATTCTAAAAGGAATAAGAAAAAAGAAAGGGGTAACAAGTCTGAAACAAGTCCAAAACCTTAAGGCTTAAGAATAATCTGGCTAGATTCACTACCCTCTAAACACACTGGGGCAGAGGTCCAGTCTTATGGCACACTGGGCAGAGTATGGTTCCTCCAAGGGTCTGGGTAGCCCTGCCCTTAGGACTCTGGGTGGCCAGCCCCGGGGGCAGCTTTGTCCCTGGACCTGACCCTGCAGCTATTCACTGCAGTGATTCCACCTCCTTTATAGCTTTGTGGCTGGGTCACAGCTCTTGAGGCTCCCTGAAACTGGAGTCAGGTGGTGGCTCTACTAATCTGGGTTTATGGGGGTGACCCCACTTCCAAGGCTCTGTTAGGTATTGTTCTTTTTTTTTAATGTTTTATTTATTTTTGAGACAGAGAGAGACAGAGCATGAGTGGGGGAGGGGCAGAGAGAGAAAGGGAGACAGAATCCGAAGCAGGCTCCAGGCTCTAAGCAGTCAACACAGAGCCTGACGCAGGGCTCAAACCCACGAACGTGAGATCATGACCTGAGCTGAAGTCGGAAGCTTAACTGACTAAGCCACCCAGGTGCCCCTGTTAGGTATTGTTCTAATGGGGTTTCTCTATGATCTTGTCCACTCTGGATCTGTGATGGGAAGGGCAGCTCCAAAATGCCTATGAGGTCATTGACTATGGGTCCTGACTTCCATTTAGATGGCTGACTAATCTCCCCATTGTCTTGACAAATAGCTACTGGCTTCTGTTGAGATAGTCTATCCATAATAATCTCTTTATCTAATTTGGCCACATGCTTTTTGTTCTCTCCCTAAAAGAATTTCTCATTTTCCCCAAAATGGATAGAATAACAACTTTTCAAATTTTAAAGTTCTGCTTCCAGTTTGATTAACAATTGTCATTTCTCTCTTCTTGGATTTTACTATAAGCAGTCAATAGAAGCTAAGACACAACTTCAACACTTTGCTTGCATATTTCCTATGCCAAATATTCTAATTTCAACACTCACAAGTCATATCTTCCACAAAAGAATAGGACACAAACACAATTTAACCAAGTTCTCTGCCACTTTATGACAAGGATCCATTGTCCAATAATATATTCTTCATTTCTGTATGAAATCTGATAAAGTTAAATTATATATCAGGACCCACAAAATGGAGGGTCTTGTTGCAGAATCTGGTCTGGATCACCCGGCAGAAGAACCAAGCGGCACTTGGAGATCTTGGAAGGCAGGAGGTTTATTTTACATTGGTGGGCTCAGAAGAGATCATTCTCCAGAGGTCTGAGTCCAGAGCATAAGCAGAGGGAACAATTTATAGTCTGTTACTTCCACATTCCTCATTAATGCCCATGACAAGCAGGGTGGGAAGAAGAACCCAGAAGGGGAGCCTTGGGTCAGGGACAGGAATTTTCCCTCTCAGTCCTGTCAGCCATCTTATAAGAGATTTTTCCCTATCAGTCTTAGTGGCCTGACTCACATCACCAATCTAAACCTAAAGTCAGCCTACACTTACAGGAAATACCTGTCAAGAAAACCTAGCACTTACTAGTCACAATCCACCAACTCAGCTTTAGGTAGCTTAGCTTACCCTAGACCTGCCAGCCTTATTAGGAAATCCTGGACCTCCTAGACAATCATGCCCTATTTCTAAATTGCCTTTTCTAACACTTAATAAAACTCAGTTTTGAACAAAATCTCTTGGAGAAAGTGGTCCACTGCTAATGCAGCACTGATGTTGGATTCTTTAGCCTCCATAAGGGTGAGAAATAAATGTTTGTTGTTTATAACTAACCCAATCTGTGTCATTTTGTTATAGCAGTCCAAGAAGACTAACATAGTTTTCTTCAATTGATTTCAGCAATAGTTTATAGTTTTCAATGCATGTATTGCACACCTTTTGTCAGATTTATCCTTAAGCACTTCATATTTTTGATGATATTGCAAATGGCATTCTTTAAGATAATTTTTTCATTAGTGCCTTTTGTCAGATTAAGAAAGTCCCATTTTATTCCTGGATTGTCAAGAATTAAAAATAATTAGGAGTGGATGCTGGATCTTGGCAATTCTTTTTCCACAGTAATTGATATTATGATATGGTTTGTCTTTTTTTTATATTGTGAATTGCATTGATTGATTTTGAATATTAAACCAATTTTGCATTCCTGGGATAAATCTCATTTGGTCATGATGAATTATTTCTCCTTTCTTGGACTTAGAACTATTATTGTCATGGATTTGACTTCTACATAGGTTTCAAACCCTGCCATACATTATTATTTTCCACAATGAAGTTAGATAACACATCTGTCATCTCACAGTTACATTTTTTCTTTTTTGGGGGAGGTATGAAAACTTAAGATCTCCTCTCTTAGCAACTTTCAAATATACAATATAGTACTGTTAACTATAGTTAACCATTATATAACATTATATCCCCCAAACTTATTCATCTTATAACTGAAAGTTCATTCCCTCTGACATTGCACACTTTTACCCATTCTGCCCCCTCGCTTTCCACTGCTAGCAACTATCAACCTGCTCTCTGTTTCTATGAGTTTGGTTTTCTTAGATTCCATATATAAATTAGATGATACAGTTTTTGTCTTTTCTCTGACTTATTTCACTTAGCATAATGTCCTCCAGGTTTATCTATGTTGTCATAGGTGGCAGGGTTTCATTCTTTTTCATGGCTGAATAATATATATTCACTATATATATGTATATACATATACATATATAAAACATTTTCTTTATTGATTCATCCATTATTGGACATTTATATTATTTTCATGTCTTAACTACTGTGAATAATGCTTAAATGAACACGAGGTATATATATCTCCTTGAGATTGTGATTTCATTTCCTTCAGATATGTATACCAAGAAGTGAGATTGCTGGATCATATGGTAGTTCTATTTTTAATTTTTTGAGGAACCTTCATATAGTTTTCCATAGGGGTTGTACAAATTTACATTCCCACCAATACTGTACAAGAGTTCCTTTACTCTACATCCTTACCAGAACTAAAAGACAAGATTTGTGTCTTGATTTGTGTTTCCCTGATGATTACTGATGTAGAGCATCTTTTCATGTACTAGTTGGGTATTTGTATGTCTTCCTTGGAAAAAATGTCTGTTCAGGTCTTTGGCCATTTTTAAAATCAGATTTTTTTTTTTTTGCCATGGATTTGTATGAGTTCTTCATGTATTTTGGATATTAACCCCTTATCAGATGTGTGGTTTGCAAATGTTTTCTCCCATTCTGTAGTTTGTTTTGTCATTTTGTTCATCATTTCTTTTGCTCTGTAGAAACTTCTTAGTTTGATATAGTCCTACTTATTTTTGCTTTTATTGCTTGTGCTTTTGGTATCATATCCAAAAATCATTGCTGTGACCAACATCAAGGAGATTTTTCCCAATGTTTTCTCTTGGGAACAGTTTCAGGATTTACATTTAAGTTTATAATTCATTTCAAGTTAATTTTTGTGAGTGGTGTAAGATAAAGGTCCAACTTAATTTGTTTTGCATGTCATGTGGTTATCCAGTTTTCTCAGCACCATTTATTGAAGAGACTATTATTTCCCTTTGAGTATTCTTGGGTCCCTTGTCAAATATTAGTTGAATATGTATGGGTTTGTTTTTCTGAGCTCTCCATTCTGTTGCATTGGTTTATATGTTTATTCTTATGCAGTACCATACTGTTTTGATTATAGTAGTATATAATATAGTTGGAAATCAAGAAGTGTGATGTCTGCAGTTTCATTCTTCTTTCTCAGGACTGCTTTGACTAATCTGGATCCCCTGTGGTTCCATATAAAATAGGATAGCTTTTGGACTTTGTATTCATGTGGTTTTGTAGGCAGAGGTTTATGGTTAGATGGGGGTGTAAGCCCAAGCTTGCAATCAGGTAGGCTGCTCACTGTGTTCTGCTGTTGGACAAGGTCTCTGGCTGCTGCCTGGTTGGGAGGGACCTCCACCTGTATCCCAGAGCTGGGTGGAGCTAGACACTGTGCTTCATGGTCAGGTGAAGTTGCTGTCTGTGCTCACTCATTGGGTGAGGCCTCAGG
Organism: Cryptoprocta ferox; assembly: GCA_028646485.1. Taxonomy (NCBI): domain Eukaryota; kingdom Metazoa; phylum Chordata; class Mammalia; order Carnivora; family Eupleridae; genus Cryptoprocta; species Cryptoprocta ferox. The sequence continues at coordinate 104,778,117 of CM053571.1, read as the reverse complement.
GTATGCTCTATGATTAGGCAGGGACACTGACCGTGCTTCCTGTCTGGACCAGGCTTTAGGCTGTGCTCATCAATCAGAGCCATAGGCTGGGCTCTGTTTTTAGGCAGGGCTGTAGGCTGGACTTCTTGCCTGGGTGATACCATAGGCTGAGCTCTGAGGATGCTCAGGGTCACTGTTTATGTTCCCTGGTTATATGGGGCCAGTGGTTATACTTAACAATTAGGCAGGGCTGCTGTTTTGGCTCCTTCCAGAAACAGGGCTTTAGGATGGTCTCTGTGTTTGCCTGGGTTAACTGGCCAGGCTTTCTGTTGGGCATGATTGGAAGCTACATTCAGTAGTTGGGCAGGGCTGTAAATTTGTTTCCCTGCAAGGTGGGGCTGTAGAACAGTCTCCATTGTCAGTTCTGCTTGTTGGCTTGGGATCCAAATCAGATAGAACTGCACATTGAGCACCCTGGCCAGATGGGGCCTCCAGCTTGGTTTTGCAGATGAGAGTTCTCTGCTCTGTTGCTGCTGCAAGCAGGAATTCTGTCCACCAAGATCTTAGCACTGGCTGCTGTAGGCTTTGCCCCCATACTCCATCTCAGTCTGATCCACAGTGGTTGAGCCCTGCAGCAACCATGAAGCAACACCTGAGGGATCTCTCAGGAAGTGTTCTGCAACACTGGGGAGCTGGTTGTCCACCTTGGGCTCTCTTTTCTCACTGGAAAACCTGTAGGCCCATGGAGACCCTGTCAGTGCAGGTTTGTGCTGGCCTGATGCAATCAGGATATAGTCACTCTTCTTACTCTTCTAATGTGTTTCCTCTCAGTCTCTGTGGTCCAGAGTGGTTCTGCAGCCTCACTCTCTGGGCTTTGGAATTTTCACAATGTTGTCTTGTGTATGGATAGGAAGTCTTCTGAGGGGGACTGAAGTCAGGAATGACTTATGTCACTATATTGATGACATCTGTGTCTCTGAAAATTTTTATTTTGTTTTGTTTTAAAAAATAATCTCACTGAGAATATGTTATATTATCTCAGAAATATCTCAGAAATTTCCTGAGTAAAAATTCTAGATTGGCAATTTTTTTCTCTCAGTACTTTTAAAGATGTTGGTTTCTTGTTTTTTGGTTTGCCTAGTTTTTGACAAAAAGTCTGCTTTGTTAGTAATGTCTTGTTTTTCTAGTTGCTTTCAAGATTTTCTCTTGTTCCCTAGTTTTAACCAATTTGATTATGATGTGTGTTGGTACAGGTTTCCTTTGTGTGTGTGTGTGTGTGTGTGTGTGTGTGTGTGTGTTGTTCATTGAAATTCCTGCATCTGTGGGTTTTCATCAAATTTAGTTTTTCTGGCCATTATTTCTTCAAATTCCTCCCTTCTCCAAACCACTATTGGGATCTTCAGTACAATAACACTAGGTTTTTTGAAGTTGTCCCACAGCTCAATGATACTCTGTAATTTTTTTTCAGTTTTTTCTCTTTGTATTTTGAATAGTATCCTTTTTATAGGTCTTCAAGTTCCCTAACATATTTTACTGCAATGTCTAACTTATTATTAATCAATCTAGTGTGTTTTTCATCTCAGATACTGTAGATTCTATCTTTGTATATTATTAAATATTATACATAAGTATATAAAGTGAAATAACAAAGAACAATGTGGGGAGGTAGTCAATTTTATCTGATGAGGGGAAAAGGAAGGTTTCAGGGAGATGACATATGTTGAGTCTTAAGGAATTTGTAGAATTTTTATGGAGGACAATAGAAATGGAAGCTTGCCAGAGAGAATGACAGGTGTGTGAAAGAAGTGTGGAACAACATGGTTTAATACCTACAAAAAGCTCACAATGGTCCAAGTACAGATTTGAGGCAGAAACCTTGAAAGTTAAGGTCAAATGTAATTAGGGACCGATAACGAGGTATCTGTTTGCCCTGCAACACATTCAAATTTGATTCCTTTTGCAATAGGAAGACGAGAATGGCTTTAAACAGGAGAAATAATGTAATTTGATTTGCATTTTAGAAAAAGCACCCTGGAGGAAGTGACTATTTAAGAGAGTGTGTGTGCGTGTGTGTGTGTGTGTGTATGTGTGTGTAGTGGGGGTTAAATACAGATTAGTATGACAAATTATAAGTATTTTTATGATAAAAGATGTCAGATATAGTGATAGTCTGAGCTGAAGCAATCCCAGTGGGGTTGAAGAAGAGGGAATAAAATGTAGAACCACAAGGACTTGGTTAAGATTACATGTAGAATATGAGGAAATGAGAAGATTCAAGTATCATTCCAGGGGTTTGGCTTGATTGACTTGATAGATTAAGCAGAAAGAAGAGCTGATTTAGATTTAAATTTGGATTTAGAACGGATAAATTGGAAGCAGTTTATCTAGATGGAGATGTCCAGTTGGCAATTGTATTAATAGGTCTTTAATTCATGATACATGGCTAAGATAGGGGTATAGATTTGTGACTATTGGAGTCTAGTTAAAGCTGTAGGTTATGTGAAAATGAGATCACTGTAAGGAAATGAAATGAGTGAGAAGAGCATACAAGAAAAAATACAAGAAATTTTAAATGTGATATTTAAAGAGTGGGATGAAAACAAGAGTGGGATTAGGAGGTGAAAAAATAAAAGAGAACCACAATAAATAAAAGAAGGCACAGTCAAAGAAGAAGGAGGAGAAAGAGGAAAGTATGTCTTGTAACTGAGGAAAGAGAAAGCTTCAGGAGGGAAGGAATAGTTTGAGTATGGTGCAGTTCAAGTATACTGAATAAAAAACAACCATTGGATTTTGTGAATTGGAGGTTATTGGAGATGGTAAGAATTTTAGTGGGGGTAGATAGAAACTATAATGAATTAAAAGTAAATGGGAGATAAGAAAGTAAAGCTGGTAAGTGTAGATTATTCATTGGATTATGAAATGAACACGACAGATAAAATACTAACTAGAGGAAAATTGAAGTTGCAAAGGAAGGGATGTGTTAAGGTAAGAAATTCCCTGAAGAAACAGAATAATTTAATGGGCAAATTATCAATCTCTAGACTTGAGAGTCAGAAATAATTTGGTTGAAATATGGCTGTGCCCCTTACCGCTTATGTAATCTTAGATGAATTGTAAAACCTCATCATGGCAGTTTTCTTATTTGTAAGATGGGGACAATAATAATGTTTACCTCATAGACTGGTATAAATTCCACTGGTTTTGTGGAATTTTGAAGTTCATACAATTTGGGTGTCTTTTTAAGAAGATGAATACAAGGGGCGCCTGGGTGGTGCAGTTAGTTAAGCATCTGACTCTTGATCTCGGCTCAGGTCATGATGTCATAGGTCATGAGTTCGAACCCCACACTGGGCTCTGTGCTGATGGATGTGGAGTCTGCTTGGGATTCTGTCTCTCTTTCTCTCTGTCCCTCCTCTGCTTGTTCTCTCACTTGTGTGAGCACGCTCTCTCCCTCTCAAAATAAATAAATAAAATTTAAAATATAAAATTAGATATGCTTTAGATATGACTTGTGCAGTTAAATGCTTTGAGGTTTAAGGTTTAAGTTTAAGGCCTCACAGTAAATCTGCCACTACTCATAAAATTCAATCCCAGAGGATTCAGTGCTATAATGAAGTAGACCACAGCCTAATATCTGGTACATAGAAAAAATCTCAATAAATGTGGTTATTATTTGAAACTTTATATAGACTGATGTGTAGAATCTGTTGAGAGGAAGAGAGTAAAGATACAAGACAGAGATCACTGATAGAGCAAGACCCAGTGAAAATGAGCTGTTAGAAGATAGAGACAGGTGAAGAGAATAAGGTTTCAGAAAGTACAAAGTCTTTTCTTAGTGATGAAAAGGAAGTTATGCATATACACAAAGTTTGTAGGTGTATGAGAGCTTTGGATTCAAGAAATTAAAGAATAATCACCTCTGTTTTATCTGCAGGTTGAGGCAAAATCACCTGTTGTCTGTGGGAGAACCCAGGTTGATACACTGGTTTAAAGAACACCTGTATTATTGCTGCCATTACAAATTACCACAGATTTAGTGGCTTAAGACAATACGTATTTAGTATTTTATAGTCTGCAGGGTCAGAAGTCCAAAATGGATCTTCCATGGCTGTGTTCCTTTTGCAGACTCTAGTCAAAAATCTGTTTATTGTCTTTTCCAGCTTCTAAAGTCTGTGTGCATACCTGTGTAATCACTCAGAGCCCCAGATTGGAGGCTTCCTTGTCTTTTCTGAATGACACCACTCGGCCTCTGGAGCCACTGGAGCTGCCCAGGCCCAGGAGCTGGTCCACTCTCTTCTCTGTGTCCAGCTCCTTCCTGCTTACAGACCTCGACCAAGTCCTCCTTGCTCTGGCTAGTGTGATGCTCCGTTCTTGTAGCCTAGTGCCTCCAGCGTGGCCTGCCTCCAGCGATGCCTGCTGCCCCACCAGCTCCTGCAGCCTCATTCCCCAGCCCTCTGTCCAACCCCTTTGGCATATTCTTTTTTCTTTCCTCTCCCTGTCCTCACACATCCACCTAGTGTCTAGGTCCCATGAATTACTTGGGTTGAATATCTTTCAATCTACCCGCATCTCTGTCTCTATTTTCTATCTGGCTTACTGAAACTGCATTCTGATAGATTTTTCTGTCTCCATTTTTGTACCATTGGAGTCCTTTCTCCACAATCATCTGATGTGGTCTTTCAAAAATGTGCTATAAACCTGAGCCTGTTAGGCTCCTTTGATGTGGAAATGTTGGGGCTTGGAGCAAAGAGTCAAGAAAGAATTCTTGAGCTGTCTTAGGTATAAAAAGGTGGTTTTATTAAAGCACTGGGACAGGGGTGCTTGGGTGGCCCAGGGGGTTAAGCCTCTGACTTTTGATTTTGGCTGAGGTCATGATCTCTGGATAGTGAGTTTGAGCTCCACTTTGGGGTCACTGAGCAAGGAACCTGCTTGGGATTCTCTCTCTCTCTCCCTCTGCCGCTCCCCCCTGCTGGCACTCTCTCTTTCTAAAATAAAAGAAAGAGGGGCGCCTGGGTGGCTCAGTCGGTTAAGAGTCCGACTTCGGCTCAGGTCATGATCTCACGGTTTGTGAGTTCAAGACCCACGTCGGGCTGTGTGCTGACAGCTAGCTCGAGCCTAGAGCCTGTTTCGGATTCTGTATCTCCCTCTCTCTCTGACCCTCCCCTGCTCGAGCTGTCTCTCTCTGTCTCTCAAAAATAAATAAACATAAAAAAAATTTAAAATAAAAGAAAGAAAAAAATATTTAAAGCATGGGGACAGGATGCTTGGGGAGAAAGAGCTGCCCTGGGGTTGGGCCAGGTGACTGATTATATACCTTCAAGTTGGGAGGGTGGTTAGGTTTAGTGTTAAGTCTCTAAAGAATTTTGGAAACAAGGTTTCCAGGACCTTGAGGAACTAGCTATTGTTAGGAAAATGTTATTTACCACTGTTTAGTAAAACCTTAGTCATGAGACCCTTCAGATGTCTATCAGTGGGCCATATGCTTGGAGAATGAATGTTAACATAGATTTTGGGGAGGGGGGTTGAGATAAAGGACATTTCCAAAGGAATTTTTTTATGTTAAGGTAGACTTACAGGATCCTGGGGTTGAGGGAAGGATAATATTAAGATAAGATTTGCCTTTAGCCCTTAGCAAAGTGTCAACATCGAGACAGCTGAGGTCCCAGAGGAAGGTCAGTGTGTCTGTTTCAAGGACTTGTCAATGGGCTGTACCTGTAAGGGAATTTATTATTTTTTCTTTTGCCTCTGTTCCTACATCAGACTTCCCATTGGCTTTTAGATAAAGTTCTTCCTTTCTTACCAGGGCTAATCAGAAACTTGACAGATAGGTCCTGGGCTGTCTCTCCAAATTAATCTCGCACCACTCAACCCTCACCCACTATGTTCAAACCATATCTACTTTGCATATGATAATTTTTTCTGCCCTGAACGTCCTCATTTCAGCCTTTTTCCCTCCTTCCCCAGCACTTCCTCCTACTCTCTACCTGGCTACCCCAAGCCTACATTTCAGTTTTAACATAATCGTCTCTTCTGGAGGGTGTATCTCCTTTCTTAGAGCTCTCTGTGCTCTTTGATTCAGTTTTAGATTAGATTAAATCAGGTTTTCTCATTATTTCCTCTTCCTTGTACCCCATATTTCCCTAGTTTGAAAGCTTATTGCATTTTATTTAACTACTTATTAATTTTTTCTACTTTCAAATAGACTGTGAACTTTATAAGGGCAGTTGACTGTGTTTTCTACAGCTACTATGTATAAGTACCCAACACAGTGCTTGTTGCTTAGTGACCTTAAATAAATATTTGTTGAATAAAATGTAAAAATTGACATTGAAAATTTAAGAAAGGTTGGCAATATTACCTACTATGCCAAGTATCACAGAGTTTTATGTTTAATAAACTGTATATTGTAAATAGAATGGATATTTGATGACTATATTTCTCTGTATTTTTTGTTGTGCAGGAAATAGAAATAAAAAGTACTGTATTTTTATGAAAGTGTCAGATGTACATGAACACATAGAGTAATGCTTAAAGTTTATCTTCATTTACCAGCTTATAAATACACATATTTTATCATACAGTTTCACTCATATGTGGGATTTAAGAAAAAAAACATGAACACAGGCGAAGGGGAGGAAAAATAACAAAAGATAAAAATAGAGAGGGAGGTAACCATAAGAGACTCTTAAATACAGAGAACAAACTGAGGGTTGCTGGAGGGGAGGTAGTTGGGGGGATGGGCTAAATTGGTGATGGGCATTAAGGAGGGCACTTGTTGGGATGAGCACTGGGTGTGGCATGTAAGTGATAAATAACTGGGTTCTATTCCTGAAACAAATACTACACTGTATGTTAACTAACTTGAATTTAAATATTTTAATAGGTATCCTTTGAGTTCTTTCTCACTGCATTAATATATATTTATACACATATATCTACAGAAATACATACAGATTATTTAAGCAAATGAAATAATAATGTATGCATAATTATAAAACTTTCAATGGACATGTCTTAATGACTATTCCATAGTGATATACAAAGTTCCTATTCTTTTTTTTATTTTAATGTATATTTATTTTTGAGAGAGACACAGTGACAGAGTGTGAGCAGGGGAGGATCAGAGAGAGAGGGAGACACAGAATCTGAAGCAGACTCCAGGCTCGGAACTGTCAGCACAGAGGCTTGAACCCATGAACCATTAGATCATGACTGGAGCTGAAGTCGATGCTTCACCAAATGAACCACCCAGGAGCCCTCAAAATTCCTATTCTTAATAGTTGCATATTATTACGTAGTATTTTGGATATATACAAATTTATTAAAGTAACCTCTGTATTGACAGACATTTGTATTATTTAAAATTTTTCATTATTATAAATAATGCTGTAATAAACATCCGTGTAAGAATACCTTTGTGCCATAGTGAAACTGGCAAAATATAAAGACAAAGAGAGAATTCTGAAAGCAGCTAGGGAAAAAAGAGCCCTAACATACAAAGGGAAACCTATCAGAGCGGTTACAGAACTATCTAATGAAACTTGGCAGGCCAGAAAGGAATGGCAGGAAATCTTCAATGTGATGAACAGGAGAAATATGCAGCCAAGAATCCTTTATCCAGCGAGCCTATCATTCAAAATAGAAGGAGAGATAAAGGTGTTCCCAAATAAACAAAAATTGAGAGAATTCGTCACCACCAAACCAGCCCTACAAGAAAAAGAGGGACTCTATGAGGAAAATGTTGCAAGGAATACAAGGTACCAGAGACACCACTATAAACATGAACTCCACAAAAACACAATGAACCTAAACCTACATTTTTCAATAATAACAGTGAATGTAAATGGACTGAATGCCCCAATCAAACGACAGAGGGTAGCAGAATGGATAAAAAAAACAAAATTCAACCATAACTGTCTACAAGAGACTCATTTGAGACCTGAAGACACCTTCAGATTGAAAGTAAGGGGATGGAGAAATATCTATCATGCGACCGGTAGTCAAAAGAAAGCCGGAGTAGCCATACTTATATTAGACAAACTGGACTTTAAAGTAAAGGCAGTAACAAAAGTTGAAGAAGGACATTATATGATAATTACAGGGTGTCTCCATCAGGAAGAGCTAACAGTTATAAACACCTATGCACCAAATTTTGAAGCACCAAATATATGAAACAACTAATCACAAACAATAAGAACCAATCTTATTGATAAGAAAGTGTTAATTACAGGGGACTTTAACACTCCACTTACAGCAATGGATAGACCAACCAGACAGAAAATCACTAAAGACACAATGGATCTGAACAACACATTGGAACAGATGGAATTGATAGATATATTTAGAACTCTGCATCCTGAAGCTAGGAAATTCACTTTCTTCTCAAGTGCGCATGGCACTTTCTCCAAGATACATCACATACTGGGGCATAAAACAGCCCTCCATAAATACAAACGAATTGAGATTATACCGTGCACACTTTCAGATCACAATGCTATAAAACTTGAAATCAATCCCAGGAAAAAGTCTGGAAAACCTCCAAAAATGTGGAGGTTAAAAACCACCCTACTAAAGAATGATTGGGCCAATCAGGAAATTAGAGAAGAAATTTAAAAATATATGGAAACAAATGAAAATGAAATACAACAATCCAAACTCTCTGGGATGCAGCAAAGGCAGTGGTAAGAGGAAAGTAAATTGCAATCCAGGCCTATTTCAACAAACTAGAAAAAGGGCAAATTCAAAATCTAAGAGAGCACCTACAGGAACTAGAAAGGGAGCAGCAAGAGAACCCCAAACCAGCAGAAGAAGAGAAATAATAAAGGTCAGGGCAGAAATAAATAATATCGAATCCAAAAAAACAGTTGAGCAGATCAATGAAACCAAGAGTTGGTTTTTTGAAAAAATAAACAAAATTGATAAACCTCTAGCCAGGCTCCTCAGAAAAAAAGGGAGAACACCCAAATAGACAAAATCATGAATGAAAATGGATCTATCACAACCAACTCCTCAGAAATACAAACAATCATC
>CM053571.1:104735944-104768608 GCA_028646485.1 Cryptoprocta ferox | reverse complement strand
ATCTATACAATGGAATAGTACACGGCAATGAGAAAGAATGAAATCTGGCCATTCGTAGCAAAGTGGATGGACCTCGAGGTGTCATGCTAAGCGAAATAAGTCAGGCGGAGCAGGACAGATACCATATGTTTGCATTCATAGGTCTAACAGGAGAAACCTAACAGAGGACCATGGGGAGGGGAAGGAGGAAAAAGAGTCAGGGAGAGGAAGGGAGGCAAAACACGAGAGACTCTTGAATACTGAAAACAAACTGAGGGCGGAAGGGGAAGGGGGAAAGATAAAGGGGGGTGATGGTCATGGTGGAGGTCACTTGTGGGGAAGAGCACCGGGTGTTATATGGAAACCAACCTGACAATAAACTCTTTATAGTTTAAAGAGTTTTTATAGTAAAAAAAATGAAAAATAAAAAAAATAAAAAAAGAATACCTTTGTGCCAATATTTGGACATTTCTATAAGATAGATTCATGGTTGTAAAATTACTCAATCGAAGAATATGTAAAATTTTAACTTTGAAAAATAATGTTGAATTACTTTACAAAGGGATTTTGTTAATTGGCTTTCTCATGAAGTATGCACAGGATTGTTCCTTTCCCCAAATCCTTGTGAACTGTGGATATAATCAATATTTTAATTTTTGCTATTTTGATGGTATCAGGTGACATCTCATTATGTTAGGTTGCATTTTTACAATTACTAGAAAATTTTAACATATTTTCTTTTTAAAAAAGTTTTTTAATGTTTATTTTTGAGACTGAGAGAGAGACAGAGTGTGAGCAGGGGAGGGGCAGAGAGAGGAGACACAGAATTCAAAGCAGGCTACAGGCTCTGAGCCGTGAGCACAGAGCCTGATGTGGGGCTTAAACTCACAAACCGTGCGATCATGACTTGAGCCGAAGTCGGACACTTAACCACTGAGCCAGCCAGGTGCCCCGAACATATTTTCTTATGCCTTTTTGCCTACCTGAACTTAAAATTTCTGAATTTAGTTCAAAATGCATGAACTATATATAGAATGTTCATTTTTCTATTAAGTTGTCTGTTTATATATTTATTTATTATTTTCTTAAAATTTTAAGTAGGCTAAGAGTCGGATGCTTAAGCTGACTGAGCCACCCAGGTGCCCCTATTGAGGTGTCTTTTTAGAAGTTCTTTATATATTCTTTATTAGTTACATATGTTGCAAATATGTCTTTTAATTTTTGCTTATGATATCATGCAATAAATAGAAATTTTAAAATCATGTAATCAGATCTTTCCATTTTTTCCTTGCTGGGGTTTGAGCTTTGAGTGTTCTTTAATAAGGCTATTCCTATCCCAAGCTTATAAAATTTTGATTACTTCTCTTCCTTCCTTCCTTCCTTCCTTCCTTTCTTTCTTTCTTTCTTTCTTTCTTTCTTTCTTTCTTCCTTCCTTTCTTCCTTTCTTTCATCCTTTCTCTCTCTCTTTTTTTTTCTTTCTTTCTAGAAAGGGAGAGCTCCAAAGCACGAGTGAGGAGGGGCAGAGAGAGAGGGGAGTCCCAAGCTGACGGCTCAGAGTATGACATGGGGCTCCAACTCACAAACCATGAAATCACAACCTGCGCTGAAACCAAGAGTTGGACAGTTAACCGACTGAGACACCCAGGCGCCCCTACATTTCTTTGTTTTCTAATACTCTGTAGTTACTTAGCATTTAATATTTTAATCGATTTAGAACTTTTTATATGTATAGAGTAGGAACACAATGTAATTTATTTCCCAAACGGTAGATATATATCCAAATCACTTTACTGAATTGCATATTCTTTGACTAGTGATTCAAAATATCATATTTTTACAACTAGATATATGGATCTATTTCTGGGCTTTATATTCAGTTTCCCTATTTATTTGTTAATGTTTTTTCCAAATTTTCCCGTTTAAGTCACTATTTATTTTGCATACTTTGCATGATTTGATAAAGGAAATCTCCCAGTCACTGTTCTTTCTTTCTTGCATATGAATCTAGTCCTCCAAATTTCATAAAAAGGATGTTGGAGTTTTTGTTTGGTATTACACTGAACTTAAAGATTAATATCTGAGAATAGACATATTGACAATATTGACTTATCCTCTCAACCTGTTTTTTTGTCTATGAAATAGAAATAACTTCATGTGTTATTTTAAGGTATAATATGATACAATCCATGTGCAGTGCTTGAACCAGAGCCTGCTACATTAAAAGCACTCAATAAATGTTAGTTGTTCTAATTACCTTTATTATTATGAACATGGTCTGTCTCTTTTTTTCATGTCTTTTTTCTCCCTTGATATTATTCTCCAAGGAGTTACAGTCTTTTTTTTTTTTTTTGGTATAGAATTTGAACATTAAAAAAATGTTTATTTACTTATTTTGAGGAAGAGAGCAAGAGAGAGAATCCCAAGCAGGCTCCATGCTGTCAGCGCAGAGCCTGACGTGGGGCTCCATCTCAGTAACCAAACCATGAGGTCATGACCTGAGCTGAAATTAAGAGCTGGACACTTAACCCAATAAACCACCCAGGTGCCCATGAATTTACACATTTCTAATGTTTCTTTCTAGATATTTTATGGTGTAGTTACTATCATAAATGAGCTTTTTCTTCCCTGAATTATGTTTTCTTTATTGTTTATTTGCTTTTTTATTTAGATATATTAAATGCAATAAAATGCATAGATCATAAGCATTTAGTTCGAAAGTTTGACATATGAATACATCCATATAAACATCATCAGAATTAAGATATAGAACATTTCTATTACCTCTGAAAGTTACCCTGTACTTCTTTTCAGTCAATATGCCCCTTCCCACAATTATTGTTTTGATTTTTATCATGTCTTAGGTATCTACTGCTGCATAAATGATTATCCAAAACTTTGTGGCTTAAAATAGCAAGCAATACTTATTATGCTTTGTAAGTTTTGTGGGTCTGGAATTTGGGACTCCATTGTTTAGATAGTCTCACTAGAGTCTTTCAGGAGATTGTGTCACATGTCAGCAAGGCCCAGGACTATAGTCATCTGAATGTTTGAATGGGGCTGGAGGATCTTCTTCTAGGTGACTTATTCACTTGGTCGGCTAGTTCTTCCTCACATGAGCCTTACACCAGGCTGCTTAAGTGTCCTGTGCTATGGTGGCTGGCTTCCCAGAGTCAGCAACCCAACTGAGGCTGAGGCAGAAAAAATGCAATGTATTTTATGACTTAACTCTGGAAGTTATGCACTGTCACTACTACAATACTGTAGTGGTCAAATGGCCAGACATGATTCAGTGTAGGAGGGGACTACACAAGGTTATGAAAACCGGGATGCAAAGATCATTGATGGTGTCTTGGAGGCTGACAAATATATATTATTATATATATTGGTTTTACTTTTTTTGAAATTCATATAAATGGAATCATATAGTATATACACTTTTGTGTTTATCTTCTTTTGCTTAATATAATGTCTGTGAGATTTACTTATGACATTGTGTGTGGCAGTAATTATTATTTATGTCGTTGATTAGTATTCTATTATATAAGTATGACACCATTTGGTTACTCATAGTCCTCTTAATGGACATTTATATGGTGTAAGTTTGGTACTATTAAAATCAAATGTTCCATGTCCATGTATTTTTGTGTACATATGTTTCATTACCTAGGAATGGAATTGCTAAGTCAGAGGGTAAGATTATGGTTACCTTATAAAAAATGACCAACATGTTTTCTAAAATTGAGAACCATTTCACACACTCATGAGTAATGTATGAGAATTCTAGTTGTTCTATATTCTTGGAACAGTTGGTATTCAGTGATATTTAGCCATTCTAGTGGCTATGTAGTGGTATATCATTGTGTTTTTAATTTGCATTGCCTTAATGAGAAATAATGTTATTGATGCTATGTATTCATTTGTGAAATGCCTGCTCAAATTCTTTTATTATTGATATGCAGGGATATTTAAAGCATTTTTCTTTTAATCAGCTTTATAGAAGTACATTTTACATAAAATAAATTTCAGCCATTTTAAGTGCTCAGTTTGATGAGTTTTGAAAAAAGTACATACCCCAATCAAAATATAGAACAAACACCCTAGAAAACAGCCCGGCATCTTCTGAAAAAATTAAACACACACCTACCATATGCCACAGCAACTTCAGCCCCAAAATTCATTCACTGAATATTTTTTATCTTTTATAGTTTATTGTCAAGTTGGTTTCCATATAACACGCAGTGCTCATCCCAACAAGTGCCCTCCTCAATGCCCATCACCCACCTTCCCCTCTCCCCCACCCCTATCAGCCCTCAGTTTGTTCTCAGTATTCAAGAGTCTCTCATGGTTTGCCTCCCTACCTCTCCCCAACTATTTTTTCCCCTACCCCTCCAGCATGGTCCTCTGTTAAGTTTCTCCTGTTCCACCTTTGAGTGAAAACATATGGTATCTGTCCTTCTCTGCCTGACTTGTTTCACTTAGCATAACACCCTTGAGTTCCATCCACTTTTCTACAAATGGCCAGATTTCATTCTTTCTCATTGCCATGTAGTATTCCATTGTATATATAAATCACATATTCTTGATCTATTTGTCAGTTGATGGACATTTAGGCTCTTTCCATGATTTGCTATTGCTGAAAGTGCTGCTATGAACATTGAGGTACATGTGCCCTATGCATCAGCACTCTTGTATCCCTTGGGAAATTTCTAGCAGTGTTATTGCTTGGTCATAGAGGAGTTCAATTGTTAATTTTTTGAGGAACCTCCACACTGTTTTCCAGAGCAGCTGCACCAGTTTACATTCCCACCAACAGTGTAAGAGGGTACCCGTTTCTCCACATCCTCGCCAGCATCTATAGTCTCCTGATTGGCTCATTTTAGCCACTCTGACCAGTGTGAGGTGGTATCTCAGTGTGGTTTTGATTTCTATTTCCCTGATGATGAGTGATGCTGAGCGTCATTTCATGTGTCTGTTGACCATCTGGATGTCCTCTTTGGAGAAGTGTCTCTTCATGTCTTCTGTCCATTTCTTCACTGGATTGTTTGTTTTTCGGGTGTGGAGTTTGGTGAGTACTTTGTAGATTTTGGATACTAGCCCTTTATCCGATATGTCCTTTGCAACTATCTTTTCCCATTCTGTCGGTTGCCTATTAGTTTTTTCGATTGTTTCCTTTGCAGTGCAGAAGCTTTTTATCTTGATGAGGTTCCAATAGTTTATTTTGGTTCTTGATTCCCTTGCCTTTGGGGATGTGTCACGTAGGAAATTGCTGCGGTTGAGGTCATAGAGGTTGTTTCCTGCTTTCTCCTCCAGGGTTTTGATGGTTTCCTATCTCACGTTCAGGTCCTTCATCCATTTTGAGTTTATTTTTATGTATGGTGTAAGAAAGTGGTCTAGTTTCATTCTTTTGCTTGTTGCTGTCCACTTCTCCCAGCACCATATGTTAAAGAGACTGTCTTTTTTCCATTGGATACTCTCTCTTGCTTTGTCAAAGATTAATTGGCCTTATATTTGTGTGTCCAATTCCGAGTTCTATTCCACTCCATTGGTCTATGTGTCTGTTTTTGTGCCAATACCATACTGTCTTGATGATAACAGTTTTGTAGTAGAGGCTAAAGTCTGGGATTGTGATGCCTCCATTTTGGTTTTCTTCATCAATATTACTTTGGATATTTGGGTCTTTTGTGGTTCCATACAAGTGTTAGGATAGTTTGTTCTAGCTTTGAGAAGAATGCTGGTGCAATTTTGATTGGGATTGCATTGGATGTGTAGATTGCTTTGAGTAGTAATGACATTTTAACAATATTTATTCCTCCAATCCATGAGCACGGAACGTTTTTCCATTTCTTTGTGTCTTCTTCAATTTTCTTCATAAGTTTTCTATAGCTTCCATTGTACAGGTCTTTTACATCTTTAGTTAGGTTTATTCCTAGGTATTTTATGTTCTTTTGTGCAATTGTGAATAGGATCAATTTCTTGATTTCTCTTTCTGTTGCTTCGTTATTAGTGTATAAAAATGCAACCGATTTCTGTACATTGGTTTTGTACCCTGCAACTTTGCTGAATTCATGGATCAGTTCTAGTAGGCTTCTGGTGGAGTCTTTCGGGTTTTCCATGTAGAGTATCATGTCATCTGCGAAAAGTGAAAGTTTGACTTCACCTTTGCCAATTCTGATGACTTTTATTTCCTTTTGTCTTCTGATTCCTGATGCTAGGACTTCCAGCACTATGTTAAACAACAGTGGTGAGAGTGGACATCCCTGTCGTGTTCCTGATCTCAGGGGGAAAGCTCTCAGTTTTTCTCCATTGAGGATGATATTAGCTGTGGGCTTTTCGGCATCTATTGACAGGATCATATGGTTTTTATCTTTTTATTTTGTTAATGTGATGTACCACATTGAATGATTTGTGAATATTGAACCAGCCCTGTAACCCAGGAAAGAATCCCACTTGATCATGGTGGATAATTCTTTTTATATGCTGTTGAATTCGATTTGCCATTATCTTGTTCAGGATTTTTGCATCCGTATTCATCAAGGATATTGGCCTGTAGTTATCTTTTTTTGCTAGGTCTCTGTCTCATTTGGGAATCAAAATGATGCTGACTTTGTAGAATGAGTCTGGAAGTTTTCCTTCCATTTCTATGTTTTGGAATAGCTTGAGAAGAATGGGTATTAACTCTGTTTTAAGTGTCAGGTAGAATTCCCAAGGGAAGCCATCTGGCTCATGGCTCTTATTTGTTGGGAGATTTTTGATCACTGATTCCATTTCTTCACTAGTTATGGCTCTGTTCAGATTTTCTATCTCTTCCCGTTTGAATTTTGGTAGTACATGTGTGTTTAAGAATTTGTGCATTTCTTCTAGGTTGTCCAGTTTGTTGGCATATAATTTTTCACAGTAATCTCTGATGATTGCTTGTATTTCTGAGGGATTGGTTGTAATAAATCCATTTTCATTCATGATTTTGTCTATTTGGGTGCTCTCTCTTTTCTTTCTGGGTAGCCTGGCTAGAGGTTTATTAACTTTGTTTATTTTTTCAAAAAACTAACTCTTGGTTTCATTGATCTCAACTGTATTTTTTTTTTATTCTATATTGTTTATTTCTGCCCTGACCTTTATTATTTCTCTTCTTCTGCTGGGTTTGGGGTGCTCTTGCTGCTCTGCTTCTAGTTCCTTTAGGTGCACTGTTAGATTTTGCATTTGCGCATTTTCTAGTTTCTTGAAATAGGCCTGGATTGCAATGTACTTTCCTCTTAGGACTGCCTTTGCTGCATCCCAAGGAGTTAGGATTGTTGTATTTTCATTTTCATTTGTGTTCATATATTTTAAAATTTCTTCTCCAATTGTCTGATTTGCCCATTTTAGGAGGGTGTTCTTTAACCTCCATGTTTTTGGAGGTTTTCCGGACTTTTTCCTGTGATTGATTTCAAGTTTCATAGCATTGTGATCTGAAAGTATGCATGGTATGATCTCAGTTTTTTTACATTTATTGAGGGATGTTTTATGCCCCAGTATGTGATCTATCTTGGAGATTGTGCCATGCGCCCTCGAGACGAAAGTGAATTCCATAGCCTCAGGATGTAGAGTTCTAAATATATCTGTCAAATCCATCTTGTCCAATGTGTCGTTCAGGTCCATTGTTTTTTAGTGATTTTTCTGTCTAGTTGATCTATCCATTGCTGTAAGTGGAGTATTAAAGTCCCCTGCAATTAGCACATTCTTATCAATAAGATTGTTTCTGTTTGTGATTAATTGTTTTATGTATTTGGGTGCTCCCAAATTCAGTGCATAGACTTTTATAATTGTTAGCTCTTCCTGATGGATAGACCCTATAATTATTCCCTTCTTGAATAATAATAATAATATTATTAATATATAATATAATATATAAGTAATATAATATACTATAAAAATAATAAAATATAAATTATAAATAAAAATAATATAAGTAATAATGCCCTTCTTCATCTCTTGTTACTGCCTTTAGCGTCCAGTTTGTCTGATATAAGTATGGCTACTCCAGCTTTCTTTTGACTCCCAGTAGCACAATAGATATTTCTCCATCTCCTTACTTTCAATCTAAAGGTGTCCTCAGGTCTAAAATGAGTCTCTTGTAGACAGTAAATAGATGGATTTTCTTTTTGTTTTTTTTTTTATCCATTCTGCTACCCTTTATCTTTTGACTGGATCATTTAGTCCATTTACATTCAGTGTTATTATTGAAAAATATGGGTTTAGATTCATTGTGTTCTCTGTAGGATTCATGCTTATAGTGGTGTTTCTGGTATCCTGTGATCCTTGTAACATTTCCCTTATAGAGTCCCCCTTAGGATTTCTTGTAGGGCTGGTTCAGTGGTGATGAATTCCTTCAATATTTGTTTTTTTGAGAAAATCTTTATCTCTCCTTCTATTCTGAATGACAGGCTTGCTTGATAAAGGATTCTTGGCTGCATATTCTTTCTGTTCATCACACTGAAGATTTCCTTCCATTCTTTTCTGGCCTGCCAAGTTTCAGTAGATAGTCTGCAACCAGCCTGATATGTCTCCCTTTGTATGTTAGGTCCCTTTTATCCCTAGCAGCTTCCAGAATTCTCTTTATCCTTATATTTTGCCAGTTTCACTATGATATGTCGTGCAGAAGATCGATTCAAGTTACGTCTGAGGGGGGTTCTCTGTGTCTCTTGGATTTCAATGGCTGTTTCCTTCCCCAGATTGGGGAAGTTCTCGGCTACAATTTGTTCAAGTACGCTTTCAGCCCCTTTCTCTCTCTCTTCTTCCAGAATTCCTAAGATATGGATATTGTTCCATTTGATTACATCACTCCATTCTTGAATTCTCCTTTTGTGCTCTTGGATCAATTTATCTCTCTTGTTCTTGGCTTCCTTTTTTTCTATAATTGTGTCTTCTAATTCACCTATTCTCCTCTCTGCCTCTTCAATCCATGCAGTGACTGCCCCCATTTTATTATACACCTCATTTATAGCATTTTTAATTCATCATTTATGAATTCATCAATTATGGACCTATTTTAAGGTCCATAATCTTTGTAGCAATAGCTTCTCTGGTGTCTTCCATGCCTTTTTCAAGCCCAGCGATTAATTTTATGACAATTGTTCTAAATTCTTGCTCAGTTATGTTGCTTATATCTGTTTTGACTCATTAATTCTTTATGTGTCTCTTCTTCCTGGAATTTCTTTAGGGGAAAGTTCTTCCATTTCATCATTTGGCTGGTTTTCTGTCTCTTGTATGTTTTAAAAGCTTGTTATGTGCTCTGTACCTGTGAGTACTGCTATATTAAAGGAGGCTCATTGACTGTCCATGGCCTGTCCATTTAAGAAGTGTTCGTTTAATGGTGTCCCTTGGTCTCTCTTGTTGTGCCTTTGGTTATTTTATTTCCCTACTCATAGAGATTTTTGGGACTCTCCACCATGTGTACTTTGGCTTGTATCTTGAGGTAGCCCTGGAAAGAAAAACAGACAGACAAAAAAGAGGGAACAAAAGCATGCAAATGCACAGACAAATCAAACAAACAAGAAAACCAAAAGGAAAAGAAAACAAAAACAAAAACAACAAAAGACAAAGGGCAGTCTAAAAGCATAAAGTCAGAAATACCAGCTACAAATAAAGAGCAGGGTGGAGGCAGTGGTGATGGAAGAGCATATACAAAGAGAGAAATGACAGGGGTGGGGAGAAAGAGAAATTGAACATTTACCAGGCAGAAAGACTAAAAGGCTTAATTCAGAGAGAGAAAAAGGAGAATACGGTAGGAGGCAAGGAGAAAGAAATTAAGATAATGTTACCCAGAGAAACTATATAGTCTGATGATTCCAGAGAGAGAGAGAAAGGAAGGTAATGAAGGAGGTGTAGAATATGTATCTAGAGAATGGATTGAATGTGACTGTTTAACCAAACATATAACTGGAGTACCCAGTCCAGTGGAGGGGAGAGATAAGAATGAGATAAAGGAGAATTTATCTGAATAGTAAGAATTGATCTAGAGTTAATCAGTGCTGGTCTTGCCCTGAGCTCTGGTAAAAAAGAGCAGTTCTCCAGTACGGTTGGGTGTGGTTTGGTGTAGGCGTGTCTCGCCTCCATTGTGGGTCCTGTGGGCCACTCCCTGAGGCCTCACCCTGGTGGTTGTGGGGAGAAAGGCCCCCCAGTCCCTTCTTGAACCAAGCATTGCAAATCACTCTTTTGGGTCCAATCTTCCTGTGCCGCAGGTGCAGCCAAGGTGGGCTGTGTTTTATGTCCCACGCCCAGCCTCGTTTCCAGATCTTAGTCCTCGCACTTTAATGATACCGCCTGAAATGTAATCCAGCAGGCTGGGGTGCTTCCTAGCCAGGGATCAAGTAGGGGGAGCAGGGGAGCGGTTCCTTCTGGTGCCAACTGAGTCCCTTGAGTAGCGTCTATTCTGGAAGGAATTTCTGCAACTGGGGCACCCAAGCCAAAGAGAGCTCTGCAGTTAGAGATAGGATCTCTCTCCGAACACCCTGTGGTTAGAGATGGGATGATAGGATCCCTCTCTGTCCCAGGCTGAGGTTTTTATCTTCTCCAGGGACAGTTCTATGAGCAGTTTCTGCTGCTCTTTCTCTTCCCCTCATCTCTCCACAGATGGAGCTCCCTTTGCTCCGTGCCTCCATGTCCCAGCCCATTTTTATCTTCCCCAGTTCACAATCATGCACCTATGAGGCTGTCTTCTTAGTGGACTCTGTCTCTTTTCCTCCCAGACTCTTGCGATTCAGCATCCTTTGGCTTCAGCCCTTCTTTGTTTGAGAGCTGCAGGTGGGAAGTACAGAACTCCCTATTTCTATGCCTTCTTGCCTCCTCCCATTCACTGAATATTTTTAAGGAATGCATCAATATTTGGAGGATTATTTTTGTGTTTTTTATTTAAAAAATTACATATAGAAAATTGACTTCTTTGGTGTACATTTCTGTGAATTATAACACATGAATGGATGTAACCATTGTGAATATAGATACAGAATAGTTGCATAATGCCAAAACATTTCCTCATGCTACCCTTTTATAATCACACACTCCCCCAGCTCTAACCCCTGGAAAATACTAATCTGTTCTCCATTACTACAGTTTTGTCTTTTTGAGAATGTCATATAAATGGAATGTTACAGTATGTAACCTTTTGAGATTGGGTACTTTCACTTAGCATAATGCTTTTTAGATTCATCCTTTGAGATTCATCTAAATTGTTTTGTGTATCAATAGTTCCCTTCTTTTTATTGCTGCACAGTATTACATTGTAATGATATACCATAGTTTATGTATTCATCTCTTGAAAGATAATTCATTTTTAACTTTGAAAGAAGTACATTTTATTAATTTCTTTTTTTATAGTTAGTACTTGCCTAAATACTAGTCAACTGATGCTATAGTTGTGTCTTGTCTAAGACAACTTTGCCCATACCAAGATCATGAATACGTTCTCTCATGTTTTCTTATAGATTTATGGTTTCTGTTGTTACATTTAGGTCTGTGGTGATTGGGTCCTCCAGGAAGCAGGTGCTAAGATGAAGTTATAAGTGAAAGAGATTTATTAGGGATCTAATAAAGTTAAAGGGAAGAAGGAGCAGGAGTGGCAGGGAAAGCTTTTAGACGATGATGTTGATCTGGTACCTGTAAAAGGAGAGGGAGCATGAAGGAGGATTAAATAGAAAGAGCATCAGACCATGGCATAGCTGTTAGAAAGTCTCGGAAAGCCCTGTTGGGATCTCAAGCACAGAGAACGCTCATGGAGGAGTCACACAATGGCCAGAAATAGCAAATCTTTATATCACTGTGTGCTTAGTCATCAGCTGGGGAACGCCCAGGAGGCAAGTGGACTTAGCTCAGAGGCTGAGACAGAGCCTGAAGGCATCCACAGCTGGAGGCTTTCAGCAACCCATTCTCTTTGCTTCAGGTTCTTTCTTGAAGGGAGATGTAATTGGCACAGTGACGTCTTCATGGTTGCCACAGTTCATCCTTTGCTTTGCTTCGTGTGTATTTCTCCTTACTCATTTCTCCTGTGGACCTCTCTTCCTGAGAATAAACTTAAAATAGGGAGGTCTATGGGCCAAACTACAGTGTCCATGACTGCAGTTAATTTTGGGGCTGAAACTCACACTTATCCTGTCCCTTTTCCACCATCCATTCTAAATTTCCTTGTCTTCAGCTATCCCCTCTGTTGGTCATGACAGCTTACCTGGTGGTGTGACCCAAACTCCTGACTGATCTGATCCCCAGGGCTCACACAGTTTTTAGGCTAGGTTTGCTGCATTTGCTCATTCACAGTTGTAATTGGGAAAGAGAGTACTAAGAGCCACTCAAGTGGGTCACCTGAATTTCACATGTATTTGTCCCTGCTACCACTGTGTAACATTAGTTCTAGTTTACCCTGCCAATTAGTATCATTTATGCCTGCCAAGGTGGTCATTCCTCTTCTAGCCTCCCGGTTCCTGGATACAAGGAGCCCAGGGTGTCTAGGTAACAGCTGTGGTAGCTGTGGAAGCTGTAGCTTGTATTTCAATAGAAGGCTTGTTGTTCCCTTTGGGGATCTAGATTTTTAAGCTTTCAAAGTCCAGTGTTGCAGGAAGAAAAGCACAGAGTTCCTTAGTGGTTATTGGGAATGATGCTAACGGGGATATCCCCTGCTTCCATCCCTACATTTCCAGACCCATGTATTTCACTGGTTCTTCCAGGATGGAATGGGAACAATTTAATCAACTTTCCCCTAAATGGCCAGGTGGTCTCTTCAAGGAATGGTGTCACACTAGGTTATTGGTTTCTGTTGCAGTCATGGTGGATATTCAAGGGCAACAGTAGCTTGATGGCCTTGGTAAGAGGAAATCCGTGGTTTTGGACTAATGTGTAGCCTCCATCTCTCCTACTGTGACCACTTCTTTCATGTGCCCAATGTGCCAGGTTGAGTATGACTGAAGACAGAAGTTGGCTAATGTCAATTAGATGAATCATTTTGTCCACTAAGTTGTTCAGTGCTTCTTCTGTGGTGGATGCCTTCTAAGTAGGAAGTTATATGTGATATGGAAAATTTTATGTGTCTGTTCACATGCCTCTCCTTAGGATCTTGGCTCTGACCTATCAGTCTATTTTCTCCTATGCCTTTGATCAGCAGACCAAGCAATTTTCCACCACCCATGAGTCCATATATATTCTTATGTTGAGCCACTTCTTCCCTGCAGTGGATAAACAGACACACTGTTCATAACTTCTCCATTAGGAAAAATTTGCTTCAGTACTGTCATTCAAGATCATCTCTAACAATGGCTATAATGCAGCCACCATCTATTTTTGTCTTGCAAATTAAATTTTTTGAGTGTAACTGACTTCTGAATTGCTATCTGCCAGATGGCTTTGACTACAGTTTGATTGCTGTTTTCTTAATCTTGCTTCTCAGTATTGGAAGCAGCAGCAAATGGCCCCAGCTTCTTAACCTCCTAAGCAAAACCTTGTAAAAATATTTGTTGTCTTTTTCACAGACATTCTCATACCTTATTCAGGCATTTCATGGGATGGACTAATCCCACCCAGTTGTTATTATAAACAAACAGTACAGATTGGCCTAACTGCCATCATGCAGTCCCTCCAAAAAAAAGGACTCTCAATTACTTGAAGAGAAGTAAGAATCGTAAGGTGTATCAGCGGCTGGGAGGCCATGTTGGAGCCACTGTCAACATGTGTACTATGAGAGTAATAGGTGCCACTTGGGGGAGGGGAAGTGTTGCTCAAAAATTATCAACAAGACTTTATTTCCAGGGACACCAGGGACTCCTCTAGGACTATGCTTTTTGTTTGAAATCCTCCAACTTTATTCTTTTCCAAAGTTGTTTTGGTTATTGCAGGTCCTTTGCATTTTCAGAGGAATTTTAGCACCATGTTGCCAATTTATTCAAAAAGGCCTGTTGGTATTTTAATTGGGATTGTTTTGAATTTATAGATCAAGTAGGGGAGAATTGACATCTTAACCTTATTAAATCATCTAATTTATGAGCCCAGTATATCTACATTTATTTAGTTCTTTATTTTCTCTCAGCAAGTTTTTTTAGTTTTCAGTGTAGAGGTTTTGCACATTTTTTTTTCAGTATTCTGCGTAAATATTTCATGTATTTGATGTCATGGTAAGTGGTGTTTATTGTATTTTACTTTCTCATTGTTTATCGAGAACATAACAGAAACAGAATTGATTTTTGTATTTTGATCTTGTATCTTGCAACCATGTTATCCTTATTAGTTAATTTTTGAAGATTTCATCATATTTCTACATAGATCATTTTGTCTCTTTATGAGGAATTTCATTTTTCTTCCTTTGCAGTTTGAATGCCTTAATTTCTTTTTCCTTGACTTTTGTGTTGGTTAGGACTTCTATTAAGAACATTGTTGAAAGAAGTAATGAGAGCAGACAGGCTTGCGCTATTCCTTGTCATAGGGGGAAAGTTGTCAATCTCTACCACTAAGTATGATGTTAGCTATAGGTTTTCACTGATGTGTTTTATAAGGTTAAGAAAGTTTCTAATTCAAGTTTTCAGTTTACAAAAAATCTGGAATGGATGTTAGATTTTTTCAATTGCTTTTTCAGTTCCTCTTTAGATAATCAATTGTGTTCATCTGTGTGTGCATACATGTATGTGTTTTGTCTGTAAATATGATGAATTACATTGATTATCATGTTTTTTTAAAAATATTTTTTAATGTTTATTTATTTTGAGAGAGAGAGACAGAGTGTGAGTGGGGGAGGGGCAGAGAGAGAGAGGGAGACAAAGAATCCAAAATTGGCTCCAGGCTCTGAGCTGTCAGCACAGAGCCTAACATGGGGCTTGAACTCAGGGATGGCCGAGATCATGAGCTAGGCCGAAGACAGACACTTAACCTACTGAGCCACCCAGGCACCCTGCATTATTTATCATATATCATTGCAACCTTGCATCTCTGGGATAAACCCCAGTAAGTCATGACTATTTTTTTGTATATTGTTTGGTTCAATTTGCTAAAATTTCATTAACAATTATTGCATATATGTTCATGTGGGATATTGACCTGTAGTTTTCTTTTCTTATAATGTTTTTGATGTCAGTGTTAGGGTAATGCTGCCTCACAAAATGAGTTGGGAAGTGTTGCTGGATCCTCTGCAATTTTCTGGATAGCATATGTATAAAATTTTTACTGTTTATTCTTTAGTGTTTTATATTATTCACCAATGATGTCATCTGGGCCTAGGGTTCTCTTGGTGGAAAACTTTTCTTGGTTTCTTTACTACAAATTCAATTTCTTTAGTAGATATAATAGTATTCAGGATATCAATTTCTTCTTGAACAAGCTTTGGTCATTTCTGTCTTTCAGGGAATTTATCCATTTTGTCCAAGTTGTTGAATATATGGGCATAAAGTTGTTCATAAACTCCCTTATTATCCTGTTAACATCTGTAGAGTTTATACTGATGCTACCTCTCTTGTACTTGATATTGGTAATCAAGTTTTTTTAAATTTCTGATTACTCTGGGTAGGTGTTAATCATTTTTGTTGATTTAGTGAAAGAGCCACATGTTGGGTTTATTGGTTTCCACTATTTTATTTATTTTTTATTGACTGATTTCCATTCTTGACAATTTCCCTTTTTTCCTTTGTGTTTCATTTGCTCTTCTTAGTGTCTTTCCTTTCTAATTTGAAGTCATCGATTTGAGAACTTTTTTCTTTTCTATTACAGGTGTGTAGTGATATATACATTTACCTTTACATGCTACTTGCTGCGTTCTGCACATTTTTATATGCTTCATTTTTATTGTCATTCAGTTCAAAATACTTTTTAATTTCCATTTTGACTACTTCTTTGACAAATGAATTACTAATTTGTTGATAATGTTGTTAGTGTTGAAGGCGTTATTCAAGTTTCTATATCCTATCTGATTTTCTGTCTGCTTATTTTATCAATTATGGAGGGAGATATGATGAAATCTCTGACTTTAATTGTAGGTTTGTCTATTCTTGGAGTCCTATCAGTTTTTGTTTTGTGTATTTTGATCCTCTCTTGTTAGTTTCATAAATGTTTAGGATTGTTATGTCTTCTTAATGAATGACTTCTTTATCATTATGAAATAACCTATTTTATCCCTGGTAATCATCTTTACTCAAAAATCCACTTTTTCTGTAATTGATATAAAAAGTACGGCTTTCTTTTGATTAATGTTAGCAGGGTATCTCTTTTTCAATCTATTGGGAGATAATTTTCCATGGATCTCTTAGATTTTTGCACTTTTGAAAAAAAGTAACATTTCCTTAACAAGCATTTATTTATTATGTACTGATATCTAGGAAAGGATAAAACATAAATGTTTTCTGTATTTTAAACATGTATATCTCGATATATAGAATGTTTATGTTACATATAAGCATATTGGTTTATCTATATGAATAAATGT
This sequence comes from Cryptoprocta ferox, assembly GCA_028646485.1. Lineage (NCBI taxonomy): Eukaryota > Metazoa > Chordata > Mammalia > Carnivora > Eupleridae > Cryptoprocta > Cryptoprocta ferox. The sequence goes on along the minus strand of CM053571.1, from coordinate 104,752,206 downwards.
ATCAGTGTATCACATACTTTCTTTATAACTCTGAAAATTAGAAAATGAGTCACTAGGAAATTCCACTTCTTTTTGTCAGAATTTAAATTGTCCCAGATCCTTGAAATGACCACATTATCAATTGAATATAAATTGAAATATTTTTAAGATTAGCAAATAAGTCTCCTTTGCATATTATGTAGGTACCTTTTAAACTGTTGCTTTGGCCCTGGAGGGTGAGGATGGTGAATGAGTCTCTGCACAAGCCCTTTAAGAGTGGATGTTCCATTTATTAGAGCCATGTGGTTCTCCTGGAAGTAAGCTTTGCCTTTCAAGGCCAGACATTCTGGGGCTTGTTTCTCTGGTGCAGGTCCCAAGAGTTGAGGAGCCTCCCCACCTCAGGGACAAGCTCTATAGTATGAGATGTCTCCTAATTGTGGGTCTGCTGGGCTTCAGAGAGTTTTCTTGCAAGACTTGGTCTCTACCTCTCCTACCTGTCTCAGTGTGACCCTTTTCTCCTATGTTGCGTAGGTGCTGTTCACTTAGCTTCCAAAGTCCTTTGCAGAGGGAATTGTTTCATATGTAGCTGGAGATTTCTTGTGTTTGGGGGAGGAGGTGAGTTCAGGATCCTTCTATGGTTAATTTGGAGCCCACTTTCAATTTTGTATTTCTTGTTTCAGCTTTTGTTCTGAACTATGTTTTTAAGTGTTTTATTTATTTTTGAGAGAGAGAGAGAGAGAGAGCATAAGCAGGGGAGGGGCAGAAAGAGAGGGAGACACAGAATCTGAAGCAGGTTCTAGGCTCTGAGCTATCAGCACAGAGCCCCATGTGGGATTCAAACCCATGAACTGCAAGATCATGACCTGAGCAGAAGTCAGAGGCTTAACTGACTGAGCCACCCAGGTGCCTTAGGTCTATTTATTTGAATATTCATATAGCAAACCAAACAACAAGCCATTGTTAAAAAATAAAATTATATCAAGTTAGTATTTTTAAATATTAAAACACTGTACTTTGGGCAACAAAACTTTATTTGGAGAGTGTTTTAAATCAATAGTTTTCGATTTTTTAAAGAAAAAATTCATTTCTTGAAGTCAAACTATCAAAAAAAATTCTACCTTGGAAAACTGCATCTTTTGAAAGCAGTGTATGTATACAAACTGATGGCAAGAGACTGCTTTTGTGGCATGATGCAACTTTCTAGTCCATTCTACTTATTTTTAATTATTTTTTAAGTTTATTGATTTTTATTTATTTTGAGAGAGAGTACAAGCAGGGGATGGGGAGAGAGAGAGAGAGAGAAAGAGAGTGCCTGAGAATCCCAAGCAGGCTCAGTGCTATCAGCATAGACCCTGAAACAGGATTTGATCTCTGGAGCTGTGAGAGCATAACCTGGGCGGAAATTAAGACTCAAAGGCTTAAGGGACTAAGCCACTCAGGTGCCTGTCTAGTCCATTTTATTTTTTAAAACACGAAGCCGCTGCACAATTCCCTGGGAGCTTAAAGTCTAGTAAGGAACTCTACCAAACCTCGGATTGTAAAGAACTTTAGACAACTGCAGACTTTAATGGCCTGGGGCTCAGGTTTTGCTGGTGAAGCCCAAGTTCTCAAAGCACCCAAGAGGCCCCTGTTTTATTTCTTTTGGCCCAGTGCCTAAAAGAATCTCACTTGTGCAGCGTCCTGGAGGGAAGTGCACAGGTCAGGGAGCAAGAAAGACAGAAAGCGCGGTCTGGACTTTACTACTTTGTAGGGCCCCATAGTTGCCGCAAATCCTCTCGCCTTCAATTACGGGAAAGACTCAGCTCAGGCTTTGGTTTCCAGGGCAGCGGCTGGTCGCGCGCGGCTACGGCGTCTGTGACGCGCAGTCAACCGCCCACCCTGCTGCTTTGCGCCCGGCCGGCGGTCGTTACTGCCGCCTCAGGGCGCAGAGGCCCTACCTTTCCGCACAAATGTCTGTTAAATAGCAAGGCTGGAGTCTGAAGCGTTTGCAGGCTTCCGCCTTGAAGGGAGTCTGGGAGGCTCAGCATTTCCAACTCTTTCACCTTAGAGCCGGTTTGGCCAAGGCAAAACCGCCCAGTAACCTGGCTTCCAACGGCCCCAGCAGGTATTCTTAACCCTGGGAGGGGAGGCGCCTGCTGTCCTTCCCTCAGCAGTGTGAGGGTTTTCGTTGGGTTCTCTGGCAAAAGCGGCACCTGTGCCTCTGTTGTTGTGAAATCTAAGACGAATCCTAGCTTCTTCCCTAACCTATGCCTCCCCGCCCCCATTTTGTTGTGCACTGTATCATTAAAGCGTTTGAGATGAATCTTTGAAGGGAGACCAGAAAACGCTTCTTTGTGGTAGAAGGTGACTGATAAACTTGGGCAGATTTGTGGCGATATAACATTCTCCTAGGATAATTAGAGTTAAATGAAGAAAATACGTAAAATCCTTAAATATGTCTTGTAAATACAAGCGTTTACTCCACGTAACCTTTATTATATGCATGTGAACTTCAAGGGCCCATTTATTAGGTTGTTTGGCAGCTCCTGGTGCGCGGCCTGTCTTTTTCCTAATTGGTTTCCTGAAGTAGCGGGCATCTCTGCCCTTCCGGTCTGTCACCACAAAAGTTTCCCTGGTGCTGTCTTAAGTGCGTGGGAGCCTTTATGCATTAAAACCCATATCCCCTTGTTTACTCAAGGATATCATCCCAGCAATTTCCCTCCATACCAATCAATACATTTTGTTTTCTACTGGGTCATTTCCATCAGCCTATGTATTAGTTTCCTAGGGTTGCCTAAGCAAGTACCATAAACTGGGTAGCTAAAAAAAATTTATTCTCTACTTCTGGACCCTGAAGTCTGAAAAGTGTGGCAGTGTTGGTTCCTCCTGGAGGCTCTGAGGGAGAATTTGTTCCCAGTTTCCTCCCAGCTTCTGGTGACCGCTGCCAATAGGTATCCCTTAGACTCCTTGCTCTCATCTCTGCCTCTGTCTTCACAAGACAGAGGTGTTCTCCCCTGTATGCGTGTTATGTCTGTTTCTTCCAGGAAGCACACCACTGGGGTTAGGGCCCACTCTAATTCGGTTTGAATTCATCTTAACTTGATTCCATCTTATTTCCAAATAAGGTCACATTTACAGGTTCTGGGGTTAGGACTTGAACATATTTTTGAGAAGAGGGCACAATTCAGTCTATGACAGCATACAAACGTGTTAACTTTTCTCTTTAAAAAAATCTTCCTTTTGCCCATATTTCAGGCATTGACCTCCATCACTTTTGAAACTGTTGCTGTCCTTTAGGTCACAAATGACCTACCTCCTTGTTGCTAAATCCAGAGGTTAATTCTTAGTCCTCATCTTACCTGGCCAGCATTTGATGCAGTTCATCACTTAGTCATAAGTTTTTTTTCACTTTATTTTCAATACACTTCTCCTGGTTTTACCTTCTGGCTCATTGGTCAGTCATTCTTAAGTCTTGTTTGCTGGTCCTTCTCTCTCAGACCTGACGCTTTTGATGGATTGTCTTTGGCATATAATTTCTTTGAAATTCGTTTGATGCTTTTCAAGTTTGTAAATTAAATTTTAGTTTTTGTATCACTTATTACATTAACTTTATTTAAAACATTATGCCACGATTAATATTAGAAAAATATAAATCGGGTTATTTTCCAACAGGGGACTTTGGCTTATGGTCTACAGTATATATATTTATTATTGTCAACAGTGTCCAAAAGCACTGCATTCTTCTTTCAAATGAATTTTTAGTGACATGACATCAAATAGTCTTTCCCAATATTTATTTGACTATGATTTAAAAATTATGTTTGACCACTGTTTTCAATTAACTATGCAGTATTTCGTTACAACAATAAAGCAGTTGTACAGTTTGTGAATGAAAAATTTTCAGTGTTGTCAGAAGACATTTTTGCTCTATCATTCACTACTAAGTTAAAAAAATGTCTTGACAAGTTGTGCAAAGTATTATAAAATTTTCATTTTTTGAGTATTTTCTGTTTGCTTTTCCTCATATATATTTGAGGCATTGTATTGCTGTTATATATATATTATATTAGATATTCTAATATATATTTTCTTAATTTTATGTTTTTTGTAAGTAATCTCCTAAACATGTGTATGATTCTTCTCCAGCTCTGTCAGCTCTTGGTTAAAATCCTAATACATGTTCACATATAGAAATATTTGTATTTTGGAAATCCACAATTATATCAATAATTTTTATGTGCTCTCTTTGGTTTACCTAAGGGATTGTGTCCATAATAATTGAGAAATAATTAGCTTTTAAAAACATTATTGAAACTAATTTTATTCATAATGTATCATATAATATTTATTATTTGGTTTTTATTTTACTTCCTAGAATAGTCTATTATTTGGTGTTGATATTTGTATTTTGCATAAACATGCTAACAGGATGCCATTGACTTTCCCGTGGTTTCTGCCAAATAAAAAATACCAATTATCAGGCTTTTAAAATTTATTAGATGACCCTCTCTATACTAGGTACTACTTCTCCAAAAATCTAATCATGTTTATATGTTGTCAACAAATGCAAGCCTATATTTTCACAATTTTTATAGGATTGCTAATTATTTAAATTTATTTCAAATCTGATATTAACTTTTAATATTTACTGATGATGTATATTTTACTTTATTCATGTTGAAGAATATGTGATAAATACTGCTAATCTTTGCATCCATTTTTATTCTTCAGCTAGGCTCTGCATCCAGAGAGCTTGCAATTTAGACAAAATATAGATTCCTTTGAAAAGAAATGTTATTAAAACTTGCTGGCAATTGAATTCTTCCTATTTCTTAGGTTATATGTTCTTTCTTTCTGAAAGTTTTCAGATTTTTCTTTTTTAGGTTTTTACATTTCATTAACTGTTTTATTGTTTATCTGTTTCCTTTTTGGTATTTTGTGAACACTTTTGATCTGTGGTTTCCACTATTCTTAAATCTGAGAAATTTATCTATTTTATTTCTTCAAATATTTCCTCCTGTCCACTTCATTTTTTTTCCTCACTGGATCTTCTTTTATCTGGTTTTTGGTATTTGTATAATTCTTCTACATATCTCTTATTTTCTTTTTCATTTCTATCTCCTATCCTTTTCTGTTGCTTTCTGGCAGAACATGTCAATCATCTTCCATTTGCCTAATTTATTCTTCAGGAGTATTATTCTGTGGTCAGTATGTTTATTATAGTTTTCATTTGTAGTAGTTCTACTTGAGTCTTTAAAAAAATACCCATGTACCTGTTTTATATTGCTAATATTGTTTGTGTGTATTTGTGTATTTTTGGTTTCTCTTTTTTTTAAACTTTCTTTTTAAACAGCATGCATGCATGTATGTATGTATGTATATATGTATGTATGTATTTATTTATCCAATGTGGGGCTCGAACTTATAACCCCGAGATCAAGAGTCTCATGCTCTTTGGACTGAGCCAGCCATGTGCCCCTGGACCTTTTCTTTTAGTTTTTTTTTTTTTTTCTTTTGCAAAGCTTATATTTTTCAGGTGTCAAGTTATTTTTACCTGTGAGCACATATGCCCTTGGGAGTCAGCTACTTTTGTCTGCTAAGCTATTATTATGAAATGATCAAAAACCAGGTCACAGTCTATGTCCCTCCCATCAAATTTAGGGAAATTTTTTGTGTATATTTGTTTCCTAGGGCTGCCATAACACAATATCACAAATAGGTTGCTTAAAACAATAGTAATTTATTCTCTCACAGTTCCAGAGTCTAAGAGTCTGAAATCAAGGTGTTTGCAGTGCTATGCTCCTTCTAAAGATTCGAGGGAAGAGTTTCCCTTGCTTCTAGCAAGGATGCTGTCAATCTTTAACATTCCTTGGCTTGTAGCTGATTTACTCCAGTGTCTGTCATTACATGACCTTTTTCTCTATATGTCTATGTGCCTGTGTCTTTATTTGGCTTTCTTATAATGATACCAGTCGTTGGATTTAGGGCCCACTCTAATCTAGTATGACCTTACCTTAACTTGGTTTCATCTACAAAAATGGTATTTTCAAATATTGTCATATTCACTGGTGCCAGGGGTTAGAACTTGAATATATTTTTGGGGAGACACAGCATGACTTTGGTGCTGTCTTGATATTACTCTGTTGATACCCTGGGTATAGGCTATTATTCCTATGCAAATAATGACAGATATAAAGGTCATATAATACTTCAAAAAATGAGAGAGAAAGGTAAGAATAAAATTTTAAAGTTTTCTAAAGAAATTCTCTCATTCTACCACTGTCTTCTTCCATTTCTTCACTTCCCATCCTAAATACTCATATATAAATCAGCCTTCAGTCATCTCTAAGGATTTCTTACAGGTTTGTTTTTTGTTTGTTTGGTTTGTTTATTTGTTTGTTATTTGTTGTTAGGAAAGTTTTCCTCTCCATTTTGTAATTTCTGCAGTTTTTATTTTGGGATTCAACAATTTTTTTTTCATGTAATTTTTGATCTGAAATCTTAATGTTTTATTTACAGGGAGGAATACAGTTTTTCACCTATAATTTGGAAGTGAAGTAAAATAGCAAAATGAAGTCAGCAAAACATCTGTCAGCCTCTAACAATAAATTGGCAAATGTTCCAGAATTAACTTACAAAAAAAGAGTATTTACTTCACCGTTGTCACCTAAACCAAAGGAAAAACATAGTGCAAAATTAGTACTTGATAAACTTGAACCAATGGTCTTAGGATCTCCACCAACAGGGGAATCCATCGTAAGGTATGCCTTGCCCATTCCATCAAGTAAGACAAGGGAGTTAATAGCAGAAGATGAATTGCTCAGGAAAATTACCAAACATCTAAAGATGGTAAGACACTTGTTGGTCCCTGTGTTTGGGGTTTCCATGACCATCCCCAGGCTTAGTGAAGGTGCACTAGACTGAAAACATAGTCCTGTTGATGGCTAAGATTTACTACAGTGGAAACATACAAAGCAAAATCAGCAAAAGGAGAAGGCTTATGAAGTCTGGAGCAAACTAGATCCAAGATTCTCTTCCTTTAAAGTCACACAGGATGTGCTTAATTCCTCTAACAACAAATTATGACAGAACATGTGAAATGTCTTTTGGAGAAGCTCATTAGAGACTCAGTGCCCAGGGTTTTATTGGGGATTGCTCATCTAGGTACTTTGCTTAGCATGTACCAAAATTCCACACTCCCTGAAGGAAAGCAGATGTTTAGCATAAACCACATTGTTTGTACAAACAGTTTAAGGACAAGGAGCCATTGTTATCAGTGAATGATGGGAACGCTCATGAAATCCAAGTTCTGAGGCAGCAGTCCAAGGCCAATCTTGCAAGCAGATCTTTCTAATGATAGTTGTTTCTGGTTCATTCCTGCTATGTTAACTCTTCTCAGCACTTTAGAAACTTTAGCTCTTAGTGTTGGGGGAAAAAAATCTCCTTTCTGAGTTTCTCTTTGCCCAGTGATCCAGAATTGAATTATGAATGTACAACATACCAAATGAGAACAATGAGGGGATGGCAGAAATATATAAAGAATATAGTTTGTCAAATTTCCAAAATACAGGTTTGCTTAAAGTTTGAGAGGTTAGCTCAGAGAATTTCCTTAAAAAAATCTGTTGCTCTCTGGTTTCCATTTTTATTTTGTCCACTTCTCGTCAAAGAAGAAAGTTGAGTCTGTCAGATTTTGAGGAAATACTTTGGTGACAAGTAGAGTTGATGCTCCAGCTATTCATAGATCATCTTTTACATGCCTATCAACACAGAAATGGGAGTGGTAGGGACTTTCTCACAGAGTAGAGTTGAGGACTGTTTCTCATTTCTTCAGGGTGATATGAGATGGGGTGTGAGATGGAAAGTTTAAGTTGTGGCATTGGCAGAAAGAAGTCTTATTGCTAAGAAGGTCCTGACATGTTTGATTAAATGTCTTTTTACACTTAATAAATTTACATATAATTTGCATAAAATTATAAAAATAAACATTTGGTTTGATTTACTCATAGGTTGTTTCTACTTTGGAGGAAGCCTATGGATTTTGCATTGTAGATGGAGAAAAATCAGTTGTGAAGCCTGAACATGAAGAATTAACTTTATCTGTAAGTGTATGTAACCCTAATGTAGAAACATTTAACATTGAAAAGGGTTAGGATTTTCTTTTGGAGTCCATTTATGTTCTCAGAATGAATTCCCGTCCATGAAAATGATCCAGTTAGGGAACTTGAAAGTAGAGTATTGATCCTCTGCCAATACTTATCTTAAAGTTTAATTAAGACATATCTCTATTTCAAACGTATTTTTATTGCTAATGGCTGTTCTGTTTAACTTTTAAACATTTGGTTACTTGTTGGTTTGAGATGTATATTCTTTATCATGTTAAGAAAGTATTCTTCTATTTATATTTTGCTAAATAAAAAACCCCAAGAAGCTATTGAAGTTTAACAAATATCTGGTATATATAAGTTATGTAACTATTAAGGTGATTAAGTATGTGGTTCTCCTTTAACCTACTGATGAGATGAATTATTTTACATATTTCATAATATTCAACTGTACTTTAAAACACTTTACTTGTAGAGTATTATTTTTCTATTTTATAATTACTTTTGTTCGTTAGGGATTGAGTTTGGCTCCATGTAATAAAACACCTATGTTGAGTCTTTCAATTCATGAACATAGTATGTCTTTCCATTTGTTTAGATCTTGATTTCTTTCATCACCATTTTATAATTTTCCTCATACAGATCCTGTATATGGTTTGTTAGATTTTATGCATTAATAATTCATGATTTTTTGGAACAATTTTAATGGCATGTTTTTAATTTTAGTTTCCATATTTTGTAACTAGTAGATAGAAATATGATTGATTTTTATAAGTTAATCTTATATCTTACAACCTTGATCAATGTATTTTTTAATTCTAGTTTTTCTATAGATTTTTTAGATTTTCTACATAGACAATTATGTCATCTTCAAATAGAGACAAGTTTACATCTTCCTATCCAGTCTGAATGCTTCTTATTTCCTTCTCTTGTGCTGGCTCTGGCTTCAAGTATTATGTAATAGTGATGAGAGCAGATATCCTTGGCTCATTTTGACTGCTACTTTCAGATAAGAGTGGAACTTCAGTTCCTTGTTTGGTCTCACCAACGCCACTCTGGTGGGGGAATTGAATGGCCGATTTTCACTGCCACATTTCAGTCCTATTGACACTGAGATAGCGGGTGTAGCTTATTCTTGGTGTTCGGCTCAAGTAGGATAGGCATTGTCAAAAAGTTTTTGGTTATGCTAGAGATCGATTTTTACAGTCCTTTGGCTTTTCTTTGTTTATTTGTTTGTTTAAGTCTGTGCTTATTGGAAGTTCCAGGTTTCAGGCTTTTCCAGTGTGTCCTATCCGTTTAATATGTAGGTAAAAAGAAAACCAAAAGAATTCATGTATTCCTCAAGTTTTGAGATCTCTGCCTTTCTTTTTCTTCCTTTCAGAATTTTTCTGTGTTGGTTTGTTGTGTTGTCTATGGTATTTTAATTGTAGGAGGGATGATTAGAGTAATGGGCCAAGTCCATGATGACCAGAACTGAAAGTCCAAAATTATTTTTTATTTTTGTTACAGTTCTGTGTTCTGATGCCTTTTTGTCTGATATCAACATTCTTATGATTAGTCATTGCATGTTATATTTTATTTTCAAGGTATGACTATGCATTTACTGTGTCTCTTTGAAATAGTATATAGTTGAATCTTGTTTTTTATCCAGTCTGACAATCTCTGTCTTTTAATGGGTTTAATTTATTTACATTTAATTGATACAATTAAGTGTATTATCTAATTAATTTATTAAAATGAAACATTAATGAAATAATATGAATTAGGTCTACTATCCTTCTATTTGCTTTCTTTTTGTCCCATATCATCTTTCCTTCTTTACTCTCTTCTGTTTTATTTTGGGTTAATTATGAGTTTTTTAGCATTTTATTTTATTTTTTTAATTGTAGCTATTTTTTTGTGCTTGCTCTAGGGATGCACCATGTACTTAAATTTATTGCAATCTATCTTGAGTTATATTATACACTTCATTTCTAATGTGAGAACTTTATAGCAGTATAATAATACATACCTCACTATGTTTTTTGCATTTTTATTTTTTTGATAAGCAGTTTGATAAGATATGCCTACCTGAGGCTTTCTATGTATTTACTCTGTTTGGAGTCCATCAAGCTGAGTCTGTGAGTTGATGTTTTACATCAAATTTGGAAATTTACATTAATTATGTTTTTACATATTTTACTGCTTCTCTTCTCCTTTTTTTATGAGACTCTAATTACACATATATTAGAATGCTTGTTACTGTATAAGAAGTTACTCACACTCTGTTCATTTATTTCAATGTTTTCTCCTTCTGTGATTCAGTTTGGGCAATATATGTTATTCTATCTTCAAATTCACCAGTCTTTTCTGTGGTGTCTGATCTGCTATTAGCTCTAGCCAATGAAATTTTTATTTCAAATATCATAAGTTTCACATTTAGGATTATCTTTTGGTTACTTTTTAGGGGGTTTTATATTTCTTCTGCTATTATCCATCTCTTTACTTAGTTTAACAATATTTTCCTGCAAATTCTTTTATCGGTAACAGAGTTTAAAAAATTTTTGTCTGCTAATTTTCAATATCTGAATCATCAGTGTGTTTATTTCTACAATTTTTTTCTTTTGATTATTGATTGTGTTTTCCTGGTTCTTCATTATTTTGTAATTTTTTAAAGTTAGATCCCAAACATTATATTTAGAAAAACATTGGAAATTGTGGTACAATGTTTTATTTTCTAGAGAATGCTTACTGTTTCCTTTCTGACATTTAGCATGAAAAACTAATCAATCTCATTCTTCTAAGAATTGATTTGAGCAGGAACTGATCCATAGTTTAATTGAGTTCTTGTCTGATTTGTCTAACCCATAATCTTATATATTACTGCTTCCCCTCAAGGGTTGATTTATTTGATCTTGCCAGTATTTTTAGCAGACAAGAATTTGGTTCATTCCTGGTGGAGCTTCAAATACAGTTACCACAAGAACATGCAGGATGAGATTTCTCTGGTTTTTAGTTCTTCCTTTTTATAGTTATGTAATTGCCAATAAAACTATAAAACATTTCATTATCCCAAAAAGTTTCCTTGTGCCCCATACAGTCAGTTCTCTCCTCCCACCCTGGCTCCAGACAACCACTGATTTATCACTATACTTTTGCCTTCTCTATAATGCCATATAAATAAAAACATATAATATGTAGTCTTATATATCTAGCCTTCCCCACTTCATCATGATTTTTGGGATTCATCCATGTTGTTCTATGTATCAGTAGTTTGTTTCTTTAATGTGAAGAGTATTCCATTGTCCAGCTATACCACAGTTTGTTAATCTATTCACCAGTTAATAAACATTTAGGTCATTGGAACCAGTAGCTATTTTGTCTATTATGAGTGAAGCTTCTATGAACATTTGTGTACAAGTCTTTGTGAGGATATATGTTTTTATTCATCTTGAATAATTGCTTTGGAATAGGATTGGTGAGTTATAAATATGTGTTTAACTTTATGAGCAATTGCCAAACTGTTTCCCAATATGGCAGAACCATTTTATGTTTCTACCAGCTCTCTATGAGAGTTCTGGTGGCTGTACATTCTTACCAGAATTGGTATTGTCAGTCTTTTTAATTCTGACCATTCGTAATGGGTATGTAGACCTCCTTTCCTGCTCCCTTTATGGCAAAATTGAGATGGGGAGGGGTTTGGTAGAAGAAAAATGGTTGGGTTGAGTAATTTGCCTTGGGAGGTTTTCTGATTCTAGTCTATCGCCAGCCTAAATGGCTGTCAAAGGCTCAGCTGGTTTTTCTTCATACTTTGAATTCTGTTTGTCAATGGCAGGCCTGCTTTTTGACTTTGCTGACTTGGCACACTTGACACACCCTAGGCCAAGTGCTCTTCTTTCACCACCATGCTTGCTCCCTTTAAGTATGGATATGGCTTTGGTTCTTTGCTCATCAGTGAAGTGTTCTTTTGTGGAATTCAGTTCATCAAAATTTCCTTATATCCCCTCCTTTTCAATATCCTCAAGGAAAAACATAATAATTATATAATTTTATATATTTTTCCTTTTTGGATGTTAACACTGAAGTGAAGACCTCTGATACCTTTTCACATCATAATCAGAAGTGACATTTCTATTTCCCTTTTAAAGATGGTTTTAGAAGTGCTGCCCAACAATTTCTTTTTTTGTCTCATTGGCCCGATTGGGACAATGGCTAACTTTATTGGTAAAGGAGGCTGGGAAATTTATTATTATTATTACTAGCTATGCACATTGCCATCTCCAATAAAACTGAGGTCCTATTAGTAGGCAACTAATAGTTTCTATTATATTGGTATTCTATTTGTCTTAGAACACTATTGTCAAAATTTTTTATGATTTTAATATCCATGTAGATCTTACCAAATAATGTGACCTCTCAGTTCACTCCAATGATCTTATCTTCTATCCTATGTCAGCAACTAACCAACAGATGATATCCTTTAATCTTTCTCATAACCAATAACTGTAACTTTTCCATAATTTAAGTTTCAATCATCTTAATTTCTTGTCACTACCTCTTATCTTTCCCACTTAGTGTGTCTAATATTTTGACTCCCAAAAGTCCTTTGATTCCATTGGGAACTATAATCCATTCATCCGATTACCTTTTACTGTCCCAAATACTCCTTATGTTCTTACTTACCTAGCTTAAATTCCATGGTCCCTTATTATTATTGCTCCCATGCATATGTACTTAACTCTCTTGCCCTGCCATGCTTTGTTGATTTTATTTTGTTAAACTGCAACCCTGATCAAATCAATCCATATATTTGTGGCTTCTAAATGTGAATAGAAGACAATCCTCAAGTATGCGTACAGTCTCATATTTGTGATTAGTAACTCTAGTTCATTCATTTTCCCACTCTCCTGAATTACTAATTCAGTTTTCCCCCTCTTCTTTATGGGTATAGGTCTTTACCATGACAAAAAAATATATAAGCCTGTGAGTATGTTTTAAAATGTGATGTTGAATGAACATATTCCTCATGAAGAACAGTCTATGAGAATCCTAACTGTATATAAGCATCTAGATTTGTTTATCATAGGTCGTCTCTGATTTACAAAACACCACTCTACTATAAAAGATTCAGTCATTGTGACATTTTTTTTTAGTCACTGTGACATTTTAATCTGTCACTAGTTTTTCCTCAAAGTCTTCATTTGCTTATTAAGTGAGGGTGAAAGACTACAGCTCTTGGCAAGTGTACTTAGTTCAGAAGTTATAATTAACATTCACTTTCTAACAGAAAGATATTTATAAGGTATATACAGAATTGCTACCTTTTTTGGCTGCTCATAAATTTCAGGAATCTAAATCTGGGATGGTTGATTTTCTGCAACTATGTAGAGAAGAATGAGAAGAGAAGCAGGCTGGGTATGTCATTCATGGGACACTCCCCAGAATGTACTCTCCCACTTTCTGGGAGAATTTGCTAGTATAGCATTTGGAGCATGATATCTTGTCTTATATGTTTGAAGGGACATAAATCATAGACAAAAATTATTTTTAAAAATAATTAAATGTGCTAAAACATAGATGGGTATGCATATGGATTGTGAAGTAAAAGTAACTTTGTTTTGTTATTCTTTTCAAAAGGTTGGGAATGATCTGAATTCATTCTTGATATGTTGTTCACAATTTGCAGCTCAGTTAGAAGCAGCAGCTAAGGAAGAACGTAATGTATGTATTCTGTGTAAACTATCAAGTATAAAATATTATTTTAATAATTTAAATTATTAGTACTGTTAATATATTTTATCTTAATGCATTTTATATTGATTTATTAAAATAATTAATTGCCATTAAAAATAATTATAGTAATAAAATATTTTAAAACTATATTTGTTGTTTGAGCTTGGATTTAATAATCCATTAGCAATATTAGTCAAGATATAATGCCTTAATGAGTTGTAAAAGGCATTAGAAAGTATTATTTATTTTTTAATTCTTAATATAGGCATTTAGATCTGTGAATTTTCCTTTAAGTACTGCATTGATCGAATCATTAGTATTTTCATATTTATAGATGAAAATATATTATTAATAGTATTTTTATTTTAATGTTTATAATAAGGTAATTTATATTACAAAAGCAATGTGTCATAATTAATAAAAATTTCAAAAAAGACATACATGAAGAAGAAACCAAAAATTACCATAAACTTATTTCCCCAAGATAACTAACTATTGTTAACATATATTTGTTTCCCTTCCTGTTTTTCCAAAGTTATAAACATTTAGGGAAAATGAAATAATATTGAACATACTATTTGGCAACCATTTTATTATTTTTTGAGTTTTGGAAAATAGCACTTATTGTGTTTTATCTGATTGTAAACATATTATTATAAAATTTTTAAAAAATGTTTATTTATTTATTTTTGAGAGAGCAGGGCAGTGGTAGAGAGAGAGGGAGACAGAGAATCCCAAGCAATCTCTTCACTGTCAGCACAGAGCCCAACACAGGTTCAAACCCACAAACTGTGAGGTCATAACCTGAGCCAATATCAAGAGTTGGATAGTCAGCCAAACGAGCCACCTAAGTGCCCCCGAATGTAAACATGTGACTGTGGAAAATTTGAAAAATTGAGAAAAGTATATAGGAAAACAAACTACCTGTAATCTCAACCTTGTATCTTTGCACCATTAACATTTTAGAACATGTTTTCTAGTGTGCTGTTAGTGTATGTATATACACACATGTATGTATATGCACATTCATTTATATGTAGATACATGTTTTTTCTAATTTTTTATTGTGGCAAAATACATATACCATAAAACGTAACTATAGTAACCATTTTTAAAGTGTATAGTTCAGTGGTATTAAATACATTAATATTGTGCAACCATCACTTCCATCCATCTCAGAACTCATTTCATCTTACAACACTGAAACTGTATGCATTAAACAATAACTCCTGGGGCACCTGGTGGATGAATAAACTTTAAAAATTTTTTTAAAAAACCACAACAACTCCTTATAACCCTCAGCCCCTGGTAATCGCCATTCTATTCTCTGTTACTATGGATTTGGTGCACTTAGGTTTCCATATCTTGGCTATTGTGAATAATGTCGCAGTGAACATTGGAGTGCAGGTATTTCTTTGAGATACTCTTTGTTTTAGATATATATCTGGAAGTGGGATTGCTAAATCATATGATAGTTCTGTTTTAAAATTTTTAAGGAGTCTTCATACTGTTTTCCATAGTTGCTGTACCAATTTCCTGTCCCACCAATGGCATACAGCGTTACTTTTTCTCCAAATATATATATATATATATATATTTTTTTTTTTTTGGTGCCAAAAGGTGATTTTATTAAAGCATGGGGACAGGACCCCTGGGCAGAACGAGCTCTCTCTCCAAATCATTTGTCAACAATTGTTTTATTTTTTTTGATAATAGCCATTCTAACAGGTATGAGGTAATATTTCATTGTGATTTTGATTTGCATTTCCCCGATGGTTGGGATGTCAAGCACCTTTTCAGGTATCTGTTGCCCATTTGTATGTCTTCGGGAAAAAAAATGTCTATTCAGGTCTTTTTCCCATTTTTTAATTGGGTTCCCCCCCCCCCACTATTGAGTTATATCAGTTCCTTATATATTTTGGATGTTAATCCCTTATCAGATATATGTTTTGCAAATATTTTCTCCCCTTCCATAGAGTGCCCTTTTCATGTTGTTGTTTCCTTGACTGTGCAGTAACTTTTTAGTTTGATATCGTCCTACTTGTTTATTTTTGCTTTTCTTAAGCCTGTGCTTTTGCGGTCATGTAAAAGAAATCATTGCCAAATCCAATTTCCTGAAGTTTTCATTCTGTTTTCTTCTTGGAATGTAATGGATTTAGATCTTACATGTAGGTCATGGATTCATTCTGAGTTAATTTTGTACATGGTGTAAGTGGTGTAAAAGTCAAGTTTTAATTTTTTACATGTGGATACCCAGTTTTCCCAGCAGTATTTGTTGAAGATATTGTTATTTCCCTATTGTATTGTCTTGCTACTCTTATCAAAAATTATTTTGCCATATATGCAAATGTTTATTTCTGGGCTGTCAGTTTTGTTCTATTGGTCTATTTATCTATATTTAAATTTTTTTATTTTATTTTTTATTGAAGTATAGTTGACACACAATGTTACATTTGTTTCAGGTTATTTTTTAATTTTAATTAAAAAATG
>CM053571.1:104683200-104735444 GCA_028646485.1 Cryptoprocta ferox | reverse complement strand
ATCTGAAAGTGTGCATGGTATAATCTCAATTCCTTTATATTTATGGAGGGCTGCTTTATTCCCCAGTATGTGATCTATCTTGGAGAATGTGCCATGCGCACTTGAGAAGAAGGTGAGTTTCCTAGCTTCAGGATGCAGAGTTCTAAATATATCTATCAATTCCATCTGTTCCAATGTGTCATTCAGACCCACTGTTTCTTTAGTGATTTTCTGTCTGGTTGATCTATCCCTTGCTGTAAATGGAGTGTTAAAGTCCCATGCAATTAACACATTCTTGTCAATATGATTGTTTCTGTTTGTGATTAATTGCTTCATGTATTTGGGTGCTCCCAAATTTGGCACATAGATGTTTATAATTGTTAGCTCTTCCTGATGGAGACACCCTGTAATTATTATATAATGTCCTTCTTCATCTTTTGTTACTGCCTTTACTTTAAAGTCCAGTTTGTTTGATATAAGTATGGCTACTCCGGCTTTTTTTTGATTACCGATCGCATGATAGATATTTCCCCATCCCCTTACTTTCAATCTGAAGGTGTCTTCAGGTCTCAAATGAGTCTCTTGTCGACAGCATATGGATGGATTTAGTTTTTTTTATCCATCCTGCTGTCCTGTGTTGTTTGATTGTAGCATTGAATCCATTTACGTTCAGTGTTATTATTGAAAAATATAGGTTTGGGTTCATTGTGTTCTCTGTAGAGTTCATGTTATAGTGGTGTCTCTGGTACCTTGTATTCCTTGTATCATTTTCCTCATAGAGTCCCTCTTAGGATTTTTTGTAGGGCTGGTTTGGTGGTGATGAATTTTCTCAATTTTTGTTTATTTGGGAACACCTTTGTCTCTCCTTCTATTTTGAATGACAGGCCTGCTGGATAAAGGATTCTTGGCTGCATATTTTTCCTGTTCATGTCATTGAAGATTTCCTGCCATTCCTTTCTGGCGTGCCAAGTTTTGTTAGAAAGGTCTGTAACCACTCTGATAGATTTACCTTTTTATGTTAGGGCCCTTTTATCCCTAGGTGCTTTCAGAATTTTCTCTTTGTCTTTATATTTTGCCAGTTTCACTATGATATGTCGTGCCGAAGGTCGATTCAAGTTATGTCTTAGCGGGGTTCTTTGGGCCTCTTGGATTTCAATGTCCATTTCTTTCCCCATATTCAGGAAGTTTTCAGCTATAGTTTGATCCAGTACCCCTTCAGGACCTTTTTATCTTTCTTTATCTTCAGGAATTCCTATTGTATGGATATTGTTCCGTTTGATTGTATCACTCAGGTCGAATTATCTTTTCGTGCTCCTGTATCAATTTCTCTCTCTTTTTCTTGGCTTCCTCTTTTGCTATAACTGTGTCTTCTAATTCACTTCTTCTCCTCTCTGCCTCTTCAATCCTTGCAGTGGTCGCCTCCATTTTGTTATGCACCTCATTTATAGCCTTTTTTAACTCATCACAGCTATTTTGAAGGTCCTTAATCTGTGTATCAATAGCTTCTTTGATGTTTTTTTCAAGTCCAGCGATTAATTTTATGACAATTTTTCTAAATTCTTGTTCAGTTATGTTGTTTAAATCTGTTTTGAGCAGTTCTGTGGCTGTGACTTCTTCCTGGAGTTTGTTTAGAGGAGAGTTCTTTCGTTTCGTCATTTTGGCTAGCTTTCTGTCTCTTGTCAGTTTTAAAATCTCATTATGCCCTGGCACCTGTTAGTATTGCTCTATTAAAGGAGGCTCATTGACTGTCCAGGGCCTGTCGTTTCAGAAAGTGTTTTTAGTGGTGTCTCTCGGTTTCTCTTGTTGTGCCTTTGATTATTTTACTTCCCTAGTCAGTGATATTTGGGACTCTCCACCATGTGTACTTTGGCTTGTTTCTTGAGGTAGCCCAGAGAAGGAAAACAGACTAACATACAGGGAACAAAAGCATGCAAACCCACAGACAAATAAAACATACAAGCAAACCCAAAGGGGAAAGGAAGTAAAGAAAAAGAAAAGAAAGGAAAGAAAAGAAAGACGAGGAGAAAAGAAAGAAGAAAAGGGAACAAAAACAAAAACAAAAACAAGGGGGGGGACAGAGACAGCAAAAGACTATGGACAGTCTAAAAGCGTATAACCAGCCAAGAGGAGAGATAAGAATTAGATAAGGGAAATATATCTGGATGGCAGGAGAAAAGAAGAAGAGAAGAAAAAAGGAAGAAAAAAAAAAAGAGAAAAGGCAGCTCTCCTGTGCAGATGGGCATGGTTTGGTGTAGGTAGGTGGGTCTCGGGGGCTGCTCTCTGAGGCTGCTCTTTGAGGCGCCGCCTTGGTGGTTGCGGAGAGAAGAATGGCAGTGCTTCAAGCTCTGCTCGAACCCAGCATTGCAAGCCGCTCTCCTGAGTCCGATCTCCTTGTTCCGAGGGTGAGCCAAAGTGTATTTTCCAAGCTCCGCCTGACTTCCAAATCCTAGTCCATGCATTTCAACACTGCCACCGGAGATGAGATGCGCTCCCGCTGGCGGCCAGCCTCCCAGCCCGGGTCTCGCAGGTGGCAGGGCTGCCTTTCCTGGTGCCGCCTGGAATGGGCGCTGCCGCTGCCGCCGCGCCCAAGGAAGAATTCGCCAGCCAGATGGGACAGATTTCTCTCCCTGGGCCCAGTGGTTATATATGGGGAGACAATGTCTGTCTCCGTCCCGGGGCGAGTTTTTTCTCTTTTTTAGAGATGGTTCTATGAGCGTTTTCAGTCTCTCTTTCTGTTCCCCTTGTCTTTGCAGGGCACAGTGCGCTCTCCCTGTGTTGGGTTGTGGCTCCCACCCCCTGCACCTCTGGGGCCCGTCCCGTCCTCCAATTTCCCAGTTCACAGTCACTGACTCAGGCATCTTTGAGGTTGTCTTCTTTCTGGAGTCTGTTTCTTCTCATCCCCCTCTTGCAAATCAGAGTTTATCCCTTCAGTCCTCAGTTCAATTGATGCCGTCGGGCGAAGATTAGAGCTCCCTACTTCTCCACTATCTTGCATTTATTCCCTTTTTAAATTGAGGTTTCACTGGAGTTGCACAAGCAGCACACGACTTTGTACTTCATCCGCCAATCCTAAATGGGAGCGTGTGAGCCTGAGGCCGTGGGAGAATCCTGGGCGGGCCTCAGACTTGAGTGGATCCTCGCGTCATTCAACTCTGGGGACATGTTTATTTATTTTAGAGAGAGAGAGATAGAGAAAGAGAGAGAGAAAGCAAGCGTGGGGGAGGGGCAGAGAGAGAGGGAGACACGGAATCCAAAGCTGGCTCCAGGCTCTGAGCTGTTAGCACAGAGCCTGATGAGACACATGGCTGAAACCACGAGTTGTGAGATCATGACCTGATCCAAAGTCGGATGTTTAATCAACTGAATCACCCAGGTGCCCCTAGATTCTTTTCTTAATTTTCTCTTTGGATTGGTCATTGTTAACATACAGAAATATTGTATAACTTGATTTTTGAGTGTTGATTTTGTATCCTGCAATTTATTAGTTCTAACATTGTGTGTGTGTGTGTGTGTGTGTGTGTGTGTGTAATTTAGGGTTTCCTACATATAAGATCATGTCATTTGCAGACAGAGATAGTTTTACTTTTTCTTTTCTAATTTGTATATCTTTTATTTTTTTTCTTTTTTAATTTCTCTGGAACTTCCAGTACTATGTTGAATAGTGGTGGTGAGATGGGCAGGCTTGCCTATCCTTGATCCTAGAGAAAAAGCAATTATTCTCTCCCCAGTGAATAAGCTCTTTTTTATGGCCTGTTATGTATGGATTTTTATGCTAAGTTAGTTTTTCTATTCTTAGTTTATTGAGGTTTTTTTTAACCAACAGGGTGTTGAATTTTATCAAAACCTTTTCCTGAATCTATCGAGATGATCGTGTGGTTCTTGTCCTTCATTTGTTTATGTGGTGTACTACATTGTTTCATGTTATTTCTAATAATGAGCCAGGCTTGTGTTCCAGACATAAATCCTATTTGATTTTACCTTTTAATGTGCTTTTGAATTCTGTTTGCTAGTATTTTGTTTAAGATTTTTGTATCATTATTAATCAGGGATGTTGATCTGTAGTATTCTTGTGTCTTTGTCTGGTTTTGATATCAGGATAATGCTGGCCTCATGAAATAGGCTTGGGAGAGTTTCCTCCTTTTTTATTCTTTGGGAGAGTTTGAGAAGGGTTGGTGTTTTAAATGATTGAATTCCTCAGTGATGCCATATATTTCTGGGGTTTTCTTTGTTGGGAGATTTTTGATTACTGCTTCAGTTTCCTCACTAGTTATAGATCTGTTTAGATTTTTTAATTTTTTCATGGTTTGGCCCTGGTAGGTTGTATGTTTCTGGGAATTTATCCATTTCTTCTAGATTATGCAATATTTTGGCATATAATCATTAATAGTAGTCTTTTATGATCCTTTTTCTTTGAGGTAAGTGGACATCATTGTAATATATCTTCTTTCATTTCTATTTTTAGTTATTTGAATATTCTTTTTTTCATAGTTAATCTAGCTAAGGCTTGTCACTTTTGTTTATCTTTTTTTAAAAGTTTATTTTGAGAGAGAGAGAGAGAGAGAGACAGACAGACAGACAATGTGAGCAGGGGGGTGCAGGCAGAGAGAGAGAGAGAGAGAATCCCAAGCAAGCTCCACACTGTCAGCACAGAGCCCGATGCAGGGCTTGAATTCACAAACTATGAGATCATGACCTAAGCCAAAATCAAGAGTCAGATGCTTAACTGACTGAGCCACCTAGGTGTCTCCTCATTAATCTTTTTAAAAACAACTCTTGGTATCATTTTTTCCCCTATTCTCTATTTCATTTATTTCTGTGCTAATATTTATTATTTCCTTTATTTTGCAAACTCTAGCTTTAAACAATTTTTTGTTGTTCCTTTAGATAAAAGGTTATTGTTTGTGATATTTTTATTTAATTTGTTTTTTAAATGTTTTTTTTTTGACAGAGAGAGAGAGAGACAGAGAGAGAGAGAGACAGAGAGAGACAGAGAGAGAAGGAAATAGAGAATCCCAAGCAGGCTCTGCACCTGAGCTGAAATCAAAAGTTGGATGTTTAACCAACTGAGCAACCCAAGTGTCCCAGTTTGTGATCATTTTAAATATAAATACTTACCACCCTAAACTTTTAGTACTGATTTTGCTGAATCACATAGTTTTGGTATTTTGTGTTTTGTTTTCATTTGTCTTTAGAGTTTTCTAAATTTCATTATGATTTTTTCTTTGATCCATGGATTGTTCAATAGTATGTTAACTGTCACAATATTTGTGGCTTTTTTTGTTTTCTTTCTGCTATTCATTTCTAATTTTATACATTGTGTTTAAAAAGATGCTTTGTTTGATTTTGATCTTAAATTTGTTAAAACTTGTTTTGTAACCTAACATGTAGTCTGTCTTGAAGAATGTTCCATGAGTGCTTGAGAAGAACTTGTATTTTGCTGTTGTTAGGTGGACTGTTCTGTATATATTTGTTATGTGTATCTATTTTACTCATATGTGAAGAATAGTTTTTCAAGATACAGTATTTTTGTTTGACAGTTTTTCTTTCAGTGCATTGATTATATCATCTTGCTCCCTTATAGTCCCTAATTCTAATGGTTAGAAATTTACTGATGATCTGGGTAAACTTTCTTATATGTAATATGTTCTATTTTTCTTGCTGTTGACAAGATTCTATCTCTGTGACTTTTGACAGTTTATTATGATGTATCTTAGTGTAGATATCTTTAGATATTTTACTAGTTGGAAACCTTTAAGCTATTTGAATTTGTATGTCTATCTTCTTCTCAGATTTGGGAAATTTTTAATCATTATTTCTTCAAATAAGCTCCATGCCCATGTCTCTTTTCTTCCTTCTTCAGTTCCCATAATTCATATTTTGTCACATTCCATGGTATCCCATATGTCCTTTAGGCTCTCTTCATTTTTCTTCATACTTTTTTTTTCCCTTTTCTATTCTTGATTATTTTGAAGGTCTTGTCTTCTAGTTTTCTGATTCTTTTTTCTACTTGGTCAAGTCAGCCGTCAAGTTCCTGTAATGGATTTTTCAATTCAATTACTATATTCTTTAGTTCCAGAATTTCTGTGTGGTTTTTCTTCATAGTTTTTATTTTTTTCTTGATATTCTCTTGTTAATGTATTATTTTCCTGATTTTCTTTTGTTGTCTTGTGAGCTCATTTAGCTCATTAAGTATCCTTATGACAATTTTGAAATCTTCGGCAATTCATATATTTCTCTTTCTTTAAAGTTAGTTTCTGGAGGGGCACCTGGGTGGCTCAGTTGGTTGAGTATCTCACTTTGGCTCAGGTCATGATCTCGCTGTCTGTGGGTTCGGGCCCCATGTAGAGCTCTGTGCTGACAGCTCAGAACCTGGAGCCTGCTTTGGATTCTATGTTTGTCTCTCTCTCTGCCTCTCCCCCATTTGTCCTCTTTTTGTCTCTCAAAAATAAACATTTTTTAAAAAGTTAGTTTCTGGAGATTTAATTTGTTCTTTGAAATGTGCCATGGTTCCCTTTTTTTTTCTATGTCTTGTTACTCTTTGTTGTTTGGATTTGGGCATCTCTTCCAGACTTTGTGGACTGATTTCCTATAGGGAGGACTTTCTCCATTCAGTCTGCTTGGATTCTGGAGACCTCATAGGCCTTTTTTGGGTAGCTGTTCCCTTCTGGTCTTATGTGTGTAATCTCCAGTTAGAAGAGGCAGGTACTCCCTATGGTTTCTCCCCGGTGCTGTTATAAATTTCAGTAAGGAGCTCCACCTAGTGTCTATTTTTGGCACTTCAAGCTCTGATGCTTCGTGTATTCTGGTGGATGGCTGATGGTCTTAGTTCTCAGAGATTCTCAGTCTGGCACCCTATTGCTGTCAGCACTTGGATAGAGGCAAGAGGGAAACTGACCCTTTGGGTAACTCCTGGCCAGAATGTCAGAGTGTTGGGTACGTGTTCTATTCCGTTTCCATCCCCAAGGGGAAGATAAGAGTTGGGGATTTCTTCCCAGTTGTGCTTCAGTGTCAGGATAGGAAGAGGCTCTGGCAAGTTAATGTTGAGAGTATAAAGTTTTTTTTAGTGGGGTTTGATGTGGTTGGTTTTGTCCTTGCATAAGGTACAGGAAACTTTTTTTTTTTTTTTTTTTTTAATATGGAACGCTTCACGAATTTGCGTGTCATCCTTGCGCAGGGGCCATGCTAATCTTCTCTGTATCGTTCCAATTTTAGTATATGTGCTGCCGAAGCGAGCACAAGTACAGGAAACTTTTAACTGGTTTTGGATTTATCAGAGGCATTTGGTTTGTTTGATGTTAAATCTTGTCTTTGTTGGGGAAGGAGGGTTTCAGGCTTCATATTCACCATCTTGCTAATAACGTCTTGTTAGCTTAATGAGGAATGGTAATAGAAATCAAGATCTGATAGTTAAAAATGCCCCGTGATTCTGGAGTGTCTTTGCTTTTATGCCATTTCAGCAGACAGAACTAGGAAATGTATGCAGGTATGCACACATATCCATATACATAGCTCATGTGCTCATATTCCTACATAAAAATAAAATGCACATATACATACATATATACATGAATCGACATATTTAGAAACCTGGAATTCTCAGAGATTTTTAATTCCCATCTCTCACCTCAGGGCTTGTTATTGCCTTCCTCAATTTCATATGTATACTCCTTCTTTCCACAGTGAGAATCCTAACTCTTAACATCAACACATTTATTTTTTTGCCCAATCCTATAATACTTATAAGATTGTTTAAGGATTTCTTCTGTTATATAACTACAAAAACAAACCTACTAAAAGGATTTCATGATTTCTTTTGAACCGCTCCCTACCCCACCCATTGGCAGTACTCTTGCCGAAGACTGAGTGTAAGGTGTATGTTAAATTATATATTCATGAGTTACTTGGATTAGTTTTTTTTCCTTTACTAGTTTCACCTATTTGAAAGCAAAAACTCTAACTCAAAAATGTATGTGTATATCCCCATGTTCACTGCAGCATTATTTATAATAGCTAAGCTATGGAAGCAACCCAATGTACATCAGTAGATGAATAAAGAAGATGTGGTATCTATATGCAAAGGAATATTACTCAGCCATAAAAAAGAACGAGACCTTGCCATTTGGGACAACATGGATGGACTTAGAGTGTTTTTCTAAGTGTTTCCATGCTAAGTGAAATAAGTTAGAGAAAGACAAATGCTATATTATTTCACTTATATGTAGAATCTAGAGAACAAAACAAATGAACAAACAAAAAAACAGAAACAGAGCCATAAATATGGAGAATACACTGGTGGCTGCTAGAGACTATGGGAGTGGGCAAAAAGAAATAAAGGGTGGTGGGAGTTTCAGGATTCAAGTTATGTGAGGAGCCAGAGGCCCTTTGTCGGTGGGGCACAGTGGCACTTCCCTCACCAGGGAGGGCAGAGTGGGATCCTTTAAGACATTGGGGTTTGAATCCCAGCCCATTACCTGAGAGGCACGGGAGACTGTGAACTGAAAAAACCTGGCCTATTCACACCTGTGCAGTACTGTGAATCTAGCCTAACAAAGTGGCTTGGGACAACCCCATCCAGAGAGGAGAGACTGGTGTGTCGCCATTTTTCTTCCTATCACCAACACAGTGGGGCTTCAAGGAACAGACAAGGGGCCCACAGTGGAGGTGGGGCCTGCCTACACCAAACCACACCCCTCCACACCTGGTAACAGTGTACCTACCAGAGCAGGATTGACACTGACCAACCAGACAGCCTCTCCCCCAGACCAGCCCAGCCACTGGTTCCAAGACACCCAGCAGTTTTGCATTTTCTGATTTAATTCTTGGTCAATTCTTCATATATGCGTGTGTGTGTGTGTGTGTGTGTGTGTGTACATAATTTTCCTGTTCTTCTTTTTCTTTCTCTTATTTCTTTTCCCATCTGGTTATTCCGGTTGTTGGTTTGTTTAAGCAGACATATTTAATCTATTCTCTTTACATCTCTTCTGTATCTTCTCCTTTAGTTTCTTCTGTATCACTGGATTAAGCCATATAGTTTCTCTGGTCAATTTTCTTTTCTTTTCTTATTCCCTGCCCTTGTCATTTCTCTATTTGTAAGGGATAAGGCTTCTTCCACTATCACCACCCCTTTTTAAAAATTTTTTTTTCCAAGGTTACTAAAATGAACAGATCAAAGCACATCTGGTGGAAGGTCCAAACAACCACTATGAGTAGGGAGATAAAGCAACCAGAATCACAACAGAGAGCATGTAACACACTCCAAAAACACCTCCTGAAGGTCCAGGCTCTGGACAGCATTAGACCCCTTTTTAATATAGTAATGCTCACAGGTGCAGGACACAAAAACTATTAAAAACATATAAGGGACAGAAAACTAGCTAACATGACAAAACAATAATTATCCTCAAAAATTCCAGGAAGAAATGACAGCTAAAGAATTGCTCAAAACAGATATAAACAATACATCTGATCAAGAATTTAGAGTAGTAGTCAAGATTAATTGCTAGGATTGAAAAAAACATAGAAGACAGTAGAGAATCCATTGCTGCAGAGATCAAGGAACTAAAAAATAGGCATGACGGATTAAGAAATGCTGTAAATGAAGTGCAAAATAAACTAGATGCAGTGACAGTGACGATGGAACAGGCAGAGGGGAGAATAAGTGAAATATAAGATAAAATTATGGACAACGGTGAAGCTGAGAAAAAGAGAGATAAAAAATACTGGACCACGAGGGGAGAATTAGAGAACCGAGTGATTCAATGACATCATAATATCCATATCATAGGAGTTCCCGAAGAAGAAGAAGAAGAGAGAGAAAGGGGCAGATGGTTTACTTGAACAAATTATACTTGAGAACTTCCCTAATCTGGAGAAATAAGCAGACATCTAAATCCAGGAGGCACAGAGAACTCCCCTCAGATGTAATAGGACTAGGTCTTCTCCATGGAATATTATAGGGAAACTGGCAAAATACAAAGATAAGGAGAGAATTCTGAAAGCACCTAGGGACAAAAGGGGCCTTAACCTACAAGGGTAAATACATAAGGGTAGTAGCAGACCTACCTACTGAAACTTGACAGGCCAGAAGGGAGTGGTGGGAATATTTCAATGTGCTGAATAGGAAAAATATGCAGACAAAAATCCTTTATCCAGCAATGCTATCATTCAGAATAGAAGGAGAGATAAAGGCTTTCCCAGACAAGCAACTAAAGGAGTTCATCACCACTAACGCAGCCCTGCAAGAGATCTTAAGGGGGACTCTGTGAGTAGAATATTACAAAGACTAGAAAGGATCAGAGACATCACCACAAGCATGAAACCTATAGATAACACAATGGCACTAAACCCAAATCTTTAAATAACGCTGAATGGAAATGGGCTAAATGCTCCAATCAAAAGACATAGGGTATCTGGGGTACCTGTGTGGCTCAGTCAGTTAAGTGTTTGACTTCAGCCCCTGTCATGATCTCATGGGTCCATGAGTTTGAGCCCCATGGCGGGCTCTGTGCTGACAGCTCAGAGCCTAGTGCCTGATTTGGATTCTGTTTCTCCCTCTCTCTCTGTCCCTAACCTGTTCACACACACACTCTCTCAAAAATAAATAAACATTAAATTTAAAAAAAGGGTATCAGAATGGATAAAAAAACAAGATCCATCTATATGCTGTCTAGAGACCCATTTTAGACCTGAGGATGCCTTCAAATTGAAAGTGAGGGGATGGAGAACCATATATCATGCTACTGGAAGTCAAAAGAAAGCTGGAGTAGCCATACTTACATCAGATAAACTAGATTTTAAACTAAAGGTTATAATTAGAGATGAAGAAGGGCATTATATCATAATTATGGTTCTATCCATCAAGAAGAGCTAACAATTATAAATGTTTTTACACCCAATTTGATAGCACCCAAATATATAAATCAATCACAAACATAAGCAATCTTATTGATAATAATAAAGTAATTGTAGGTGACTTTAATACTCCACTTACAGCAATGGACAGATCATCTAGGCAGCATATCAATAAAGAAACAATGGCCCTCAATGATACACTGGACCAGATGGACTTGACAGAATATATTCAGAACTTTTCATCCAAAAGCAAAAGAATACACAATCTTCTCAAATGCACATGGAACATTCTCCAAGATAGGTCACATACTGGGTCACAAAACAGCCCTTAACAAATACAATAGAATTGAGATCATACCATGCATATTTTCAGATCACAATGCTATGAAACTTGTGCTATCAACCACAAGAAAAGTTTGGAAAACCTCCAAATGCATGGAGGTTAAAGAACATGCTACTAAAGAATGAATGGGTCAACCAGGCAATTAAAGAAGAAATAAAAAAATATATGGACGGAAACAAAAATGGAAACACAGTCCAAACCCTTTGGGATGCAGCGAAGGCAGTCCTAAGGGAAAATACATTGCAATCCAGGCCTGTCTCAAGAAACAAGAAAAATCCCAAATACAAAATCTAACAGCACACCTAAAGAGACTAGAAGCAGAACAGCAATGAAACCCCAAGGCCAGCAGAAGAAGAGAAATAATAAAGATCAGAGCAGAAATAAATAATATAGAATCTAAAAAAAAAAAAGTAGAATAGATCAATGAATCGAAGAGCTGTTTTTTTTGAAAAAAAGAAAAAGAAAAAAGCTTCTCAAAAAGAAAAGAGGACCCAAATAGATAAAAACATGAATTACAAAGGACAGATCACAACCAACACCACAGAATTACAAACAATTAATAGAATACTATGAAAAATTATAAACCAAGAAACTGAACATCCTGGAAGAAATGGACAAATTCCTAGACACCTCACACTACCAAAACTCAAACAGAAAGACAGAAAATTTGAACAGACCCCTAACCAGCGAAGAAATTGAATCAGTTATCAAAAATCTCCTTACAAATAAGAGTCCTGAGCCAGATTGCTTCCCAAGCGAATTCTACCAGACATTTAAAGCAGAGTTAATAAGTTAATGTCTGCTGTTCCAAAAAATAGAAATGGAAGGAAAGCTTCCAGACTTATTCTATGAAGCCAGAATTACCCTAATTCCCAAACCAGACAGAGACCCCCTAAAAGGAGAATTACAGGCCAATATCTCTGATGAACATGGATGCAAAAATTCTCAACAAAATACTAGCAAATCGAATTCAACAGTATATTAAAATAATTATTCACCATGATCAAGTGGGATTCATTCCTGGTCTTCAGGACTGGTTCAATATTTGCAAAACAATGTGATACATCACATTAATAGAAGAAAGGATAAGAACCATATGATGCTGCCAATTGAGGCAGAAAAAGCATTTGACAAAATATAGCATCCTTTCTTTATAAATTTTTTTAATGTTTACATTTTTTTTTGAGAGAGCATAAGTAGGGGAGGGTAAGAGACAGAGAGGAGACACAGAATCTGAAACAGGCTCCAGACTTTGAGTTGTCAGCACAGAGCCTGATGCGGGGCTCAAACTCAGGAACTATGAGATCATGACCTGAGCTGAAGATGGACACTTAAATGACTGAGCCACCCAGGCGCCCCTGGCATCCTTTCTTTATAAAAACCCTCAAGAAAGTTGGGATATAAACAACATAACTTAACATCATAAAAACCTTATGTGAAAAGCCCACTGCTAATATCATTCTCAATAGGGAAAAACTGAGAGCTTTCCCCCTGAGATCAGGAACATGATAGGGATGTCCACTCTCACCACTGTTGTTTAACATTGTGTTGAAAGTCCTACCATCAGCAATCAGACAACAAAATGAAATAAAAGGCATCCAAATTGGCAAAGAAGAAGTCAATCTTTCACTTTTTGCAGATGACATGATATTCTGCATGGAAAACCTGAAATATTCCACCAAAAAAGCTGCTAAGTACTGATACATGAATTCAGCAAAGTCACAGGGTACAAAATCAATGTACAGAAACAGGTTGCACTTTTATAAACCAATAATTAAGCAACAGAAAGAGAAATCAAGAAATTGATCCCATTTACAATTGCACCAAAACCCATAAAATACCTGGGAATAAACCTATCCTAAGGGGTAAAAGATCTGTATGCTGAAAACTATAGAAAACTTATGAAAGAAATTGAAGAAGACACAAAGAAAAGGAAAACATTCCATGCTCATGGATTGGAGAACAAATATTGCTAAAATGTCAATACTACCCAAAGAAATCTACACGTTCAATGCAATCGCTATCAAAATTGCACCAGCATTCTTCTGAAAGATAGAACAAAGAGTCCTAAAATTTGTATGGAACCAGAAAAGATCCTGAAAAGCCAAAGTAATGTTGAAAAAGAAAACCAAAGCAGGAGGCATCACAATCCCAGACTTTATCCTATACTGCAAAGCTGTAATCATCAAGATATTCTGATATTGGCACAAAAACAGACACATAGACCAGTGAAGTAGAATAGAGAACCTAGAACTGGACCCACAAATGTATGGCCAACTAATCTTCAACAAAGCAGAAAAGGGTATTCAGTGGAAAAAAGTCTCTTTAGCAAATGGTGCTGGGAGAACTGGATAGCAACATGTAGAAGAATGAAACTAGACCACTTTCTTACACCACATACCAAAAGAAACTCAAAATGAATGAAAGACCTAAATGTGAGGCAAGAAACCATCAAAACTCTCGAGGAGAAAATGGGCAATAACCTCTTTGACCTCAGCCACAGTAATTTCTTGCTTGACATATCTCTAAAGGCAAGAGAAATAAAAGCAAAAATGAACTATTGGGACCTCATCAAGATAAAAGGCTTCTGCACTGCAACGGAAACAGTAGGGAAAAAAAACACACTAAAAGGCAACTGACAGAATGCGAGAAGATATTTACAAATGACACATTGGATAAAAGGGTTAGTATCCAAAATCTATAAAGAACTTACCAACTCAACATCTGAAAAACAAATAATCCATTGAAGAAATGGGCAGAAGACATGAATAGACACTTTTACAAAGAAGACATCCAGATGGCCAACAGACACATGATAAGATGCTCAACACCACTCATCATCAGGGAAATACAAATCAGAACCACCTTGAGATACCATTTCACACCAGTCAGAGTGGCTAAAATTAACAACTCAGGAAACAACAGATGTTGGTGAGGATGTGGAGAAATGGGAACCCTCTTGCATTGTTGGTGGAAATGCAAACTGGTGCAGCCTCTCTGGAAAAAAGTATAGAGGTTCCTCAAAACATTAAAAATAGAACTACCCTACAACCCAGCAATAGCACTACTAGGAATTCATCCGAAGGATACAGGAGAGCTGACTCATAGGGGCACATGTACCCCAATGTTTATAGCAACACTTTCAACAATAGCCAAATCATGGAAAGAGCCTAAATGTCCATCAACTGATGAATGGATAAAAAAAGATGTGGTTTACATATACAACGGAATACTACTTGTCAAGGAAAAAGAATGAAATCCTGCGATTTGCAGCAATGTGGATTGAATTGGAGGGTAGTATGCTAAGTGAAATAAGTCCGTCTGAGAAAGACAGGTATCATGTTTTCACTCAAATGTGGAACTTGAGAAGACCATGGAGGAAAGGGAAGGGGAAAAATAGTTTCAAACAGAGAGGGAGGCAAACCATAAAAGACTCTTAAATACGGAGAAAAAACTGCGCATTGATGGAAGGGCAGGGGAGGGGAGAAAATGGGTGATAAGCATTGAGGAGGGCACTTGTTGGGATGAGTACTGGGTGTTGTATGAAAGCGATGAATCATGGGAATCTACCCCCCAAACAAGAACACACTGTATACACTGTATGTTAGCCAGCTTGACAATAATTATATTAAAAAAAAAACATAAGAGAACAAATGCTTGCAAGGATGGCAACCCTTGTGTACTACTGGTGAAAATCTAAATTTTCACCATGGAAAACAATATGGAAGTTTCTCAAAAATTTAAAAATATAATTATATGATCCAGAAATTTCACTTCTGGATATATATCAAAAGAAAAGAAATTATTATCTTGAAGAGATCTATGATGCCCTCCTTGGTTATTGCAGATTATTTACAAAAGCCAAGACATGGAAAGAACTTAAGTGTCCCTAAATCAATGAATGAATAAAGAAACTGTGGTATATATATATATATATATATATATATATATATATATATATACACACACAATGGAATATTACTCTTTCCATAAAGAAAAAGATAATCCTGCCATATGCAGCAAAATGGATGGACCTTGAGTGCATTATGCTAAGTGAAATAAGCCAGACAAAGATAGATAATGTATGATCTGACTTATATGTGGAATCTAAAAACACTGAACTCACAGAAACAGAACAGATTTGTGGTAGCCAGAGGTAGGGGGTGGGAGGTGGGAGAAATGGGTGAAGATGATCAAAAGGTCAAGCTTCCAGGATAAGATAAATAAGTTCTGGGGATATCATGCCCTGCCTGGCGACTATAAAAAATATAATAAAAACTAAAAAATAAAGGAGAGTAAAAAGGTAGACAAATATGTGGTAACTTAAAGCTAGCAAAGCTTTATTATTGTTAGATAAAATAGAAGTTAAGGCAAATAAAATTAGAGATGAGTCTCCACATAATGATCAAAGGTTTAGTTCACCAAGGAATATATAATAGTCTTTATGCTCAACTCAGTAATGATATGACATGAGGGGGTAGAGCATTGTCCTGCAAAATGTGGTGTAAGTGTTGAACCAACTTTGGTGCTATGTTCCCAGTTACTAGAGTTATACAAGTCCAGAATCAAAGAAGTACATTTGACTCCTCGTCTCATCACTCCCAATGATCCACTTTAGGAATATTTACTTCCAGTCCCTGCAAGTCTGTGTACTGTAGGATTGGAGGCTGTGATCCACAAGGGTGCATTTTTTTCACTAGAAGGTACAGTAATGGTTCCACTGAACCTCAAGCAACCGTCTGATCCAAGTTCAGAAATGCATGCTAGCTTCTAACTGAGGTATATCATGTTTCTTTGCCTGACAGCTTTGGCTGCAGAGGTGTGCTTGGCCCCACAGGACTGACAGACTGGAATTGCTGCAGAGTTAATATTCACAGATTTGACGAATAAGTACCCTTTGTGGACATTTATGAAGTGTATTTACACATTCTCTACAGTGGTCCCCAATGAGATTGAGCCTCAGTTGCTCCTAGTAACAGCTCATGCTTATGGTCTATACACCATTCTTTGTTGATTTCTCCACTCTCATCATAGTTTTTGGGATTGCCTTGCAAACTACTTGCACATAATTTTTGTCTCAGTATCTGCTTTTGGGGGAACCCAAATTAAGATAATTCTCCAACTTGTAATAAGAGGCTAACATATTCTTGTGCTCAAAGCTTATATAGACATTTAGACATAAAGGTAAATTACAGTGTAGTTTTGCTTATAAACAGATGTAAAAATACTAAACAAAACAGAGCTAATTGAATCTAATCATTTGTTATGCCTTTTTGATGAATTGACCATTAGGTATTATGAAATAGTATTTCATATGTCTGTGGTAATATTTCTCATCCTGTAGTCTGCTTTGTCTGATATTCATACAGCCACTCCAGTTTTCTTATGATTAGTGTTGTCATAGCATTTCTTCACTTAACCTATTTATATCTTTCTATTTGAAATGTGTTTTTTATAGACAAATCTTTTTAATTTCAGTCTGATAATAACTGCCTTTAATTGGAGTGTTTTGACCATTTAGTATATGCATTTAGTATAATAAACAGCAAGTTTGGATATAAGACTGCCATTTTCTTTTTTTTTGTTTGTTTGTTTGTTTTTTGGTACCATTCCCACGTCTTGCCTGGCCTTAATTTACTTGAATCATTTTTTAGTATATTATTTTGTCTCCACTAGTGGTTTATTATCCATAATCTCATTTTATTAAACAATTTTTCTCAATTAGTATCTTAGAAATAAACAGTATAAAGCGTTTTTTTGGCTTTTTTTTGGGCCAGATAGTTTTGTGGTAATATGAAAATTGCAATTAATATAATGGAATAAAAAAATGTGATTTATTTTTATCTACTGAAATCTCGTTATGCTAAAATGTTAAATTTCTTTTTGTGACATTCTAATTTTAAATAGTCCTTTAGTACCAAGAATATACAAATATATCTCCCAACTTAAAAGAGTAAAGAAGTATGACTAATTTATTCTTAATTAGTTCAGATTCATTATACTTTAACAGCCACAATGGAAAATAGTATTGAGGTTCCTCAAAAATTAAAAATAGACATACCATTTGATCCAATAATACTACTACAGAATATTTATCCAAAGAAAATGAAAATACTAACTTGAAAGATATCTGCAACCCTATGTTTATTGCAGCATTATTTACAATAACCAAGATATCAAAGCAGTCCCAAGTGTCCATCAATTGATGAATTGATAAAGAAGATGTGGTATATATATATACAGTGGAATATTACTTAGCCATAAAAAACAATGAGATCTTGCCATTTTGGGCAACACAGATGGACCTAGAAGATACTGTGTTAAGTAAAATTAGACAGAGAAAGACAAATGACATATGATTTCACTATATGTGGAATCTAAAAAACCAAATAAAGAAACAACAGAATCAGATCTATAAAATACAAAGAACAAACTGATGATTGCCAGAGGGGAGGAAGTAGAGGATGGGCAAAATGGGTGGAACGGAGTAGGAGATATAGGCTTCCAATTATGGAATCAATAAATCATGGGAATGAAAAGTACAACATAGGGAATATAATCAGCGGTATTGAAATGGTATTGCATGGTGATAGATGGTAGCTTCATTTGTATAGCATAACTTACAGAGTTGTTGAATCACTATGTATACCTGATACTAATGTAACATTGTGTGTCAAATATACTCAAAAAAATTAAAAAGGAAGTAACTATGTAGTTAAATATAATATACAAAAAATAACATTTTTGGTTTTTGAATCCTCTTTTTTCATATAAAAGACAAAACACATAAAGCATAACACATAAGTAGTTATAAATCTATCTTAATGGGCACACAATATGTGAAGACCTACTTCATGACAATAAAAGGGGAGGGTGAAGCTGTATGGGAACAGAGATGTATAATTTTGAATTTAAGTTAGCACCAATTCAAACCATAAAAGTTTATGATATTCATTGTAACCCTAAGGTAACTATTAATAAATAATTTTAAAAATATACAAAAAAGGAAAATGAGAAAGGAATCAAAACAGTATGCTACAAAAAATTAAACCAAACAAGAGGAATTAATAGAGGAATTGAGTTTTTAAAAAAGTATGATATACAGAAAAATAAACTGATAGAAATAAATCCTTCTGGATAGGTAGTTACATTAAATATAGATTAAATTCTGCATTCAAAATCAGACTGGCATTTCTATTTTTAATTTGTTTGAGGAGTCTCTATACTGTTTTCCACAATGGTTGCACCAACTTATATTACCACCAACAGTGCACAAGAGTTCTGTTTTCTTCACATCCTTACCAGCATTTGTTATTTCTTTCTCTTTTTTATACTAGTCATTCTGACAGCTGTGAAGTGATATGTCATTGTGGTTTTGATTTGCATTTCCCTGATAATTAGTGATGTTGAGCATCTTTTCTTGTGTCTATTGGCTACCTGTATGTCTTCTTTGAAAAAAATGTCTATTCAGGTCCTCTGCCCATTTTTTAATTGGATTGTGTTTTTCCTCTCCTCCTCTCTTTCCTTCTTCTTCCTTCTCCTCCTCCTCCCCCTCCCCTCCTCGTCCTCCCTCTCTTCCCCCTCCTCCCCCTCTTCCTCCTCCCTATTCCCTCCTCCTCCTCCTCTTCCTTCTTCTTTTTGGTTTTGAGTTGTATAAGTTCTTTGTATATTTTTGATATTAACCCCTTATCAGATATATCATTTGCAAATATCTTCTCCCATTCAGTAGATTGCCTTTTTGTTTTGTTGACATCATTCGCTGTGAAAAAGCTTTTTTTGAACGTGATCTTAATAGTTTATTTTTGCTTTCATTTCCCTTTCCTTAGCAGACCTATATAGAAAATGTTGCTATTGTCAGTGTAAAAAAAAAATCACTGTCTGTATTCTCTTCTAGGATTTTTATGGTTTCAGGTCTCACATTTAGGTCTTTAATTAATTTTAGTTTATTTTTGTGTATTATGTAAGAAATTTGTCCAGTTTCATTCATTCATTCATTTATTCTAATTTACATCCAAGTTTGTTAGCTTAGAGTGCAGTAATGATTTCAGGAGTGGAATCCAGTGATTCGTCCCCTGCATATAACTCCCAGTTCTCATCCCGACAAGTGTCCTCCTTAATGCTCCATGCCCATTTAGCCCATCCCCACACACAACCCCTCCAGCAACCCTCAGTTTGTTCTCTATATTTAAGAGCCTCTTATGTTTTGTCCCCCTCCCTGTGTTTATATTATTTTTGCTTCCATTCTCTTATGTTAATCTGTTTTGTATCTTAAATTCCACATATGAGTGAAGTATGATATTTGTCTTTCTCTGACTAATTTTGCTTCGCATAGTACACCCTAATTCCATCCATGTTGTTGCAAATGGCAAGATTTCAATGCTCCATCTTCTTTTTTTTTAATTTTTTTTATGTTTTTTATTTATTTTTGAGAGGCAGAGAGAGCGCAAACAGGGGAGGGTCAGAGAGAGAGGGAGATACAGAATCCGAAGAGGCTTCAGGCTCTGAGCTAGCTGTTAGCACAAAGCCTGATGCGGGGCTCGAACCCACGAACCGCGAGATCATGACCTGAGCCGAAGCTGAACGCTTAACCGACTGAGCCACCCAGGCGCCCCTCCATCTTCTTTATTCATTCATCCATTGATGGAAATTTGGGCTCTTTCCGTACTTTGGCTATTGTTGCTAGCACTTTTGTAAACATTGGGGTCCACGTGCCCCTTCGAAACAGCACACCTGTATCCTTTGGATAAACACCTAGTAGTGCGAATGCTGGGTCGTAGAGTAGTTCTATTTTTAATTTTTTTCAGGAACCTCCCTACTGTTTTCCAGAGTGGCTGCACCAGTTTGCATCCCCACCAGCAGTCCAAAAGAGATCCTCTTTCTCTGCATCCTTGCCAACATCTGTTGTTGCCTGAGTTGTTACTTTTAACCATTCTTACAGGTTTGAGGTGGTATCTCAATGTGGTTTTGATTTGTATTTCCCTGATAATGAGTGACATTGAGCATTTCTTCATGTGTCTATTGGTCATATGGATGTCTTCTTTGGAAAAGTGTCTATTCATGTCTTTTGCCTATTTCTTCACTGGATTATTTGTTTTTTGGGTGTTGAGTTTGAGAAGTTCTTTATAGATTTTGGATGCTAACCCTTTATCTGATATGTCCTTGCAAATATCTTCTCCCATTCCATCAGTTGCCTTTTAGTTTTGCTGATTGTTTCCTTCTCCATACAGACGATTTTTATCTTGATGAAGTCCCAATAGTTAATTTTTGCTTTTGTTTCCAAACTTGCCTCTGGAGACATGCTGAGTAAGAAGTTGCTGCGGCCAAGGTCAAAGAGGTTTTTGCCTGCTTTAACCACTAGGATTTTGATGGCTTTCTGATTTATGTTTAGGTCTTTTATCCATTTTGAGTTTATTTTTGTGTATGGTGTAAGAAAGTAGTCTAGGTTCATTCTTCTACATGTAGCTGTCCAGTTTTCGCATCACCATTTGCTGAAGAGACTGTCTTTATTCCATTGGATATTCTTTCCTGCTTTGTCAATGGTTAATTGGCCATATGTTTGTGGGATTCTCAATTTCTGGGTTCTCAATTCTGTTCCATTGATCTAAGTGTCTTTTTTAAATGACAGTAGCATGCTGTCTTGATGATTACAGCTTTGTATTACATCTTGAAGTCCGGAATTGTGATACCTCCACCTTTGTTTTTCTTTTTCAACATTACTTTGGCTATTCAGGGCCTTTTCTGATTCCATACAAATTTTAGGATTGGTCTAGCTCTGTGAAGAATGGTAGTGTTATTTTGATAGGGATTGCATTGAATATGCAGATTGTTTTGGGTATTATCAACATTTGTTCCAATTCATGAGCATGGGATATTTTTCTATTTTTTCTGTGTCTTCTTCAATTTCTTTCGTATGTTTTCTATAGTTTTCAGTGTATAGATTTTTCACCTCTTTGGTTAGGTTTATTCCTAGGTATTTTATGGGTTTTGGTGCAATTGTAAATGGGAACGATTCCTTGATTTCTCTTTATGCTGGTTCATCATCATTGTATAGAAATGTGACTTATTTCTGTGCGTTGGTGCATTGATTTTATATCATGTGACTTTGCTGAAGTCATGGATCAGTTCTAGCATTTTTTTTGGTGTGTGAAATCTTTTGGGTTTTCCATATAGAGTATCATGTTGTCTGTGAAAAGTGAAAGTTTGACTTCTTCCTTGCCAATTTGGATGCCTTTTATTTCTTTTTGTTGTCTGACTGATGAGGCTAGGACTTCCAATACTATGTTGAGTAACAGTAGCAAGAGTGGACATCCCTGTCATGTTCCTGACCTTAGGGGGAAAGCTCTCAGTTTTTCCCCATTGAGGATATTAGCAGTGGGTTTTTTGTATATGACTTTTATAATCTTGAAGTATGATCGATCTATCCCTACTTTCTTAAGGGTTTTTTTTTTTTTATCAAGAAATGATGCTGTTTTTTGTCATGCTTTTTCTGCATCTATTGAGAGGATCATGTTCTTATTCTTTCTTTTATTAATGTGATATATCACCTTGATTGATTTGTGGATATTGAACCAGCCCTGCATCCTAGGTATAAATCCCACTTGGTTGTGGTGAATAATTCTTTTAATGTGTTGTTGGATCAAATTGACTAGTATCTTGTTGAGAAGTTTTGCATCCATGTCCATCAGGGAAATTGGTCTGTCATTCTCCTTTTTAGTGGGATCTTGTCTGGTTTTAGAGTCAGGGTATATCTGGCCTCATAGGATGAGTTTGGAAGTTTGCTTTCCATTTCTATTTTTCGGAACAGCTTCAAGACAATAGGTGTTAACTCTAAATGTTTGGTAGAATTCCCCTGGAAAAGCCATCTGGCCCTAGACTCTTGATTTTTGGGAGATTTTTGATTATTAATTTGATTTATTTACTGGTTATGGGTCTGTTCAAATTTTCTATTTCTTCCTGTTTCAGTTCTAGTAGTTTATATGTTTCTAGGAATTTTATCCATTTCTTTCAGACTGCCCATTTTATTGGGGTACAATGGCTCATAGTATTCTTTTATTTGTATTTCTGCTGTGTTGGTTGTGATCTTTCCTCTTTCATTCTTGATTTTATTTATTTGGGTCTTTTTCTTTTTCTTTTTGATCAGACTGGCTAGGGGTTTATCAATTTTGTTAATTGTCATAGACTCTGGGTCTAAAGTTCTCTCTTGTCTTAGCAAGAGAGCAGGACGCAGGATTAAAAAATCAGAGAGAGAGAGATGACTAATGTCCGGGAAAAGACAAGAGCCCCTAATAAGGGTCCTTGCCCCGTATTTGTTAAGATCAGAAGGCTTACAACCGTGATGGGCATGCACAAAGAGACAAAGAAACTGTGAACAATAACTTATAGGCGTGAGGGAAAGGGGTTTTTTTTGAAGATATACAGTGTTTGGGGTTTGGGTCAATACAAAACAAAATCCTAGCACTGGGCAGATGGGTAGATGGTTGTTAATAGCAAATAGGAGGGGCTGCGTCTGTTTATCTTAGCTAGCCTAGGGGAAAAGACAGGGGAAATAACCTTCTCTTTTTTTAACCATCTCCACTCTGGGTGCTTCCTCTGCAGCGCAGCTGTCTGTAGTTAAATTCACTTGTTTTGCCTAACTTGGCCCTATTCTCCTATGAAAGCAGCTTCTCTGCTATAGACTAAATTGGGGAGCACTTTTTCCCTGCATGCCTAATCTTGCTTACCTTATATACCTTTGTATTGGGAGCCTTTGTGCTCGTTCCTATCTTGGGCCTTTGCCTGTCCCTCTCTATCTTTGGGGTTCAGCACCCCCATGTTCTTGGGGTGCCTTTGCACCGTCCTATTCTCAGGGTACCAATGCACCACCCTATTCTCTGGGTGCCAATCATGTTTACTCAAACTCGGGTGTGAACATACTATGGCTTTTTATTTCTCTATGCCTTGTTAACCCATTGGTATAAGCCCGGGAGGAATTCCTAAGCCTATCCCCCACAGTTAATT
This sequence comes from Cryptoprocta ferox, assembly GCA_028646485.1. Taxonomy (NCBI): domain Eukaryota; kingdom Metazoa; phylum Chordata; class Mammalia; order Carnivora; family Eupleridae; genus Cryptoprocta; species Cryptoprocta ferox. The sequence goes on along the minus strand of CM053571.1, from coordinate 104,712,274 downwards.
ATTTCAAGGAACCAGCTCCTGGTTTTATTGATCTGTTCTATTGTGGGGTTTTTTTTTTTGATAGCATAAGCCTGGGTTGCTATATACTTCCCTCCGATGACCTCCTTTGCTGCATCCCAGACAGTTTTAGGCTGTGGTGTTATCATTTTCATTGGCTTCCATGTATTTTTCATTTTCTCTTTAACTTCTTGGTTACCCCATTCATTCTTTAGTAGGGTGTACTTTAAGCTCCAAGTATTCGTTGTCTTTCCAAATTTTTTCTTGTGGTTGGTTTCAAGTTTTGTAGCCTTGTGGTCTGAAAATATGCACAGTATGATCTCAATCTTTTTGTACTTATTGAGGGCTGATTTGTGACCCAGTATGTGATCTATTCTGGAGAATGTTCCGTGTGCACTTGAGAAGAATGTGTATTCCGCTGCTTTAGGATGACATGTTATGAATATATCTTAAGTCCGTCCAGTCCAGTGTGTCATTCAAAGCCATTGTTTCCTTGTTGATTTTTCTGCTTAGATGATCTGTCTATTGCTGTAAGTGGGGTGTTGAAGTCCCCTACTCTTATGGTATTATTATCAATGAGTTTCTTTATATTTGTGATTAATTGATTTATATATTTATTTGGGTGCTCTCACGTTGGGGGCATAAATGTTTACAATTGTTAGATCTTCCTGGTGGATAGACCCCTTATGATATAATGCCGTTCTTCATCTCTTGTTACTTTCTTTATTTTAAAAATCTAGATTGTCTGATATGAGTATGGCTACTCTGGACTTCTTTTGGCAACGATTAGCATGATAGATTGTTCTCCAACCCCTTGCTTTCAACATGAAGGTGTCCTTAGGTCTAAAGTGGGTCTCTTGTAAACAGCATATAGATGGATCTTGTTTTCTAATCCATTCTCTTACCCTATGTATTTTGATTGGAGTGTTTAGTCCATTGACATTTAGAGTGAGTACTGAAAGGTGTGAATTTATTGCCATTGTGTTGCCTGTAGAGTTGGGAGTTTCTGGTGGTGTTCTCTGGTCCTTTCAGTCTTTGCTGCTTTTGTTTTTTTTTTTGTTTTTGTTTTATTTCAACTTTTCTCCCCTCAGAGAGTCCCTCTTAAAATTTCTTGCAGGACTAGTTTAGTGGTCATGAACTCCTTTAGTTTTTGTTTGTCTGGGAAACTCTTTATCTCTTCTTCTATTTTGAATGACAACTTTGCTAGGTAAAGAATTCTTGGCTGCATATTTTTCCAATTCAGCACGTTGAATATATCCTGCCATGCCTTTCTGGCCTGCTAAGTTTCTGTGGATAGGACTGCTGGGAACCTGATCTGTCATCTCTTATAGGTTAAGGACTTTTTTTCCATTGCTGCTTTCATAAACCTTTCCTTGTCTGTGTACTTTGTGAATTTGACTATGATATGCCTTGTTGATGGTCAGTTTTTGTTGAATCTAATGGGAGTTCTCTGTGCTTCTTGGATTTTGATGTCTGTGTCTTTCCCTAGTATAGTCATAAATGTTTTCCACTATGATTTGCTCACATAAACCTTGTACCCCTTTTTCTCTCTCTTCGTCTTCTAGGGCTCCTATGATTTGGATGTTATTACTTTTTAATGAGTCACTGAGTTCTCTAATTCTTATGTCATGCTCTTTTGCCTTAGTTTTCCTCTTTTTTTCTGCTTCATTATTCTCCGTAATTTTGTCTTCTATATTGCTGATTTCCTGCTCTGCTTCATCCATCCTTGCTGCAGTGATATCCATTCAAGATTGCATCTCAGTTTTAGCATTTTTAATTTTGTCCTGACTAGATTGTACTCTTTTATCTCTGCAGAAAGGGATTCTATGCTTTTTCAACCCCAGCTTGTATTCTTATTATCATGATTCTAAATTCTAGTTCAGACGTCTTGCTTGTGTCTGTGTTGATTAAGTCCCTGCCCGTCCTTTCTTCCTGTTTTTACTTTTGGGATGAATTCCTTCATTTTGTCATTTTGGAGAAAGAAAAAGAATTAATAAAATTAAAATTAAAAAATTAAGAACACAAAAAATTAGACAAAAGGAACCTAGATCCTAGTGTGTTTTCATCTGATTATTGAAAGAAGTTTGGCAGAATAGAGGAAAAAGGAAAGGAAAAGAAAAAAAGGTAAGTAAATTTTTAAAAATTAAAAAAGTATACAAAAATGGAATAAAATGAAATGAAGAAAGTAAAATAGAATAAAGCATTTCCAAAAATAAAAAATACAGTAAAAAATTAAAAAAAATTTTAAGGAAAATAATAATTTTTTTCTCTTTCTGTATCCAAGAATAAGAAAAGAAAAAGAAAGGGGAAAAAAAAAAGAAATAAAACAACGAATAGATGGACCAGCAAACAGAATGAAATCCCAATCAAATTACATTCAGTTTACCCTAGATGTCTAACTATGAAGAACTTTATACTTCATACACTAAGCAGGTGGAGAGACTTGTGGTGCTTTAGGGCCTGAGCTTGGTTGGCGCAGTTGGATGGGGCTTGGTGTAATGACTCTGTTCTCTCACTGTGTGGCACTTCTTAGATTACTGGGGTGGATTGGTGTGGCATGCATGCATGGAAGAGGTGAAATTGATCTCACCCAGCTTCCCAGTCTCTGGTACCAGAATTCTGTGCTCTCAACAACCAGTCATCAAGTACCCCTCCTTTGTCTCTGGCTTCCATCCACTCCCTGCTTCTACACCATCCACATCCAAGCTGTCAGCCTGCCAGGTGGCACCTCCCTCCTGAATTGTACCTCTTATGGGGCTGTGTTTCCATACCCCTCACTTCTGAGAGCCCTGTGGCTTGGACCTGCTCTCACCCTCTTGGAGAGGGTCTTGCTGGGCAATGGCTGGCTGCCAACTTGCCCCTGGGAACTTTTGTGTGGTCGTGCTTTTGCAGCGGTTCAGAGATTGTGGCCAGTGCCTACTTGCCCCAGAAAAAGTTCCTGTGATTGCACAGCAGCAGAGATTCAGAGATTATGGCAAAACAACACACAGCCAGTGCCAGGTTGCATATGAAGCACCCTGGTGTATTTGTTCCAACACCAGCAAACACGGCTGTTCTCCAGGGTCCGCTGGGACCATGCCTGTGGGGAGGCTATATGGCCTCTACAAAATGCCCTCCTAGCAGAAGAATCACGTCTCCCCATGTGGCCCATGGACCCCTCAGACCTCGCTGTCTGCTCCTGGGTATTCACCTTTCCCACCAGAACTCTGACATGTATTGAGCTGTGGAATTTTTTCAGACTCAATGCTCCCTGTTTATAGAGTCCTAATGGTATTGAAACCATCTCATTTCTCTTTTCTCCCTTTCTTCTTCAGTCACTTGTGGGTATTTCGACTCTTTCTCTTTCTCTCCAGCTACTTTTGGGAAGGGTGTGCTTTTCCTGCACTCTCCCCCCTTTCTGTGTCTTCTCTCTGCAAATACAGCTCCCTATCCTCCGTGGCTTCTCTCTCCCCCAGTTCACCTCTCTGTATTGTGTACTTGCTGAGTTCTGTGGCTCAAGTTATGCAAATTGTGTTAATCCTCAGATCAATTTTCTATGTGTGCAAAATTCAGTCTAAATCTTATGCATATAGCGTTCCAGTTTTCCTAGCACCATTTATTGAAAAGAGTGTCTTTCCCCATTGTATATTCTTGCCTCTTTGTTGTGGATTATTTGACCATGTAAGCAGGGTTTATTTCTGGATTTTCTATTTTGTTCCATTGACCTATGAGTCTATTTTTGTGCTAGTATCATACGGTTTTCATTAATACTGCTCTGTGGTGTACTTTTTTTTTAATTTTGATTTTTTCAAGACAGAAAGAGTGCAAGCAGTGAGAAGAGCAGAGGGAGAAAGAGAGAGAATCTCAAGCAGGTTCTAGGCTAGGCATGGAGCCTGATGTTGGACTCGATCCCACAACACTGGGATCATGACCTAAGCAGAAATCAAGAATTAGATGCTGAACCAACTGAACTACTCAGGTGCCCCACTTTGTAGTATATCATGAAATCTGGAATTCTGATAAGTCCAGCTTTGTTTCTCTTTTTCAAGATTGCATTGGCTATTCGGGGTCTTTTGTGTTTCCATATAAATTTTGGGATTACTTATTCTAGTTTTGTGAAAAAGCTAGTATGTTAGTATTTTGATAGGGATTGCATTAAATCTGCAGATTGCTTTGGGTAGTATGGACATATTAATAATATTGAATCTTTCAATCCATTAGCTTGGAATATCTTTACATTAGTTTGTGTCATCTTCCATTTCTTTCATAAATGTTTTATAGTTTTCAGAGTACAGGTCTTTCACCACCTTTGTTAAATTTAATTTTTTTGGTATAATTATAAGTTCTCTTAATTTCTACTTCTGCTAATTTCTTATTAGTTTATAGAAATACAACAGATTTCTGAGTATTACTTTTTGTGTCCTGAAATGTTACTGAATTAATTTATTATTTCTAATAGTTCTAATAGTTTAGAGTTTTCTGTGTATATTATTATACCATCTGGAAATAATGACAGTTTAAATTCTTCCTAAGCAATATGGATGCCTTGTATTTATTTTTCTTGCCTGACTGCTGTGGCTAAGACTTCCAGTACTATGTTGAATAATAGTGGTGAGAGTAGACATCCTGTTTTGTTTCTGACCTTATGGGAAAAGCTCCAAATTTTTCTTCACTGAGTATGATGTTTGACATTTCAAAATTTTTAATATCTATTTATTTTGAGAGTGGGGAGGGGGAAGAGGTGGAGAGAGAATCCCAAACAGGCTCCATGCCTGATATGAGGCTCAATCTTACAAACTGTGAGATCATGATCAGAGCCAAAATCAAGGGTCAGTTGCTTAACTGACTGAGCCACCAGGTGTCCCAACCATGCTTTTCTTTTCTCTTTTTAAATATATGGCCTTTGTTATGTTGATGTATGTTTCTTCTAAACCCACTTTATTGAGAGTTTTTGTCATCAATGGCTGTTGATTTTTGTCACATGCTTTTCCTGCACTTATTGGGATGATCATATGGATTTTAATCTTTCTTTTTTGTTGTTGTGAAGTATCATATTGATTTGCAAATATTGAACCATCCTTGCACCCCCAGAATAATTCATCTTGATCACAGTGAATGATCCTTTTAATGTAGAATGTGGTTTGCCTGTATTTTGCTGAGGATTTTTCCATCTATGTTCATCAGAGATATTGGCCCAGAGTTTTTTTTTTATTTGTGTTGTCATCTGATTTTGATATTGGAATAATGTTGGCCTTATAGAATGAATTCTATTTTTTTGGAATAGTTTGAGAATAGGTACTAACTCTTCTTTAAATGCTTGGAAGAATTTACCTATGACTCTGTGTAGTCCTAGACTTTTATTTTTTGGCAGTTTTTTGATTTCCAATTCAATTTCATTACTAGTATACTAGTAATTGGCTTTCAGATTTTCTGTCTCTTCCTGATTCAATTTTTGAAGATTATATATTTCTAGGAATTTATTTATTTCTTTTAGGTTGTCCAGTTTGCTGATGTATAATTTTTCATAGTTTTCTCTTATATTCAATTGTATTTCTGTGGTATAAGCTGTTTCTTCCCTTTTGTTTCTGATTTTATTTATTTGAATTTTTCTTTTCTTTTCTTTTTTCCTTGATGAGTCTGGCTAAGGGCTTATCAATTTTGTTCGTCTTTTTAAAGAACCAGCTCTTGGTTTCATTCGTTGATCTTTTCATTTTTAAAAAATCTTTATATTATTTATTTGTGCTCTGATCTTTATTATTTTCTTCCTTCTAATCTCTTTGGCCTTTGTTCGTTCTTTTCCTAGTTCATTTTAATGTAAGGTTAGATTGCTTATTTGAGCTTTTTCTTGTTTCTTGAGGTAGACCTGTGTTGCTAAATATCTCCCTCTTAATACTGATTTTGCTGTGTCCCAAAGATTTTCGGCAGTTGTGATTTCATTTGTTTCCACATATTTTTACATTTTTCTTTGATTTCTCCATTGACTCATTGGTTGTTTAGTAGCCTATTGTTTAGCCTCTATATATTTGTGTTCTTTTCATTGTTTTTCTTATGATTGATTTCTAGTTTCATACCATTGTGGTTGGAAAAGATCGCATAGTATAATTTCAGTATTTTTAAATTTATTCAGACTTGTTTTGTGTCTAATATATGATCACTTCTGGGGAATGTTCCACGTGCACTTGAGAAGAATGTGTATTTTGTTATTTTGGATGGAATGTTCTCTATATATGTGTTATGTCCATCTAGTCTAAAGTGTCATTCAGAGATTCTGTTTCCTCATTGATTTTCTTCCTGAATGATCTATCTGTTGATGTAAGTGAGATGTTAGAGTCTCCTCCTATTAATGTATTACAATCATTTTCTCCCTTCATGTCTGTTAATATTTGCTTTATATATTTAGGTGCTCTAATATTGGGTGTATTGATATTTACAATTGTTATATCCTCTTGTTTGATTGTTCCCTTCATTTTATTGTTATGTAATGCCCCTTTTTGTCTTTTGTTAGTCTTCGTTTAAAAGTATTTTGTCTGATATAAATACTGCTTCTTTTTTGCTTCCATTTGTATGGTCAGTATTTTTCCATCACTTCACTTTCAGTCTATATGAGTATTTGGGTCCAAGGTGAGTCTTTTATAGGCAACATATAGATCGTTCTTATATTTTTTAAATTTATTATGCCACCCTATGTCTGTTGATTGAAGAATTTAGGCCATTTACATTTTAGCCATTCACATTTACATTATTGATAGGCATGTACTTATTGCCATTTTATTAATGATTTTAGGGGTGTGTTTTTTGGGGGGGAGTAGTTCTTCTCTGCTTCTTTCTTCATCTCTTGTTCTCCTTCTTTGTGGTTGATGAGTTTCCCTAGTGTTATATTTGGTTTCATTCTCTTTATTTTGTTCTGTATCTTTTATAAATTTTAGGTTTGTGGTTACCATGAAGTTCATATATAATATCTTAAGTATATAACAGTCTGTATTAAGTGGCCAGTCACTTAAGTCAAACACATTCTAAAAAACTTCTTTTTGTTCTTTTTTACTCCCTCCTTTGCAGTTTATGTATATAATGTCATATTTTACATATTTTATCCATAATTTTCTTAAATTTAATTATGACATTATCTTTTCTTAAGTTTGCCTTCATTTTTGAAGGATAATTTTGCCAGATATGTCATACTTGGCATATAGTATTTTTTCATTAATTGCATTTAAAATATACAATCACACTACCTTCTGATGTCCATATTTCTGAGAAGAAATCAGTCGATAATCTTATTAAAGATCTCTTGTACATATTACTTCATATAAATCCTTATTTACATGTCAAATTTGGGAAGATTTGTTCTTATGGATTTCTGCTCTGGTAATTTATGATTCTCAGTATTACCTGTCTGTCTTTTCAATTTTTGGTGCTGTGATTTGCTCTGTGACCTCAGTTCTGTGATGGATATAAGATGAATTGTTGATTTTCAGTTTATTCAGCTTTTATTGTTAGGACAGAGTGACTGATCCAGCTCCTTGCAATCCAGATAGGAAACGAGAAGTCTGAACTATTTATTTTGAGGGGTTCCTGGGTTGGTCAGTTGGTTGAGTCTCCAACTCAGCTCAGGTCATAATTCCAGGGTCGTATTGAGCTCCTCTGCTCCTCCCATGTGCTCATACTCTCTCTCCGTCTCTGTCTCAAATAAACAAATAAACAAAAAATAAATAAAAATAAAAATAAACTATTTATTTTGAAAGTCTGTATTCTTTGATATATTTCATCTCTCAAGTTTCTATTTCTTTAGCTTGTGGTCAGGTAGCGGATTTGACAAAGATTTCCTTAAATGTCTTGAGCCACAAAAAATAGAAGGAGAAAAACAGTTTTCCTGTTCCTTTAAGATTGGATCTGTGTTGGGTCACTCCTTCAAAGCTTAGATAAGCTGTTTACAAAACTTGAGTTAGCCTTCATTTTCTGCTTGCTTTGAGCTAAAGATAAGCCAGAGGTGAAAGGTTAGTGTCACTCAGATATTTTCTAATCATGAATCCTGGCCTGGGCAAGTATGTGGCTTACTAGATTTCTCTTATATATGGGATCTTCTCAAAATCCTTATTTTCCAAAGTTACTATCTCTATAGCTTTTTCTTCTAGGCTTTTGACATTTATATTATTTGCCACAACTGCGATCTTTTTCTTAAGGGAACAATGGCTTGTTCATTTTCCTTTCAGTGTTTTTGATTAATGCCCTCCACTTAGCTCTTTGTTGTTGTTGTTTTTCTTTGTTTGCTTTTTGCCTTGAGAGAGTTCTGAGCTAAATGAAACAAAGGCAAAAGCTGCAAGTCCTTCAGAGAACCCTCAAAAAGGTCAAAACATACAGACACTGTTCCTTGGTAATAGATCTGTTTCCTCTAGAACCATCTACTCAAATCATAAATGGAGGTTGTCATCTATACCATTATCATTGCACTAGGGGAGAGCAAGACTGTTGGAATGTCACAAGCTTTTCCTACACTGTTTAAGCCACATTTTTCTTAATTCAGCCTCACTTGGCCCCTGTAAAGCCTTGACTATTTTCTAGAGTTTTGAAAACTTGGGTATGACAGTTTTTGCTGATTTGTTCAAGTTTCCATAGAGGATAGGCCCCTTTGAGTTCCCTATTCTACCATTTTTGCTGTCATCACTCTCTAAATACCCAAAATAGGTTTTATTTGGTGCAAATTTACAACAGATTCTGGATTTTATATAGAAGTTCAATGGATCAAGAATAACCAAATGAGATCTGAGCAAAAAGAACAAAATGAGACAATTTGCCCTAGCAGATACCAAGACTTGTTATATAGCTATATTATAATTGTGTACTTTTGGTGCAAGACTAGATAGACCAATGGAATTGGATAAAAACTCAGAAGTAGATCTTTTCATATATGGAGTATCTTACTAATGACAGAAGCTGTAGTACAGTAGTTCCCCCTTATCTGTGGATTTGTGGAGGATATGTTCTGAGACCCCCAGTGGGATGCCTAAAAACATGGATACATATATATATATACACACACACATATATATATGTGTGTGTGTATATATATATATACATATACACATATATATACTGTGTGTTTTCCTATACTTGTATACCTATGACAAAGTTCAATTTATAAATTAGGAACAGTAAGAGAGTAACAACTATTAATAAATTAGGGCACTTATAACAATAAAAGTTATGTGAATGAGGTCTCTAAAAATATCTTATTATACTGTACCTAACCCTTTCTCTTATAATTAAATGAGATAATAAAATGTCTACGTAATAAGATGCAGTGAGGTGAATGATATAGGCATTATGACATACTGTAAGACTATTATTGACTTTCTGATGATATGTCAGAAGCAGTGTATACACATACATACACGTACACACACAATGGGATATTAGCCATCAAAAAAAAGAAATCTTGCCATTTGGAATGACATGGATGGGGCTAGAGAGTATAATACTAAATGAAATAAGTCAGTCAGAGAAAGGCAGATGCCATATGATTTCAGTCATATGTGGAATTTAAGAAACAAAACAGATGAATATAGTTGGGAGGGGAGAGAGGCAAACCATAAAACAGACTCAACTATAAATTTTTTTTTTTTTTTAGGTTTATTCATTTTGAGGGGGAGGGAAGGAGGGGGGGAGAGAGAGAGTGTTGGAGTGAGCATAGGCAGAGAGAGAGAGAGAATGAAATCCTAGACAGGGTCCATGCTGCCAGTGCAGAGCCTGATGCTGGGCTCAGTCTCATGAACCATGAGATCATGACCTGAGCCAAAATCAAGAGTTGTTCTCTTTAACCAACTAAGCCAGCCAGGCATCCCAGACTCCTAACTATAGAGAGCAAGCTGAAGGTTTGCTAAAGTAAACTGAAGGTGGGTAGGGTGATGAGTTTTATGGAGGGCACTTGTGATGAGCACTGGATCAATCACTAAATCTACTCCTGAAACTAATATTACACTATATGTTAACTAACTGGAATTTAAATAAAATAAAAACTTGAAACAAACAAAAGAGTAAGGCATATACTGGTTACCTTGCCTATAGTTTTCTTATGTTTACTTTTCTAAGAATAAATTTTGTTGTTGTTTGCTAGGTTAGAATGTGTGGTGAAATCGTTTGTGAGCCTTTGAATTTCTGAAAACAGTTTCATTTTGGCTTCACACTTAAATGATAATTAAAATTAGAATAGAAGTTTAATATTTTCCCTGGGAACTTTATCTACATTCGCCACATTTTCATAGAATTTTCTCTTTCTGTTTAGTATTTGTCTAAAATTGATTTTTCCCACTTCTGGTCAGTTTTCATTTTATTCTTTTATCAGTAATGTTCTAGGTTCAGTATCACTAGAACTGAAGTTGTAGGTTTCCTCAGTAGTTGAGAAAGCCTTTGTTCTCTGAGCTTTTAGTGGTTTAGATAGTTGTTGAACTCTGGCTATAATGAATTAATGAATTGATATATGATGGTTTTCCATCATCTTCTGAGATACGAAAGGAGGTTTTGAGAACCTTGGAATCCCTTTCGATAGTGGTAAGAATGAGTTTATTCCAACGTAGTATATGCCTCAGTGAACATTAGTTTCTAAATCCTTATGCAGGTAAAAATGTTTACCTTCAGACATGGATATTTATTTACTGTGGAATTTTTTATTGAGGATATCAGCCCTTTGTGCTTAGGTTTTTGATTTCTTATTTAGCACAGTGATTCTCAATCTTTAGCATGCAATGGAATCAATTGGAGGGCTAGTTAAAACACAAATTGCAGGCCCTACTCCCAGAGTTTTTGATTCAGTTGGCTGGGGTGGGGCCTAAGAATTTACATTACTAAGAAATATGATTGTTTAGGTGATGCTGATGCTTTTGGTTGTGGGACCACACTTTTTGAACTATTGATTTAGAGTTAGTATGGCAGAAAAGAAATTTTAGACTAGTCTGATTTTTCACTTAAGTAACTTTTTTCCTGTCCAAATGAATGTAGTAATGTTTTTCTTTAACAATGTAATTCACAGCTTTTATCTGGATGTGATAGAATGGGCTTTTGTGTGTGTGTTTCAAATGTAATCATTTAAACATTATATATTCTAAGTGGTAAATATTGGTATTTAGGATTGTGTGATTCATTTTGGATATTTAGTTTTTGTCACAGTCTCCCAAAACAGTTCTATGCATTTTCCATTAAAAATATCAAGAAGTAGTGTAACTTTGTATCTCAAATTTTAGGTCCTTCAACAGAGCAAAAGTTATATTGAAGAGATAATGTTCTTATGATAATGCTTTTCATTATTATACTCTATGCTATATGAAAAAAGTCTCTTCCAAGAGGAATCTTAATTTTATTCCTTATTTATATTAAGTAATATATGAAATCAGGTACATTATTCTTGGGTATCCATATATATATATATATATATATATATATATATATATAATGGAAAGTTTTCTAGAACTGAGTTGTTTATGTTTGATGTACTAAAACCTATATCTGTAATTGTAAAAATGTTATTATTTTGGATTATAGATTTATAGTTTTATTTTAGTAATGTGTATATTTTTATTATTAAAATTATAGAGAATTAAATATTTTATCATATTATGGTGAATAATTTTATATTTAAATGTTTTAAAATTTTATTTTCCAGATTTTGGAATCTCTTTTTAAGGTATGTTCAATATATTGTAGTTTAAGCCTACTAAAATTATAATACAGAAATACATACTAATGAAGAAGAGGTTTCTAAGTTTTGAGGAAGTAAAAAGAACTCCAAAACCTGCAACTATATGTATTTTAAAATGTTATATTCCAGTTATATGTTGCATTAGCCCCATTCTGAACCCTAGGACAGGTGATGTTTGGTTCATGGCTAATATTTGATAGATGAAGATACACACACACACACACACACACCCATATGTTTGAGTAACTTGTCAATAAGTATTTCTTTTTTTTTTAAGTGGTTTCAGCTACAGGTCAATCAGATGGAAGAGGTAAGTATAACATTTCTTAATTGTGAATTAAATTGATATTTTGTCTGAGAATCAATTTGAAATTAGTTAAGAATTTTTGAATAACTATTGTTTATAATCTTTTGATTTAGGTAGAGAAGGAACAAAAGGTTAGAATAAAATGTTTCTCTGTGATTACACACTACATTCTCTATGTATCTGAGATGCTCTGAGTTTGACACATTCTTTCTCTTAAAAATAAATAATGGAAATTTAATTATCATTCTTTCCTATTTATGTAAAAGAGTAAGTGACAAGGGAAAATTTATGTCAGCTTAAACTTTTCTCCTGTATTTAAAACATATGTATGATATGATAATATGCTTATATAATTTTATATTGGTTTCACTTAAATTTAATGTTATTTTCATGTTTTCTTTTTGTACTTTAGATTTTCAGATGTCTTGTGACCATTTTGAAACTATTGGTCTCCAAACTTAAGCGCTTTTAATTCTATGTTGGGAAAGACTTTATGCGTTTTTTTTTTTTTTTTTTTAGTTTCTTTATTTATTTTGAAAGAGAGAGAGAAAGGGAACACGAGTAGGGGAGAGGAAGAGAGAAAACCCCAAACAGGCTCCATACTGTCAGTCCAGAGCCAGATGTGGGGCTTGAATCCACGACCTGTGAGATCATGACGTGAGCCAAAGTTGGACACTTAACCGATTGAGCCACTCAGGCACCCCCAGGCAACTCATTCTTGAACTACAAATTTCTAACTTATCAATTATTACTTTAATACTATTCTGGCCATTCTTCGACTTCATCAAGACCACTGGTTCATTAAGTCCTTTACCTTCCTGCAGTCTTTTTTACTTATTTTTCTTTTTAGCTTGGACAGTCGGTACTTAATCACAGTGAATTTCTTAACTTCCTAATATTGTTTACCTCTTTCTCTTTTCATTGTACTTGTCTATCAAAACTTAAACTTGAATAAGTGCAAATATTTACTCTTTGGGCCTTTAGCTTAGGTGTGAAACACTGATGAAGAAAGTAACACAATTATTCAGACATAATTATTCCAAATATTGCCTGGCAATTCTATTGCATTTCTGAAATGAATTTCAATCCTTTTCAGCCATCCATCATCTCAAACCTACACTTCCTCAGTCCTATTTTCATTTACAGTCTCAGCCAGTCACTTGAAATGCTTGATATTCAAGCCACGAGTTAGAACTCCTTCATTCCTGCTACCAAACACTTTATTTACATCCATGGTCATTCTCTCCTCTTTTCCTCTTATTTAACAGATATTGTTCTTCTTCCTACATAAGACTCATTCTTTTACTTCTTTTGGATCTTAAGAAATTTGATTAATCATTCTTGTATATTAAACTTTTACTAACCAATTGTGTTCTTCCTTTCAGGTTTTAAATATGCTCATGTCTCCCTAATTTGATGCCATATTCCCTCCTTCTTTCTCAAAAAAGGCCTCCAGTTACTGGCCTTTTTCTCTTTTGCCCTTCATAAACAATTTTTAAAAACAATTTTATATGCAAATTTACTCATAAGGGAAACAGTTATTAGACTATTGTTGGGTGACTCAGGTAAGCATCTGACTTCGGGTCAGGTCATGATCTCACGGTTTGTGGGTTCAAGCCCCACATCAGGTTCTATGCTGACAGCTCAGAGCCTGGAGCTTGCTTTGGGTTCTGTGTCTCCCTCTCTCTCTGCCTCTTCCCTGATCACTCTCTCTCTCTCTCTCTCTCTCTCAAAAATAAATAAACATTTAAAAAATTAGATTATTGTTGAGGAATAAAGGCAAAATCAAAGATCAAGAGAGGAGAGAAAAAGCCTTGAAGATAGTTGAGGAACAATAAAACTAGTTGAGTCTTTTATAAAAAAATTATTAACTAATAAATTGGCACCTAGTGAAGAGGTTAATCAGGGCGTTTTCTCCTTGAAAGAGCCAACTAGGACTATCAAAAACAATTGGAGTTGTTTATGGATTTTCTATAAAAACTTAACAGTTTAGCTGAGGGACATACTTTACAGCTTCAGACCTCTCTATTTTTTTTTTTGGCATCGATTTATTATATATACTCTTTTTTTAATTTCCAAAGCATTTGTCAGCCTACCCTGCCTAGATTTTCTCTCTATAATGAAGAAAACATTCCGTATGGTTCTATGCAATTTTTTTATATTGTTAAATGCAATAGGAATTTTCTTTACCTCAGCTATAGTTGACATTGTTGATCATTTCATCTTTAAAACACTATTTCTTTTACTTTTGTGAATTACGCTTTCCTGGCTACTGTTTTACCTCTTTAGCCACCTTTATTTTATAACCACCTTTTTTAGAGCCACCTTTATTTTATAACCAATAAACATCTGAGTGCCTTGAGATTTCATTCTATGTCTTCTTGTTTTTTCTTTACTCAAAACTTACCCCCTAGGCAACCACAACCAGTTTTTCAATTTAAGTATTACCTTTATACTGGTAATTTAGAAATATACACCTCTTTCTCAAAACCATCCTCTGAACTCCAGATGGGTATATAATTACCTACTAGACTATTTCACCTCACACCCAATGGGTCAAAACCAAGAATTTTTTTTTACCCTTAAACTTATACTTCTTCCAGTGTTCCTTGTCTCAGTGAATGGTAGGAAAATCTATTCAGTTGGATAAACCAGAAATGTGGTGATTAACCTTGACAACTTGATTTCCTAATATTCAATACATTCCTGAGTCGTTTTGATTTTATGTCCTAAATAGCTGTCATATATGTCTCTCTTTCTCTGTATCTACTATTTACAGTTTAGTGCCAGTTACCATCATTTCCAGTATCTCTGAAATCCTGGTTTATGCATTCATATTCACAAGGAGGAATTTTTAGTATAGAACTAGACTTTTGATCCAGAATTCTGAATTTTTCAGTTTTAAAATCAATAATTAATTCTTTTGAATAATTGCTTAATTTCATGTGTATCAGATACATTGCCAAAGTGTTTGTATTATCTTATGCCTTTTGATGAATGGTTTCTTAAATATGTTTGATGGGTCATGTTTAAATATCACCGAAGATATCTGTTACAAATGTCCACTTCAGAACTCAAAGTCAGACTTACTGAATTAAAGTTCTTTTTGTATGTGTATAGGTTAGAAATATGTTTTTTAATAGGATTTCCTAGAGGATTATTATGTACACTAACATTTGAAAATCTTGGAATAATCTTGATTTTATTGCTGACACATTTTTTTTGTTAGTGCATGCTGGTGAGGTTAATGCCTATGGTCATGTTGCATCAACAGAGATACATGTTGAAGATACATGTTGTGATACAGAATGTATGGTGAGCTGCACTAGAGAAATGTAGGATAAGCACATAGGCTATGTGTTTCAGAGTGGTTCTGCTGGAACCTGTGGCAAGTAGGTCTCTTTGATGAACTCTTGTAACTGATAATCTCATTGTTTATTCCACATTCCTTTAATTCTGTGACATCATCTCTTCTCCCAGAAAGGACTCATGTTTAAGTTGAATTCCTAATAAAAATGCAATATATCAGTTAGGGCCTAATCAAAAGATATAAACTACACTGTAATCTGAATAGGGAAAGTTCAACATAAAGAATTATTAATATAGGAGAATCCCTACCAAAGAGGTAAAGACAACTCTAAAGAATATAGGGATAGAAGATATAAGGAACAGCCTCTATTGATAGGATGGAAGAAAAGCACTTAAAGAAAGAACAAATTTTAATACCCCCTTCCTTACCCTCTCCCTAACCCAGGGCTAAGGTTCAGACCTTGTGAAGAAGTAACAGCTGTCATCAGAGTTTTCTGGGGTGTCTTGCTGGTGGAACTGGGACTTACAGGGGAGCTGGCCATAAGGGTGATACGTTGGGAAGCCATCCTCTCTGGTATTAGGAAAAGCTATCTTCTGGGGAGGGGCTGTACCTCTTACTGTCTATAAGGGTGGCATGCTGGAAAGCTTCCCAAAGGAAGGTTCTGCACTGGTAGATTTTGTAAGAAGTTCTGGGAGAAGCTGCCTGAGGGAATGAGCCATGCCAGGGACCTTGTGAGGAAGACATCTCTGGGGTGGTGCTATTGAAACTTTTTGGAGGTGAGCTCTACTAGGTATACTATGCAGTACCCTAGGATTAAGCAGAGAGCAGAGAGAGATGACAGAACTAGGAAGAAAGCTGCTTCTTTCTGTAGTGTCTAGAACCCTCCATTGATAAAGGTTAACATGCTACCTATAAGAGAAATGTTCCACTATTGTAAGCATGGCAATGAAGAATAGATTTTTAATTTTTTTAAAGTTTATTTATTTTGAGAGGGAGACAGAGAAAGAGAGCAAGAGTGAGAGAGAGAGAGAGAGAGTGAGAGAATGAGTAGGGGAGGGGCAGAGAGAGAGGGAGATAGAGAATCCTAAGAAGGCTTCACACCGTCAGCGAAGAGCCCGATGTGGGGCTCAAACCCACGAACTGCAAGATCAGGACCTGAGCTGAAATCAAGAGTCAGTTATTTAACTGACTGAGACACCCAGGTGCCCCAAGAATGGATTTTTATTTATTTTATTTTTTATTACAATATATTTTATTATATTATTATGAAGCCATTGTTTTACCAGCCTGTCAGTGGAAACAGCAAAACTGGACACTCAAGCTTGTGAAGATATGTAAGAGTCCTTTTTTTTTAATTTAAATCTTTGTTTATTTATTTAAATTTTATGAATTCTTTATTTTTTATTTTTTTTCAAATTTATTTATATAATGTGTTCTTATCTGATTTGGCCATTTTTTAAAATATATAATTTATTGTCACGTTAGCTAACATACAATGTATACAGGTACTCCTGGCTTCAGGAGTAGATTCCGTGGTTTATCACTTACATACAACACTCAGTGCTCATCCCAACAAGTGCCCTCCTCAATGCCCATCACCCATTTTTCCCGCCCACCTGATCCCCCACCCCCATCAATCCTCAGTTTATTCTTTGTATTTAAGAGTCTCTTATGGTTTGCCTCCCTCTCTGTAACTATTTTTTTTCCTTGCCTTCCCCCATGGTCTTCTATTAAGTTTCTCAGATTCCACATATGAGTGAAAACATGGTATCTGTCTTTCTCTGACTGACTTATTTCACTTAGCATTAACCCCTCCAGTTCTATCCATATTGTTGCAAATGACAAGATTTCATTCTTTTTCATCACTGAGTAGTAGTCCATTGTATATGTATACCACATCTTTATCCATTCATCAGTTGATGGGCATTTGGGCTCTTTCCATAGTTTGCTATTGTTGATAGTGCTGCGATAAACCTTGAGGTCCATGTGCCGCTATGCATCAGCACTCCTGTACCCTTTGTATAAATTCCTAGTAGTGCAATTACTGGGTCATAGAGTAGTTCTATTTTTAATTTTTTTGAGTAACCTCTACACTGTTTTTCAGAGTAGCTGCACCAGTTTGCATTCCCACCAACAGTGCAAGATGGTTTCTGTTTCTCCACATTCTTGACAACATCTATTGTTTCCTGAGTTGCTAATTTTAGCCACCCTAACTGGTGTGGTTTTGATTTGTATTTCACTGATAATTAGTGATGTTGAGCATATTTTCATGTGTCTGTTAGCCATCTGGAAGTCTTCTTGGGAAATGTGTCTATTCATGTCTTCTGCCCATTTCTTCACTGGATTATTTGTTTTTGGATGTTGAGTTTGGCAAGTTCTTTATAGATTTTAGATATTAATCCTTTATCTGATGTGTCATTTGCGAATATCATTTCCCATTCTGTTAGTTGCTTTTTAGTTTCGTTGATTGTTTCCTTTGCTGTGCAGAAGCTTTTTATTGATGAGGTCCCAATAGTTTATTTTTGCTTTTATTTCCCTTGCCTTCAGAGAGGTGTTGAGTAAGAAGTTGCTGTGGCCGAGGTCAAAGAGGTTGTTGCCTGTTTTCTTTAGGATTTTGATGGTTTCCTGTCTCATATTTAGGTCTTTCATCCATTTTGAATTTATTTTTTATGTCTGGTGTAAGAAAGTGATCCAGTTTCATTCTTCTGCATGTTGCTTTCCAGTTTTTCCATCACCATTTGCTGAAGAGACTGTCTTTTTCCATTGGATAGTCTTTTTTGTTTTGTTGAAGATTAGTGTGCCATATATTTGTGGGTCCATTTCTGGGTTCTTATTCTGTTCCATTGGTCTGTGTGTCTCTTTTTGTGCCAATACCATACTGTCTTGAGATTACAGCTTTGTAATACAGTTTAAAGTCCGGGATTGTGATGCCTCCAGCTTTGGTTTTCTTTTTCAAGGTTACTTTGGCTGTTTGGGGTCTTTTTTGGTTCTATACAAATTTTAGGATTGTTTCCTCTAGCACTGTTATTTGATGGGGACTGCATTGAATGTGTCTATTGCTTTGGGTAGTATCGACATTTTAACAGTATTTGTCCTTTCTTTCTGTGAGTGTGGAATATTTTTCCATTTCTTTGTGTCTTAATTTCTTTCATAAGCTTTCTGTAGTTTTCAGTGTACAGATCTTTTATCTCTTTGGTTAGGTTTACTCCTAGGTATTTTACAGTTTTTGGTGCAGTTGTAAATGGGATCGATTTCTTGATAGCTTCTGCAGCTTCATTATTGGTGTACAGAAATGCAACAGATTTTCTATATTTTGGCTTTATATCCTGCAGCTTTGCTGAATTTGTGTATCAGTCCTAGCAGCTTTTTGGTGGAGTCTTTTCCATGTAGAGGAGCATGTCATCTGAAAAAAGTGAAAGTTTGACTTTTTCCTTTGCCAATATGGATTCCTTTTATTTCATTTTGTTGTCTGATTGTTTTTGCTAGGACTTCCAACACTATGTTAGACAACAGTGGCAAGAGTGGACATCCCTGTCATGTTCCTGATCTCAGGGAGAAAGCTGTCAGTTTTTCTCCATTGAGGATGATATTAGCTATGGGGCTTTCATATATGGCTTTTATGATGTTGAGGTATGTTCCTTCTATCCCAACTTTCTTGAGGGTTTTTATTAAGAAAAATGCTGTATTTTGTCAAATGCTTTTTCTGCACCTATTGACAGGATCATATGGTTCTCACCCTTTCTTCTATTAATGTGATGTATCACATTGATTGATTTGTAAATATTGAACCAGCCCTGCAGCCCAGGAATGAATTGCACTTGATTGTGGTGAATAATTCTTTTAATATACTGTTTAATTCGATTTACTAGTATTTTGTTGAGAATTTTTGCATCCATGTCCATCAAGGATATTGGTCTATAATTCTCCTTTTTAGTGGGGTCTCTGTTTGGTTTGGGAATCAAGGTGTAATGCTGGCTTCACAGAATGAGTCTGGAAGTTTTCCTTTTGTTTCTATGTTTTGGAACAGCTTCAGAAGGATAGGTATTAACTCTGCTTTAAATGTCTGGTAGAATTCCCCTGGGAAGTCATCTGGCTCAGGACTCTTATTTGTTAGGAGATTTTTGATAACTGATTCAATTTCTTTGTTGGTTATGGGTCTGTTCAAATTTTCTATTTCTTCCTGTTTGAGTTTTGGCAGCGTGTGAGTGTCTAACAATTTGTCCATTTCTTCCAGGTTATCCAGTTTGTTGGCATATAATCTTTCACAGTAAGAACGGATTTTTAGATGAGAGGGAATAAATTGATAACTGTGGCTGATTGCTACATCACTTTTTAGACTCCATTTATGGTTGGCTTTAGATTCCATTGATGATTTGGCAATGTATCTTATATACCAAACTATGTCTTCTCTTTGGGATCGTGCCTTTGTCCATAGAGATTCCATACATCTCTTCCAATTGTTCTGCATCCCCCAGTTTCAGACTTCCAGAACATTGCCCAGTGTTTAATTCTCGCTATTATATCCTAATTCCATTTCAAGTAGCCATTACTAAAATTAAGTCTTTTAAATTCCCATTACTAGAATTTATCTTTGCTAGGTTTAAGGACTATGCCTTGACTACTACTTTTTTTTTTTTTGTCTTTTTAGCTTTCCCTCCTATCATAAGTGTCAGAAGTACGTATGTGTGTGGATCTCTGCTAGTCTGTAAATTTTTTTTTTAACCTCCATTGCTATTCTGCTTATATCTCCACATACTGGCTGTTTTGGTGTTTCTTTAATTTTTTTATTTGTTTTTGTTTGTTTGTTTGTTTTGTTTTTTTGGATGTGGGGGCATTCATCTAGATGAACTTCTTTAAATAGACATTGCCTAGAATACCAGTTATGGTCTATCATCTTATTTAATGGATCCTACTGATTCTCCTGACTGCTCATTATTTTGTAGCTTGGTCTGTTCAAAAAGTCTTGGGACATCCAAATGGTTCTCAGTTTTCTACATACAAACTGAGAAATGCCAGTTTCATAGACTTTTATATATTTCTGGGAGTTAGTAGTAGAAAGTATTGCTTTTGAGAGCAAATTATTGTCTTTCCATATTTATCACAGGTAAGAGTATTCTTAAAAAGGTTTTTGGGGAAGCAATTACTTTAGAATTCTCGTATAAATATTTTGAATTATCTTTAATAGGTCTTATTATAATTGTTATTGAACTTGCTTAAAATTCTCATATATTAATAAACAGAAGACTGGATTTGAGTTTTGACATGTAAAAGTCAACTCTTAGCTATAATTCTGTTGCTAGATAGTTACTAAATTATATTTATAAAATATTAGTATTTGATTATAGTTATAGATAAAAATATAAAAATTATTTAACTATGGTAAATGATGAAATTTCTTTGAGATATAGGAGCAAAATGGGTATTTCCTAAGTAACTGGTTAATTTTATTGTTTAGGTAAGTAAAGATCAAACTTTTTTAGAAGCAGAGTTTCCAGCACCGAACAAAACAGTCAGTTTAAGCATTTCACATATAGTAAAGCAGGTGCAAAAACTAGAACAACTGAAAAATCGTCTTAAACAAAAGTCTACACACTCCTTGAAAACCTTGTCTAAACCCAAGTAAGTAAAATATAAGAGTCAATAGAATTCAAAACAATAAGAGTGGGTATAAAGTAGTACATATGTAAGGTAATGATTCAGATATTATGCTGTATGTAGTTTCTAAATCATATCAAATAGTCTGGTCAGCTTGCTCCTAGTTGAAAATTTTAACAGTTTGAAGTGGCACTGGCCAATCAGTAGTCACTAGTCACATGTGGCTACTAAAATTAAAATTCAGTTCAATTTAATTAAAAAATCAATTCTGTGGTCACACTACCCACACTTCAAATGCTTAGTAGCCACATGTGGCTGTTGCTAGAAAGTTCTGTTGGGCATGGCTGGCTTAAATATCTGGCTTTTAAAATATTTTCTCAGTTTGATTATATAGCTTCTATAGTAAATAGGAAACTAAGATAAAATTGTTTATAAACAGCATCATTAAAAATTTCTTAGGGACAGTGATATGTTCCAAAGAATAATTCCCTACTTTCTAGTTATGGAAATCCCTTTTTTGACAGATGGGAGAAAGATTCAAATGAATGATTACAATGACACTCCTATTATCTGTTGACCCTGACTTTTGATATTTGAGATTTATCTGTCTTAAATTAAATAGATGACTAAAGTATCATCACAGAATACCTTTTAGGACTTTTTTTACACCTCACATAGTTACTTTTTGTGTGTGTGGTGAAAACACTTCAGGTACACTTTCTTAGCAAATATGAAGTGTACATCAATATTGTTAACTGTAAACAGCATACTGTACATTAGATCTCTGATATATTCAACTTTTGTTATTTTTTATCTTATTTTTTATTTTAATTACATATTGTTAATATACAGCCTTATATTAGCTTCAGGTTTACAATATAGTGATTCAGTAGTTCCATACTGGTGCTTATCATGACAGATGCACTCCTTAACCCCCATCACTTATTTTACCTATCCCTCCTCCCACCTCCCCTCTTATAACCATCAGTTTGTTCTCTATAATTAAGTCTGTTTTTTAATTTGTCTTTTTTTTTTGCTTTTTTACCATTTGTTTCTTTTTTAAAAGTTTATTTTGAGAGACAGTGTGAGTGGGGGAGGAACAGAGAGAGAGGGAGAGAGAGAGGATCCTAACCAGGCTTCATGTTCTCAGTGTGGAGCCTGATGTGAGGCTCAGTCTCGTGAACTGAGAGATCATGAACTGAGCTGAAATCAAAAGTCGGACACTTAACTGACTGAGTCACCCCAGGGACCCCTGTTTTGTTTCTTAAATTCCACATATGAGTGAAATCAGAGGGGTTGCTCTTGGCAAGAAGGCAGGGCAAACAGCCTGTGGACATACAGCGTGGAAACAGTGATCTGAAGAGCACTACTTTCTGAGATATGCACTCTAATGCCCCAATTTTAATAGATGAAGAAACTGAAGATTAGAGGCATTAAGTAACTTAACCAAGGTCATAAAATTAGCAAGTGGGTAAGACAAGTTTTGAGCCATGCAATTTGTCTCTAGAACTTGTGCTTTTAACAATTTCACCATTAAAAAAACCTCCTATTTTACTCAATTTACTTATGCTATTTTTGTTAATATTGTTGTTGATATACCAATTATATTCATGGAATATATAGAATTTGTAGAATTACATAATGTGATTTTATACTCATTTGCTTGCTACTAATTAATTTACCTTAGTGTCTGCAAATAAAAGTTAAAGAATATGTTAAATTTTATTTTATAAACTGCATAATATCTAGAGCATATGTTCTATTTATTAAGTATAATTTAAATTCTTATTCTTTGATAATAATTATATGTTGTACTTTGATAATAATTATATGTTGTATTTATTGAAACTTAAACAGGAATACTGAAAAATTACCAGGAATATTACAAAGTTATGAAACTGCACAACAGATAATTGAAGGTGATAATATTTTATACATGTTTAGCATATATAAGTTTTTCTATATTATATTAACATTTGAGACTTACAGTTTAGAATTTAAATCCATAAAATTATACAATAGTAAATTTAAAAAGATATTCAATAACGAGTTTGATATTTTCAATAAAAGTTCTTGTTTCAGATTCTGGGAGTTGTACAAAACAAACCTTGATTGTTACCACCATAAAATACACAACTTAGTAAGGACACAAGCACATTATGTATCATTTTAATATAGTATAATACATGATAATGCATGATAAAGGTTATGTGTAATTTTCAGTGGATCCACAGAAAGCCAATTTGTTCAACCTGAGGGAGTTGGAAAGATTTTATGCAACTGTAAAGGACATAGGATCCTTTACAGAATAGGATCTAGTCAAATGAAGAAGGGAGATATCTGGTGTTTTACAAAGAGGATCTAGTATAAGCAAAGAGGATGAATAGAGAATTGCAAATGGAATGGTATTAGAATGTGAAGCTATAAGTAGGGATAAGGTAAGAGAGAGCCTAGTCAGAGGGATTGGATACTGTGCTAGGGAATCTTTTTTTTTTTTTTCTCCGTATATAATAGGGAATCACTGAAGACTTTTTGTAAGGAAGTGATATTGGTGGATTTAATTGTAGACATATTTTTCTGGCCACATTGTAGAAGCTATCTTTGGGGACTAGGAATAGGAAAGGGAAGTTATTGCTGTGTTTTAGATGTGTGTGATAAGTTCTTATATTAGAGCATAAACAAACAAGAATAGGGGCAGATTTGAGAATATTTCCTGGTAAAAATACCAAAACTTGGTGATTAGATATGAAAGAAAGGGAGATTAAATCATGGTAACATTAATAGAATATGAGGGAAAACAAGTGTTTGTTGAGAAAATAAGTTTATATCTCTCAGTTGTTATATACATTCATTCAGATATTACCATTTGGTGCCTGATTGGAAGGCTTTCCAGTGTTGGGAGCTCTATTGTTTTTCTTAGAGTTTTCATTAAACTCAATATATATAATTGATATTTGAAACAGATGACAAATTTACTATTATTTCAGAATTCATAAAAACCCACCCAAGTGAAGAATTTATAGATGTTTCTGCAACTGATCCACGTAAGTTTCCACTCATTTAAACATTATTGTGTTAATAACTTATGTTGAGTGTATTAATTTCTATAGTTTTCTATAATTTAAAGTTATTATTCAGGTAATAACATAGATTCTCTGGAGTTTGGAACCATACAGTTGAACTGGCTATCAAGCAAGTATTAAAATTCCTAATTAAGGCTATATGCTATAAAAAATAGACTCATTTTTGAGGATGGAGAAATTTTAGTTGTGATTAGAGTATACTGCTGAAATGTGCCAGGCCTTTGAGATGGAACAGTGATAAACTAAAAGGTCATTTGTAGATTTTGTTTCTATGAATTATAGATCATCTCATATGCACTAATTCTTTGACAACAGCTGAGTACCTATCAGTTCATGAGTATAAAGAGCTGTTAGAACTACTCTGTTAAACTTCTGACTACTTGTCACCAGAAAGGAGAAACTACCTTGTTTATGTCAAGATACTGGAAAGAATTTTGAAACAATCATGTAATATATGCTATAGAATACAATTTATATTATGTTAGAAAATAAAATTTGCTTAGAAAAGGTTGATGGGAATCCTGTTCTCATTCCACTTCAGGTTTAAACCCTAATGTTCCCATATTTAAAACAAGAGCTTTAATTTAACAATGATTAATTCTACAGCTTGATTCTACAGTGCTCCCAAGTTCTGTAGAGACCTTTGATCCAAAAGTCCTGACTGACTACATGGGTAGAAAGATATCTAGAGCTTTGGAGCAGGCAGAGAAAGTTTCTTTCTACATCAAGGGAAACTCTCTGCACATCTATAGGTCTCTCTCTCTCTCTCTCTCTCTCTCTGTCTCTCTCAATCTGTGCAGCTGTATTCTCTCTAATACTGTGCCCTGTGAATTCTAGCTGCTTTGGGCTTTCAAAACTCTAAAATTTGTCTCTGAACTCCAGGAGAGCAGTAGACTCTGTTTGGGTCTCCCTTCCTTATGCTGTGGCCTGGAAACTTCAGGAAGTAAGATGGGGTTATCAAAGGACTCTGTTCCTTTGTTTTAATTCTGCTTGTTTTCCAATGTCTGAATATTTCTGTTTCACATATTTCCTCCAAGATTTTAATTGGTTTAAGGTGAAAGAATAATTCTAGTCTGTGATGCTTCTTCATGGACAAAAACAGAAGTCTCTATGCCCACTTATAGGCTTATTGAAACACATCCTCTAACCACAAAACCAAAAGAATTAAATACAATAGTAGAAATGTTACTGATGACTTAAAAATGTTCTCTTTCTTTTTGTCTGTCTGTCTGTCTCTGTCTCTTTCTTCATTCATTCATTTAATTGAGGTATAATCGACATACAACATTACATTAATTTCAAGTATATGATATTTGTATAATTTGCAAAATGATCATCACAATAAGTCTAGTTAAATTACGAGAATTTTTGTTCTTGTGATGAGAACTTTTAAGATCTACTCTCTTAGTAACTTTCAAATATGCAATACGGTATTATTAGCCACAGACACCATTCTGTACATTACATCCCATGACTTATTTATTTTATAGCTGAATAAAATATCTTTTGCACCTTTTGACCTCCTTCACCCCACCTCCACCCCCCCACTCATCATACATACATACATGTTCAACATACATATATGTTCTGTGTATCTATGAGCTATCTTTTTCCATGGCAGCTGCCTCAGTCCCTGGGTTCCTTTGGCATAGATCTTCTCTCCCTCAGTATTGTTCAGTTTTACTTGTATATGCTTTCTTTTTCTTTTGTACACTTTTCATCTTCTCCAGCCAAACTTTATTCTATTCCCAGTCTCTAAATTTGATATCATAGCCTAATCAACAAGGCAAAAGTTACCTTTGTATTCCACTCCGGGTTTATACTACTATTTAATTTGATATAGCTTCATCATAATTAATGGATTTATTTTTTTCACGACAGTTTTAGGTTTATGGAAAACTTGAGCAGGAAGTACTGAGCTCTCAATACCCATTCTTTGCTGCCTACTCCCTGCACAAAGTTTTATTAACATTTTTCATTAGTGTGCTACAGTTGTTAAAATTGATAAACCAATACAATACAATATTAATACAATATCATTAACTAAAGTCCACAGTTTACATAGGGCTCAATCTTTGTGCTATAGAGTTCTATAGGTTTTGACAAATGTATAGTGTCATGTATCTACCATTACAGTATCATACAGACAAGTTTCACTGCCTTGAATCACATGTCTATCTGTCCATTTATCCCTCCATCCACCTGAGTGCTTGGCAATCATTAATCTTTTGGATATGTCAAAAATGGCATATATTTGGACTCATACAGTCTTTCTTTTACTTAGCAATATGCATTTAAATTTCCTCCTTAATGATTTTTGTGGTTTTATGGCTCATTTCTTTTTGTTAATGAATAATAATTCATTGTATGGATGTACCATAGTTTGTTTAACCCATTCATCTACTGAAGGACATTTTGGTCGCTTCTAAGTTTTTGAATTAAGGAAAAGTTGCTACAAATTTAGTTTTGTGTGTGTGTTTGGACATTTTTTTAACTCATTTGGGTAAATACCAAGGAGTACAATTGCTGGATCATATAGTAAATGTGTGTTTAGTTTTGTAAGAAACTGTTAAACCATCTTGCAAAGGGACTGTATCATTTTGTATTTCCACCAACAACGAGTATGAGAATTCCTATTGCTCTGTATCTTTGTCAACATTTAGTGGTATCAGAATTTTGGATTTTAGCCATTCTAGAAGTTTTTAGTGGTGTCTCATTGTTCTAATTTGTAATATCTGATGTTGAGATTTTTTCATACTTTTTTTGCCATCTTTGGTGAGGTATTCATATCTTTTACCCATTTAAAAATTTATTTATTTATTTATTTTACTTTCTAGAATTTATTTTTTTATAGTTTACATCCAAGTTAGTTAGCACATGGTGCAATGAATTCAGGAGTATATTCCTTAAGCCCCTTACCTATTTAGCCCAGCCTTCCTCCCACAACCCCTCCAGCAACCCTCTGTTTGTTCTCTGTATTTAAGAGTCTCTTATGTTTTATCCCCCTCTCTGTTTTTATATCATTTTTGCTTCCCTTCCCTTATGTTCCTATATTTTGTATCTTAAAGTCCTCATGTGAGTGAAGTCACATGATAGTTGTCTTTCTCTGACTAATTTTGCTTAGCATAATACTATCTAGTTCCATCCATGTAGTTGCAAATGGCAAGATTTCATTCTTTTTGATTGCTGAGTAATACTCCACGGTTTATATATACCACATCTTCTTTTTTTTCAATTTCTGCTTTTTTATTTTTTTATTTTTATTTTTTTAACTTTATAGTTTATTGTCAAGTTGGTTTCCATATAACACCCAGTGCTCTTCCCTACAAGTGTCCTCCACCCTGATCATCACCCTATACCACATCGTCTTTATTCATTCATCCATTGATGGAAATTTGGGCTCTTTCCATACTTTGGCTATTGCTGATAGTGCTGCTATGTGCCCCTTTGAAACAGCATACCTGTATTCCTTGGATAAATACCTAGTAGTGTAATTTCTGGGTTGTAGGGTAGTTCTATTTTTAATTTTTTGAGAAGCTCCATACTGTTTTCCAGAGTGGTTGCACTAGTTTGCATTCCCACCAGCAGTGCAAAAGAGATCCTCTTTCTCCACATCCTTGCCAACATCCGTTGTTGCCTGAGTTGTTAAAGTTAGCCATTCTGACCTGTGTGAGGTGGTATCTCAATGTGGTTTTGATTTGTATTTCCTGGAGGATAAGTGATGTTGAGCATTTTTTGATGTGTCTGTTGGCCATCTGGATGTCTTCTTTGGAGAAGTGTCTGTTCATGACTTTTGCCCATTTCTTCACTGGATTATTATTTGTTTTTTGGGTGTTGAGTTTGAGAAGTTCTTTATAGATTTTGGATGCTAACCCTTTATTCGAGATGTCGTTTGCAAGTATCTTCTCCCATACTGTCAGTGGCCTTTTAGTTTTGCTGACTGTTTCCTTCGCTGTGCAGAAGTTTTTATTTTTATGAGATCCCAATAGTTCATTTTTCCTTTTGTTTCCCTTGCCTCCGGAGATGTGTTGAGTACGAAGTTGCTGTGGTCGAGGTCAAAGAGGTTTCTTACCTGCTTTCTCCTCGAGGATTTTGATGGCTTCCTGTCTTACGTTTAGGTCTTTCATCCATTATGAGTTTATTTTTGTGTATGGTGTAAGAAAGTGGTCCAGGTTCATTTTTCTGCATGTCGCTGTCCAGCTTTCCCAGCACCACTTGCTGAAGAGACTATTCTGTTGGATATTCTTTCCTCCTTTGTCAAATATTAGTTTGCCAAACATTTGTGGGTCCATTTCTGGGTTGTCTATTCTGTACCATTGATCTGAGTGTCTGTTTTTGTGCCAGTACCATACTGTCTTGTTGATTACAGCTTTATAATAGAGGTTGAAGTCCAGGATTCTTATGCCTCCTGCTTTGATTTTCTTTTTCAAGATTGCTTTAGCTATTTGGCGTCTTTTCTGGTTCCATTCAAATTTTAGGATTATTTGTTCTAGCTCTGTGAAGAATGCTAGTGTTATTTTGATAGGGATTGTATTGAATATGTAGGTTGCTTTAGGAAGTATTGACATTTTAACAATATATGTTCTTCCTATCCAGGAGCATGGAATAGTTTTACATTTTTTTGTGCTGTCTTCAATTTCTTTCATAAGCTTTCTATAGTTTTTCAGTGTATAGATTTTTTACCTTTTTGGTTAGATTTATTCCTAGGTATTTTATGGTTTTTGGTGCAATTGTCAATGGGATCGATTCCTTGATTTCTCTTTCTGTTGCTTCATTATTGGTGTATAAGAATACAACCGATTTCTGTGCATTGATTTTATATCCTGCCACTTTGCTGCATTCATGGATCAGTTATAGCAGTTTTTTTGGTGGAATTGTTTGAGTTCTATATAAAGAGTATCATGTCACCTGTGAAGAGTGAAAGTTTTATTTCCTTGTGGCCGATTTGGAGACTTTTGTTTCTTTGTGTTGTCTGATTGCTGAGGCTAAGGCTTCCAATACTATGTTGAATAACAGTGGTGAGAATGGATATCCCTGTCTTGTTCCTGACCTTAGGAAGAAAGCTCTCAGATTTTCCCCACTTAGAATGATATTAGTGGTTGGTTTTTTTTTTT
>CM053571.1:104583801-104682700 GCA_028646485.1 Cryptoprocta ferox | reverse complement strand
GCTATAATTTGATCGAGTACCCCTTCAGAACCTTTTTCTCTTTCCTCATCTTTGGGAATTCCTATGATACGGATATTGTTCTGTTTGATTGTATCACTCAGTTCTCGAATTCTCTTTTCGTGTTCATGTAACACTTTCTCTTTTCCTCGGCTTCCTCTTTTGCTATAACTGTGTCTTCTAATTCACTTATTCTCCTCTCTGCCTCTTCAATCCGTGCAGTGGCTGCCTCCATTTTGTTATGCACCTCATTTATAGCCTTTTTTAACTCATCACAGCTATTTTTAAAGTCCCGAGTCTATGTATCAATAGCTTCTTTGATGTTTTTTTCAAGTCCAGCAATTAATTTTATGACAATTGTTCTAAACTCTTCTTCAGTTATGTTGTTTAAGCCTGTTTTGAGCACTTCTGTGGCTGTGACTTCTTCCTGGAGTTGCTTTAGAGGAGAGTTCTTTTGTTTCATCATTTTGGCTAGCTTTCTGTCTCTGGTCAGTTTAAAAACTCGTTATGTACTGTGCACCTGTTAGTATTGCTCTATTAAAGGAGGCTCATTGACTCTCCAGGGCCTGTCATTTCAGAAAGTGTTCTTTTAATGGTGTCTCTCGGTTTCTCTTGTTGTGCCTTTGATTATTTTATTTCCCTGGTGAGTGATATCTGGGACTCTCCACCACGTGTACTTTGGCTTGTTTCTTGAGATATCCCTGAAAAGGAAACAGACTAGCATACAGGGAACAAAAGCATGCACACACACAGACAAATCAAACAAACAAGAAAGCCAAAAGGCGAAAGGAAGTAAAGAAAAGGAAAGGAAAGAAAAGAAAAGAAAGAAGAGAAGAGAAGAAAAGAGAGAAGAAAAAGAAACAAAAAGAAAAACAAAAAGAAAAACAAGGTGGGGACAGAGACAGCAAAAGACTGTGGACAGTCTAAAAGCATATAACCAGCCATGAGGAGAGATAAGAATATGCTAAGGGAAATATATTTGGATCGCAGCAGAAAAGAAAGAGAAGCAAAGAAAAAAGGAAAAATAAAAGAAAAAAAAAGACAACTCCTCTGTGCGGATGGGCGTGGTCTGGCGTCAGGTCAGGTCTTGGGGGCTGCTCTCTCCGAGGCCCTGCCTTGGTGGTTGCGGGGAGAAGTATGGCGCTGCTTCAAAGCTTTGCTGAAACCAAGAGTTGCAAGCCGCTCTTCTGAGTCCGATCTACCTGTGCCATGGGTGAGCCAGACTGTATTCTCCAAGCTCCACCTCACTTCCAAATCCTAGTCCTTGCAGTTGAACACTGTCACTGGGGATGAGATGCGTTCCCGCTGGCGGCCGGCCTCCCGGCCTGGCTTGCGCTGCCCTTTTCGCGGCCGCTGCTGCCGCTGCTGCTTTTCAAGGTGCTTTTCTTAGCGCCCCTGCCACCGCCTTTCACACCGCCGCCGCCTGTACCTGTGCCGCCGCCTTTCGCGGTGCTACTTGGAATGGATGCCGCTGCCGCTGCGCCCAAGGAAGAATTCGCCGGCCAGATGGGACGAATTTCTCTCCCCGCGCCCGGCAGTTATATATGGGGAGATGGGCGAGTTTTTCCTCCCTTAGAGATGGTTCTATGAGCGTTTTCCGTCTCTCTTTCTCTTCCTCTGGTCTCTCCGGGGCACAGCGCACTCTCCCTGTCTTGGGCTGGGGCTCCTGCCCCCTGCACCACCGGGACCCGCCCGACCCCTAATTTCCCAGATCACAGTCACTCACTCAGGCATCTTTGAGGTTGTCTTCTTTCTGGCGTCTGTTTCTTCTTTCCCCCACCTGCAAATCCGAGTTTTATCCCTTCAGTCCTTCTCAGTTCAATCCATGCGGGCTTGCACGGATTACAGAGCTCCCTGCTTCTCCTCCATCTTGCCCGCGTCCAGCGGTTGGTCTTTTGTATATGACTTTTATGATCTTGAGCTATGATCCTTCTTATCCCTTCTTTCTTGAGGGTTTTTATCAAGAAAGGATGCTGTATTTTGTCAAATGCTTTCTTTGCATCTATTGAGAGGATCATGTGGTTCTTGTCCTTTCTTTTATTGATGTGATATATCACATTGATTGATTTGTGGATATTGAACCAGCCCTGCATCCCATGTATAAATCCTACTTGGTTGTGGTGAATAATTTTTTTAATGTATTGTTGGATCCAGTTGGCTAGTATCTTGTTGAGGATTTTTATATTCATGTTCATCAAGGAGATTGGTCTATAGTTTTCCTTGATAGTGGGGTCTTTGTCTGGTTTTGGAATCAAGGTAATGCTGGCTTCATAGAAAGAGTTTGGAAGTTTTCCCTCCACTTCTATTTTTTGGAATAGCTTCAAGAGAATAGGTGTTAACTCTTCTTTAACTGTTTGCTAGAATTCCCCTGGAAAGCCATCCAGCCCTGGAGTCTTTTGTATTTTTGGGAGTTTTTGATTACTAATTCGATTTCTTTACTGGTTATGGGTCTATTCAAATTTTCTATTTTTCCTGTTTCAGTTGGGGTATTTTATATATTTCTAGGAATTTTATGCATTTCTTCCAGACTGCCCATTTTATTGGGGTATAATTGCTTGTAATATTCTCTTATTATTGTTTTTATTTCTGCTGTATAGGTTGTGATCTCTCTTCTTTCACTCTTGATTTTATTTATTTGGGTCCTTTCCGTTTTCTTTTTGATCAATCTGGCTAATGGTTTATCAATTTTGTTAATTCTTTCAAAGAACCATCTTCTGGTTTCATTGATCTATTCTGTTGTTTTTTGTCTTGTTTTGGTTTGGTTTGGTTTGGTTTTGGTAGCATTGATTTCTGCTGTAATCTTTATTATTTCCTGTCTTCTGCTGGTTTTGGGTTTTAACTGCTGTTCTTTTTCCAGCTCTTTAAGGTGTAAGGTTAGCTTGTGTATCTGTGACCTTCTTCCTTCTTTTGGAAGACCTGGATTGCTATAAACTTCCCTCTTATGACTGCCTTTGCTGCATCCCAGAGGTTTTAGGCTGTACTGTTATCATTTTGATTGACTTCCATGGCTTTCATTGGCTTTCCTCTTTAACTTCTTGGTTAGCCCATTCATTCTTTAGTAGGATGTTCTTTAGTCTCCAAGCATTTTTTATCTTTCCACATTTTTTCTTGTTGTTGATTTCAAGTTTCATAGTGTTGTGGTCTAAAAATATGCATGTTATGATCTTGATCTTTTTGTAATAATTTGTACTAATTTTGGGCTAATTTGTGTCTCAGGATGTGATTTATTCTGGAGAACATTTCATGTGCACTGGAGAAGAATGTATATTCTGCTACTCTAGGATGAAATATTCCCAGTATATCTGTTAAGTCTCTCTGGTTCAGTGTGTCATTCAAAGCCATCGTTTCCTTGTGGATTTTCTGTTTAGATGATCTGCCCATTGCTGTAAGTGGGGTGCTGAAGTCCCCTACTATTATCATATTATTATCAATGAATCCCTTTATGTTTGTGATTAATTGATTTATATATTTGGGTTCTCCACATCTGGAGCATAAAAGTTTACAATTGTTAGATCTCCTTGGTGGATAGACCCCTTACTTACGATATAATGCCCTTCTTCATCTCTTGTTACAGTCTTTTTTTTTTTTTAAGTCTAGATTTTCTGATATAAGTATGGCTAATCTGGCTTTCTTTTGGTGGCCGTTAGCATGATAGATGGTTCTGCATCCCCTTACTTTCAATCTGAATCTGTCTTTAGTCTAAAGTGGGTCTCTTATAAACAGCATATAGATGGATCTTGTTTACTTATCCATTCTGTTACCCTATGGCTTTTGATTAGAGCATTTAGTCTACTGACGTTTAGAGTGGGTATTGAAAGATATGATTTTATTGCCATTATATTGCCTGTAGAGTTGAAGTTTCTGGTGGTGTTCTCTGGTCCTTTCTAGTCTTTGTTACTTCTGTTTTTTTTTTTTTTTTAATCTGTCATTTCTCTTCTCAGAGAGTCCCCCTTAAAATTTCTTGCAGGGCTGGTTTAGTGGTCACTAACTCCTTTAATTTTTGTCTGGGAAACTTTTATCTCTCCTTCTATTTTGAATGACAGCCTTGGTGGATAAAGAATTCTTGGCTACATATTTTTCCAATTCAACACATTAAATACATTCTGCCACTCCTTTCTGGCCTGCCAAGTTTCTGTGGGTAGGTTTACTACAAACCTGATCTGTCTTCCCTTGTAGATTAAAGACTTTTTTCCCCTTGCTGCTTTCATGATTCTTTTCTTGCCTGAATATTTTGTGAATTTGACTATGATATGCCTCGTTGATGGTTAGTTTTTGTTGAATCTTGTGAGAGTCCTCTGTGCTTCCTGGATTTTGATGTCTGTGTCTTTACCCAGGTTAGATAAGTTTTCCCGTATGATTTCTCACATAACCCTTCTACCCCTTTTTCTCTCTCTTCATCTTCTGGGCCCCCTATGATTCTGATGTTGTTCCTTTTACTCCTCATATGTACACTGTGAGCAAGGTGTACATTGGCATAATGACTTTGAAAAATAGCTTTTCTTTATCTAATTAAGTTGCAGATGTGCATACCCTTAAACTCTTCTTTTATAGCCTTATTGATATATAATTGATATATAACGTTATATAAGTTTAAGGTAATCAAAATGATTTGATACACATATATTGCAAAATGTTTACTGCAATAAGGGTAGTTTATTCATCAGGTGTCTCTTGTAATTACCATTTTGTTGGTGGTGTTGTTTCGGTGAGAACATTAAAGCTCTACTCTCATAGCAGCTTTCAAGGATACAATACAGTATTAACTACTGTCACCATGTTGTATATTTGATTCCCAGAACTTATTCATATTATAACCAAAATAACCTTTGACCAACATCTCCCCATTTCCCCCATGGCACAGCTCCTGGAAACCACCATTCTACTCAGTTTCTTTTTCAATATTTTATATTCCACATGTAAGTGAGATCATATAGTATTTGTTTTTCTCTTTCTGAATTATTTCACTTAGCATAATGTCCTCGAGGTCCATCTGTGTTGTCACAAAGGGCATAATTTCCTTTTTTTTATGGCAGAATAATTTCCATTGAATGTATATGTGTATGTACACACACACACACCTCATATTTTATTTATTCATTCATCTGTCTATGGACTTCTAGATTGTTTCTGTGTGTTGGATATTGTAAATAATGCTGCAGTGGGTGTGGGAGAGCAGATATTTCTTTGAGACAGTGATTTCATTTTCTTTGTATATGTACCCAGAAGTAGGATGGTTGGATCATACAATAGTTTTATTTTTAATTTTTTGAGGGATAGACTGTTTTCCATAGTGGCTGTGCCAGTGCACATTTCCACCAACAGTGCACCAGGGTTCCCTTTTCTGTACACCTCACCAACAACTGTTATCTCTTGTCTTTTAGATAATAGATATTCTGACAGATGTGCGATGATGTCTTATTGTTGTTTTGATTTACATTTCCCTGATGGTTAATGTTGTTGAGCACATTTTCAAGTACCTGTTACCATTTGTATGTCTTCTTTGGAAAAATGTCTTTTCAGGTCTTCTGTCCATTTTTAATTTGATTTAAAAAACATATTTTAGATATTAACTTCTTATTAGACATATGGCTTGCAAATACTTTTCCCATTCCATAGTATGCCTTTTCATTTTGTTCATGTTGTCCTTAGCTGTGAAGAAACTTTTTAGTTTGATGTAGTCCCACTTTTTCTTGTTGTTTATTTATTTCATTGTGTTCTTCAACTCCAAAATTTCTATTTTTTTAAATTATTTGTATCTCTTTGTTGACCTTCTCATTTTTCTCTTATATTATTTTCCCTATATCATGAAATTGTTTGTCTGTGTTCTCTCGTAGCTCTCTGAGCATCTTCAGAAAAAGTATTTTGAATTCTTTGTTGGGAAAGTCCTATATCTTTGTTTCTTTGGGGTCAATGACTGGGGATTTACTATATTCCTTTGGTGGAGTCATGTTTTCCTGATTCTCTGTGGTTCCTGTATTCTTGCATAGTTGTCTTCACATTTGAAGAAGCAGTTACCTGTTTTAGACTTTATGGACTGAATTCAGTAAGGAAAGATCTTCAACTGCAGGTGGGGGAATGCTGAAAAGTGCCATGACCCCATGTCTAATACTGTGGGGCCAAGTGAGGGGGGCCATGTGGCAGAACCAGGTGTGCGGATATTGTGATTTACCAGCTCAAGCCATTTCAGTCCACAGCATCAACAATATCATGGTCCTTGGCAAATATTGCAGAGATCTGCAGAGACTTCAGAGGATTTTGAGGTGCTCAGAATTGTTTCTAGGGTCAACTGCAAGGGACCAGGGCAATCATTCAGTCGTATGGCCAGAGTGGTGTACACACTCTTGGCCGAGGGCCTCAACAGGAGTGTATGTAATGGCAGTGTCCAGTTGTAAAAACATATGTAGTGGTGGGGGCCAGAGAAGATGGCAAGGGCTGAGGCCAGTTGTGGGCACACAACACAGATAGCTTGGGTAACCTGACCGTCTGTGTGCACTGCTGTGGCTTCTGGGTTTTGCTATAGGCCCACAAGCACTGGAGGCTGGTAATAGGCCAGGGATGTGTGGGTGCATAGTTTGGAGGGTCTAGCTACTGATGAATGCAGTGGTGCAGGATAGTGACAGAAGACAGAGCCTGTTCTGCAGAGGCCTTCAAACAGCTGCGAGGATCTGGCTATTGGAAGTGCTCTTCTGTGACTGCATAGTCTCCCTCTGGCATGTGCATGGCAGTAGAGGCTGGTTGAGCAGGAGGCATGCAGATATACAACTGGAGGTTCTATCCCTGAATGAGCACATGGTGGTGGATATCAGCCACGGGGATCTAGGCTAGTGTTTTGCACTCCCATGGCCACACAGTCTTGGGCTAGATTCTGGTGTGGTTCTTGGGCTTCAGTGGTGGTGGTAGTGTGTGTGTGTGTGTGTGTGTGTGTGTGTGTGTGGATTGGGGAGAAACATTAGCCATTGCAAATACCTGTGGGACAAAACGAAGTGAAATTTGCAGGGCATTCTCAGTAGCTGTGCTGGACATTGGTTTCTTCAGCGATGAAAGCTGCTGTGGTCATCTGTGGAGCAGGTCACAGGGAACTACAGTGACTCACAACTGTGGCTTATATTGGTAGCACCTGCTCTTTTCCCTTGTTCCTAGCTATATTCATATGTCCCCGCTTTACCTGTCTCTGGGTGGGGTGAAACCTAAGTAGATCCTTTATGGAGTAGAGGAAATGCTCACCCAACTCTTATTTTTTTTTAATTTTTTTTAAACATCAGGGGAACTCTTTCTAGCTGGGGAGTTCCATTTTGGTGCTAAGTAATGGTGGCTTGGGGGATAGGATGACATAGGCAAAAGGAAACTTTTCTTCCCCTCATTTTTAAGCAGTTATTCTCCAGTTTTTTTTTTTTTTTATTTCATTGTGTGGCTGAAGTTTTTTAAATGGACTCTGGAACTTTCCCTGAGTTGTTTTCATTCATGGACAACTTTTTAATGGTTGGTCTTTGTGGAAGGATGGAAGCTGGGTCTTCAACTCTGCCACTTTGATACATGTAAAAGAATTTGCATACCAAGTTTTTTTTTGTTTGTTTTTGTTTTGTAACAGCCCCCAAATTGAAGATCCTATATATTTGTAGAGTGTAGTGGATAAACAAATTGTGGTCTATTCATGCAGTGGAAAATCATACTATAATGAAAATTTTTGAAATAGCTACTCAGAATACCATGAAATTTTCAAATGTGACATTGATTGAAAGAAGCAAGTCATAAATACAGGGAGTGCATTCATTTGTATTAAATTAAAAGCTGGGAAAATATGTTGATTAGGATATTAACAAAGGTAGAAAAGATATAAATATGAGAAAAAAAAACAAGATAATAGGTTGAAGGAAAGGGTTGTGAATGGGGAGAGACACATAAAGAGCTTCTAGGATATTGGCAATCCCAGGTATCCAGTTATTGATCTTGAGTGGTGGTTTGGTGGATGCTTGCTTTGCAATTATTCATTAAACTAAATGTATTTTTATGTATGACTCAGTAAACATGATTACAAAATATAAAATAATACTAAGGGGATTAATTTATATTGAAATTTTTAAAGAATGAAGTAAAGTCCAGAAACTTTTATAAAAGAAAAACATCAATATATTTGACTGTGTCAAAATTCTGTACATTTGAAATAATCCATAAATATTACTAAATAAACAATAGACTAGAAGATATTTGTTGCACATTATATGCTAATATTAATTGGCCCCTACAAATGAATAATAAAAAGGCAAAGAATTCAGGAGGAAAAGGAACAGATATATGAACAGGCATTTTACAGAGGAAGAAATAAAAATGTCCAAAAATAAACGAAGTGAAGCTTGATTAGTGATCACAGAGATGAAAATTAAATAATGATAAAAAATGTTTAAGTATAAGATATATTGAAGTTAAACATTAATAACAGCTAGTGTTGGTGACAATGTGGAGAAAAACTCTGTATGGTTTGAATGAAAATTGTTCTCAAATTTATGGAGCTCACTATGGTATTATCTATAAAACTAGAAATGTGTATACCTTAACAACCTACACCTTTAGTTTTAGGAATTTGTCTCAACAGAGATACTGGCATGATGTGTAAGTGGTTTTAATGGCCATATAGCATTCAATTTTTTTAGCTATTACTATTTTTTTAATTTAAATCCAAGTTTAACCTGTAGTGTAATAATGATTTCAGGAATATAATTTGGTGATTCATCACTTACATATAATACCCTTTGCTCATCCCACCAAGTGCCCTCCTTAATGCTTATCACCCATTTAGACCATACCCCTACCCAATACCCCTCCAGCAACCCCCAGTTTGTTCTCTGTATTTAAGAGTCTCTTACTTTGCCTCCCTCTTTTTTTTTTAATCTTATTTTCCTTCCCTTCCCCGATGTTCATCTGTTTTGTTTCTTAAATTCCACATATGAGTGAAATCATATGATATTTGTCTTTCTCTGACTTACTTTGCTTAGCATAATACCCTCCAGTTCCATCCACGTTGTTGTAAATGGCAAGATTTCATTCTTTTTGATCACCGAGTAATATTCCATTGTGTTTATATATATATATATAAACACACACACACACACATACATACACCACATTTTCTTTATCCATTCATCAGTTGATGGACATTTGGGCTCTTTTCATACTTTGGCTATTGCTGATAGTGCTGCTATAAACATTGAAGTGCATGTGCCCCTTCAAATCAGAATTTTTGGATCCTTTGGATCAATAACTAATAGTACAATTGCTGGGTCATAGAGTAGTTCTATTTTTAACTTTTTGAGGAAGCTCCATACTGTTTTCCAGAGTGGCTGCACCAGTTTGCATTCCTACCAGCAGTATAGCATTCCATTTTATGGTTTGTCTTAATTTATAATTCTCCCATAGATGTTCATATAGGTCATTTCTATATTTCTGTTTCTACAGGGAGTAACTACTATTAGCATATTTATATAAACATAAACATAAACATGGAAACAACATGCATTTTTAGGATTGGCCAAATGAATTATGGTCCATTCATAGCAATGGCTTTTAAATAGAATAACTTTTTGAAAAATAGAATAAATATTTTTTAAAAATTAAAAAAATAGAATAGCTTTTAAAAAGAATAACAATACAAACTCTTAAAGACATTTTCCTTTAGAATTAAGGGGATACAAGATAAGAGCATTTTAATGTACATTTTTATCCCATTTTTGTAATCCATGTATGTAACATGAATCCTAGATGCTAGCTCTCTCTTAGAACTCTTCCAACGAGGAAAAAAAACTATCCATTCATAAGTGATATGCATTAAATATTAATAATTTTTATCAATTAATTAATAAAATACTACAGCTTTTATAAAAGAGATAAAAGAGGTCCTCCTTCCTCCACAATATGCAGCTAAATCTCCCTTTACCATTGTAGCTATTTCAAACTTACTTCACTGGCCACCTTGTTAACTACGGTACTCTTTTCAGTAAGAGGATCTTTACCAGAATATTTCAGTAAGACTAAGAAATGGGGGTGACTCAGTCAGTAGAGCATGCAGCTCCTGATCTTGGGGTTGTGAGTCTGAGCCCCACATTGCATGTAGAGATTACTTAAAAATTAAAAAATCTAAAAAATAAAAGAAATGGGTTTCTTGATTTTTTTTTTTTTTTTGGTTTTCAAATTATTCATAATAAGAACTTGAGGAAGAATAATTAGTTGATTTGGGGGCCTGTGTTAGTCAGTTTGTGCTGCTCTAACAAAATACCACAGATTGGGTGGCATAAACAACAGAAATTTATTTCTCATGATTCTGAAGGCTGAGAAGTCTGAGATCAGTGTTCCAGTATGGTTGAGTTCTGGTGAAAGCCTTCTTCCTGGTTTTCAGATGGCTCTTTTCTTTCTGTATCCTCAAATGATGGAAAAATAGAGAAAGGAAGCAGACTCTGTTGTCTCTTGTATCTCATATGCCTGCTGATTTAATTACCTCTCAGAGGCCCCATCTCCAAGTATCATCATATTGGAGATCAGAGTTTCAACAGATGAATATTGGCCCATGGCAAGGCCTTTTCTCTGTCTTGTAAAGTGTACTTTCAAATTGTGACAGAAATAATAGTTCATGTTCTTTGCAATCTTTTGCTATATCCAGGGCATAATTTTACATCACACCCTATGCTATTATCAAATTAATATTAAAAAGTGATATGGTAAGGGCATCTGGGTGGTTCAGTCAGTTGAGAATTCAACTCTTGATTTTGGCTCCGGTCATGATCTCATGATTCGTGGGTTTCAGCCCTGTGTCGTGCTCTGTGCTGACAGTATGGAGCCTGCTTGGGATTCTCTCTCTCCCCTTCTCTCTGCCCCTTCCCTGCTTACATGTGTGCGCGCGCTCTCTCTCAAAATAAATAAATAAACTTTAAAAAGTGATATGGTATGATATTTTATGCAAACATTTTAAATTATTCTCCCTTGCGTATAAAAAAATTCTAAATTTGATTCTTCTAAAGTTAACTTCTTTCAGTATACCCTTTGAATGTTTAAGGAGTATTGACCCTTCTAAAGCAGTTTTTGGTTTACTTGTTTTCTTTATATACTTGACTTAGTTGGTTCCCATGATACATGTAGCACATTTCTACTTTTCCTGTCTTTACTTCTGATGTTTGCCTGCCTTCTTTCTAATTAAAGTCTATCGCTTCCTTAAGACTCAGCTGATTTCTATCCTCCTCCTTCCTCTTCTCAGCTCCTAAACATTTATTATATTTCTCTATAATATAGAGATACTTAGGAACTGTGAACTGCTTCCATATTATTTAACATCCTTATACATTTTACATTTGGTTTATCTAGAAGCAAAGTTAATGAAGGGACAGTCTTCTCTCATATACTTTTTGTTACAAGATTGAAGAATCCTGTGTTATTTCCCTGAGAGTTCATTGATTATTATGGATTCTCATTATGCTGATTTCCTTTTAAGTAGTATTTTAGTTAAACTTTTGGGTTATTTGATTCAGGTGGAAAACTTAACAGGCTTGTTAGGGTCTTCCCATAGACCTTATTGATTTAGCAGCAGCAACAAAAGCAGTTTTCTCTTAGCATCTTAGAGTCCTCTTATATGCAATGTTATAAGGAGGTCACACACATATTGACCTTGATACAGTTTTGTCACTTACTAGATGCATAGTTTTGATCACAGATTTAACGTCTCTGAGACTCAATTTATTTACTTGAAAATGGTAAGAATACTTTCTTTTTCGGTTATTTTGAAGATTAAGAGAATGTAAAATAGCATAGTGATATACTGGGTATTTAATAAAATGGTAACTATTTTTATCATAAGCATTTTGTTCTTTGGGTACTCATGTGACTTTGCTGTGTCTTCATATTTGTCTAGTTCTCACATGCATAGCAGTGAATTATATCAGCATAGAAGTATAACTTCATTGATTTGTAATACCTTTAAATGTTATCCTTTTTTTTTTCACAATAGAAATTGCTTATTCACTGACTAATCGATTGAATGCCATATTGAAAATGTTTGAAAAACAGTCACATATGTTAGAGAGGTAAGTTTTTAAAATAACTCCTTTTTGTAATTATGAAAATGAGTATACATTTATTTTAAAAAATTGGAAAATGAGTATACATTTATTTTTAAAAAAACATAAAGAAGACTGTTAAAAAAGTTTGGTTGTCTTATATCAACTTTTGTGATATGTATAATTAAAAATTTTTAAATTATAATCATGTAGAATGTAAAATTGTACAGCCACGATAGAAAGCGGTATGTAAGTTTCTTAAAAAAATTAAAATACAATTACCCGATGATCCAGTAATTTCACTTCTGTATATATACCCTGTAAAATTGAAATCAGGGTTTCAAATATATTTATACACCCATGTTTACTGTAGCATTATTTACAGTAACAAAGGATGGAAGCAACCCAAGTGTCCAACAGAGAAATAGATAAAGAAAATGTGATATATACATAAAATTGAATATTATTTAGTCTTAAAAAGGAAAGAAATCCTGACATATGTACAACATGAATGAACCTTGAGGACATTATACTTAGTAAAATAATCCAGTCACAAGAAGACAAAGTTATATAATTTCACATATATGAGGAACCAGAAATAGTCACTGTAGATTACCTACAGTTCTTTCAGGTGGCTAAGATTAT
This sequence comes from Cryptoprocta ferox, assembly GCA_028646485.1. NCBI lineage: Eukaryota > Metazoa > Chordata > Mammalia > Carnivora > Eupleridae > Cryptoprocta > Cryptoprocta ferox. The sequence goes on along the minus strand of CM053571.1, from coordinate 104,670,023 downwards.
ATTAGTTACAAAACTGGTATGTTGAAAAAGCATGTCATAGAGAATGAAATCACAAAGGAATTTTTATTTGGACACTTTGGGTTCATTTATATTTGCTAATTGGGGATAATTTTCCTCCTACTCCTGGACAAAAACTGAGGTAGGACCACAATTTTTTTGATAACTTCTAGATAATAATTAAGTTTAATTTAGAAGCACTGTCCAAATTGGGAAATTAAAATTCCCTGTCAAATATTACAGTCAATATTCTAATTTTTATTCAAAGTTAAGACTTCTCTCCTTTTCCCCTCACCCAGTATTGTAGCTGGTGCCTGCTGGGGGTTGTGCTTAGCTTTTCTCTTTCATTACCTCCTTTCTGACTAACTAGTTGTAGGTTATGTTCTCAATGTGTTTGGGAAGGGAGGAAATAAAGGTAATGTATGCAAATAAGTGTCTTACTTGACTTTCACTGCCTTCTTTTGCCATAACTACAGATAACACATACCAAATTTTCTTTTTTTTTTTAAAATTCTGAACTTTTTATTAAGCTTGTTGCTATTTCTTAGCTTCTATTTACTTTTTTCTTTTATAGTTTATTGTCAAGTTGGTTTCCATATAACACCCAGTGCTCATCCCAACAAGTGCCCTCCTCCATGCCCATCACACCCCTTCCCCTCTCCCCCACCCCCATCAGCCCTCAGTTTGTTTTGAGTAGTCAAGAATCTCTCATGGTTTGCCTCCCTCCCTCTCCCCAACTATTTTTTCTCCTTCCCCTCCCCCATGGTCCTCTGTTAAGTTTCTCCTGTTCCCCTTATACATGAAAACATATGGTATCTGTCCCTCTCTGCCTGACTTATTTCACTTAGCATAACATTCTCGAGTTCTATCCACATTAATACAAATGGCCAGGTTTCATTCTTTCTCATTGCCATATAGTATTCCATTGTATAGATAAACCACATCTTCCTAATCCATTCATCAGTTGATGGACATTTAGACCTTTTCCATGATTTGGCTATTGTTGAAAGTGCTGCTATGAACATTGGCGTACATATGACCCTATGCATCAGCTCTCCTGTATCCTTTGGGTAAATTCCTAGCATTGCTATTGCTGGGTCATAGGGGAGTTCTATTGTTAATTTTTTGAGGAAACTCCACACTGTTTTCCAGAGTGGCTACCCCAGTTTACAATCCCAACAACAGTGTAGGAGGGTTCCTGTTTCTCCACATCCTTACCAGCATCTATAGTCTCCTGATTTGTTCATTTTAGCCACTCTGACTGGCATGAGATGGTATCTCAGTGTGGTTTTGATTTGCATGTCCCTGATGATGAGTGATGCTGAGCATCATTTCATGTGCCTGTTGGCCATCTGGATGTCCTCTTTGGAGAAGTGTCTCTTCATGTCTTCTGCCCATTTCTTCACTGGATTACTTGTTTTTCAGGTGTGGAGTTTGGTGAGTTCCTTATAGATTTTGGATACTAGCCCTTTATCCAATATGTCATTTGCAACTATCTTTTCCCATTCCGCTGGTTGCCTATTAGTTTTATTGATTGTTTCCTTTGCAGTGCAGAAGTTTTTTTTAATCTTGATGAGGTCCCAATAATTCATTTTTGCTCTTGATTCCCTTGCCTTTGGGAATGTGTTAAAAAATTGCTGCAGTTGAGGTCAAGGAGGTTGTTTCCTGCTTTATTCTCTAGGGTTTTGTTGGTTTCCTGTCTCACATTCAGGTCCTTTATCCATTTTGAGGTTATTTTTGTGTATGGTGTAAGGAAGTGGTCTAGTTTCATTCTTTTGCATGTTGATATCCAGTTCTCCCAGCACCATCTGTTAAAGAGACTGTCTTTTTTCCACTGGATACTCTTTCCTACTTTGCCAAAGATTAATTGGTCATATATTTGTGGGTCCAATTCTGGGTTCTCTATTCTATTCCATTGGTCTAAACACATAACACATTTTCTAAGCATTCTCCTTACAGTGCCTCTCACTAGCTTGAGGTCAGGGCAAACATATTCTCTTCTCCCTTAAGGATTTGATATGGCTCAAGACACTCAATAGCTACCTGCAGAGAAATACACTTTCTAAATCTTCTTTCCTGGCCCTTTTATATTGTCTGTATCAGTGAAAGATTTTAGTGCACTTCTTGCCTGCCAACTTTTTAAAGTGTAAATGGTCATCTGCCTCACCTATTAATATTACTGGGAGCTTAGGGTCTCTGTTGATGCTTTCTTTAACAACTTGTTACAGTCATATCCTTGAAAATTCTGTTAAATATAGGGTGTGGCAAAAGTCTTAACATAGTTTTAAACTTTAATAACTTCAGAATTATAATAATACAACTGTTCAAAAAACATTTCAAAATTTGATTAAGTACATTTCTTTTGCACTTATTTAAAAATTCTGAATAATAATTAAAAATCTTTTTTTCAGTTAAAGTTTTTTGGTTAGGTCAGCATTTCCATATTCAGAGGGACTGCAACAAATTATGGTTCAAAGTTCACAAGACTAAGTATTTTAAGGAAATGGAAATAATTAAACTTCCAAAGGTTTATTTTTTGTTAGTCTGTAGCATTTATATTTCTGAAGTCATTAAAGCTAAAACTATACTAAAAGTTATCGAACTTTCTCTGTTTATTGAACTTCTACCATGTGACTGAGTGCTTGGGACAAAATCCCAACTCAAATCAGTATAAGCAAAAGATAGATTTTATTATAAAGATTCTGGGCATTTTATTGAACCTAACAACAGCACTATGGCTCAATCTCAGAAAGAGTTATAAACCAGAACTCAAACACTCAAGACACTGTTTTTTCCTCTAAATTTACATGAGCTTCATTTTCTTCTATTGCAGATCTCTTCTTTCCTGCTATTTTCTTTTTTGTTTATTTTTTGCCTATAGGTGGGAATCCATGATTGCTGACAATTCTTAAGGTTTAGTCTTTCAGTTTCAGTCACTCTGAAAGATGGTATTTGGATCTTCCAAATCTAAAAGTAGTAGGTGAGAAAATCATTGGTGCAACTTAGAGACAGGTGCCCATTTCTGAACTGACCAATCAACTGTAGTTAAAGACTATAGTCATATGAGCTCTCTCAGAAATTATATGGATTCAGAGGGGTACATAAGGGTAGTTCCCAGAAAAAGGAGGGGGGTCTACTGAGGTGCTCAGTGGTGAACAGATACAGTGGGATGAAAGCCATATTAGTATAGGATAACAGGGAAAAGGATTATATTTCATTATTGTACATGAATTATACACTAGCATTACAGGCCATTTATTTTGGTCTTTCGATACGCTAATAGACTTATTCTTCAGGGTCTGTCTAGGTGTTGGTCTGTGGATATTGGGAAGCGGAAAAGCAAGCATAGATTCAGTGGACCTTGAAAAGTTTTTTCTTAAATTATGGGACAAAGTGGGACTCCAGTTAGAGATTGGATTATAGGATGGTTTGTGAAGGCATAATACCTCTTTGGTGAACAGAATGCTGAGAGATGGTGTCTAGTCTTGTGGATGTCAACATTGGTGAGAACATTGTCCATCACCAGGATCATGTGCGGTCCTGAAGGGAAATAGGCCCATTAAGAAATCCATCATGAGGTTGTTTTCTTTTTTCCTAACGAGACATAGGGGTCAGAAGTAAGGGTAGTAAACTGTTTTGCTTTTCAAGCTGTAGCCCAGTACATGTATCACAGGTAGTTATAGTTATATCAATGGAGGAGGAGTCATAATGGCTAGGTAGGGCACTGGCAAGGTAAAAGTATCCATTTGGCCAAAACATAATGACAGTTTCTTTTTTCACACATTCAAAAAACGAAACCTAATGTTGATTACAGGCCTAAATGCAAGAAAACAAAACCGTACATATAGGGAAGGCATTTGACTCTATCAAAATTAAAAACATCTTATTCAAAAGTGAATCAAAGTTAAAAGAGAGAAGTGAACTGTGAGAAAATAGTTGTATATATAAAATAGAATGGAGTGATAATAGGAATATATCATTCCTGAAAAAGACAAACAATCCTCAAAAAATAGGCAAAGCAGGGGTGCTTGGAGTGGCTCAGTCAGTTAAGCATCGGACTCTGGTTTCTGCTCAGGTCATGATCTCATGGTTTTGTGGGTTTGAGCCCTGCATCGGGCTCTGTGCTGATGGTGCAGAACCTGCTTGGGATTTTTTCGCTCTCCCTGTCTTTGCCCCTCCCATGCTCGTGCTCTCTCTCTCTCTCTCAAAATAAATGAATAAAGTTGAAAAAATAGGCAAAGCTTATATGTAGATAGTTTAAGGAAGAAACAAAAAAGTGGCCAATAAATGTTTTAGGAGATGCTTAGTCTGACCTGCAATCAGGGAAATACAAAGCAAAATAGAGTGATTTTTTTTTTGTCATTGGTTTAACAAAAAGTGAAAATTTTCCTATAACATATCTTGATGGAGATGTAGTACAATGAATACTTTTAAAAAATCAGTACAATAGGAATTGCTCGTTTTAAAGGACAATTTAGCAAAATTTACTTCAAAAATAAATTTTTTTAATCTACCTTAGATAAAGGAATATGTTGAAGGAGACATATGTAAAAAGGAATTTATCATATGCTTGTGACAATAGCAAAAAAATAGAATTCTAATTTTTGTCAGTAGGAGTATGGCCCAATAATCTATGATAAAAGGATTATATGGGAATACCAAAACAACTATATGACAACAAATTAGATAACTTCCATGATATGGACAAATTCCTAGAAAGATACAAACTCAACTGATTGAAGAAGAACTAGAAAATCTGAATGGAACTTAAGCACAAAGAATTATTAGTATTTAATTTAGCTTCCACCAAGAAATGCTCAGGCCAGAGGGTTTTAGTGGTGAATTCTATCAAATATTTAAAGAAGAATTAATACCATCCCTTCACAAGCTTTTCCAAAAAGTAGAAGAGGAGTTAACACTTAACTCATTTTGTGAGACAAGAATATTACTATATTCTAATTACTAGAGTATTACTCTAACATCAAAATCAGACAATAATATCACAAGAAAAGAAAACTGTAGACCAATATGTTGTGAATATGAATGCCAAAATTCTCAGCAAAATACTAGCAAATTGAATCCAGTAACATATAAAATGGATTACACACCACAAGCAAGTGGAATTTATCCCAGAATGCAAGGTTGGTTTTAAATGCAAATATCAATTAATGTAATACACAATACTGATTGAATGAAGGAGAAAAAAGGTCACATGATCAGCTTACTAGATAAAGGAAAAGCATTTGACAACATCCAAGCATTTCATGATAAGAACACTTCACAAACTGGGAACAGAGGGGAACTTCCTTAATCTGATCAAGGCTAACTACTACCAAACCCCATAGCTAACACTATACTTAACAGTGAAGGACTTCATAAATTCTTTCTAAGATCAGGAAAAAGACAGGACATTCTCACCACATCTATTTGTCATTGTAGTACAAGTTCTAGCCAGGGCAATTAGAGAAGACAAGGGATGAAAGGCATTCATATTGGGAAGGAAGTAAAACTACCTCTTTTTGTAGATGACATGATATTGTGTATAGAAAATCTTAAGGGATCTGCTAAAAACAATTTGAAAAAATAAATGAATTCATCTTTTGTAATATACAATATTCATAAATAAAAATCAGTTGTATTTCTATATAATAACTGTTAAGTGTTGAATTGTTCCCTCCCCAAAAGTTATGTTGAAGCTCTAACTCCCAATGCCTCATATTGAATTTATTTTTATTTTATTTTATTTTTAAATGTTTTATTTATTTTTGAGAGAGAGAGAGAGCAAGATCAGGAGAGGGTCAGAGAGAGAGGGAGACACTGAATCTGAAGACAGGTTTCAGGCTCTGAGCTGTCAGCACAAAGTCCGATGCAGGGCTCAAACCTACGAACCGTGAGATCATGACCTGAGCTGAAGTCGGATGGTCAACCGACTGAGCCACCCAGGTGCCCCTAATTTATTTTTATTTTTTAAGTTTGCTTATTTATTTTGAGAGAGAGAGAGAGAGAGAGTTAGCAGGGGAGGGGCAGAGAGAGAGAGAGAGAGAGAGAGAGAGAGAGAGAGAGAATCTCAAGCAGGTTCCACACTACCAGCATGGATCCTGATGTGGAGCTCAAACTCACGAACCATGAGATTGTGACCTGAGCCAAAAGCAAGAGTAGGACGCTCAACTGACTGAGCCACCCAAGAGCCCCTAAATTTATTTTTAAATAGGGTCATTGTAGATGTAATTAGTTAAGATGAGGTCATACTGGGATAGGATGGGCCTTTAATCCAATATGACTGGTATCCTTGTAATAATTGGAGAAAACAGTATAGAAGGAGAGAAGAAGTTATGGAGGTAGAGGCTGGATTTATGCTACTACAATCCAGAGAATACCAGGACTACTAGGAGATGGAAGAGGCAAACAAGGATTCTCGTCCAGAGGTTTTAGAAAGAGCATGACCCTAACAACTGAATTTTAGATTTATAGTCTCCAGAACTGTGAGAGCATTGTTGTTTTGAGTTACCCAGATTGTGATACTTTGTTACAGCAGCCCCAGAATCTAATACACTAGTGATGAACATTCCAAAAGTGAAATTAAAAAAATCCATTTAAAATACCACCAAAGGCAACAAGAATGAATTTAACAAAAGAAGTGTAAGACTTGTGGATTGAAAACTGCAAAGCATCATTGAAAGAACTTAAAGAAGACCTAATTAAATGGATAACATTCCATTTTCATGGACTCTTAGACTTAATAATCTTAAAATGGCAGTGCTTCCCAAACTGATTAGAGATTCAATGCAATCTCTGTCAAAATCCCAACTTTCTTATTGCATGAACTGACAAGCTGATCCTAAAATTCATGTGGACATACAAGGAATCCAGAATAGCCAAAGAAATCTTAAGAACAACAAAGTTGGAGGACTCACATTTAACTAATTTTAAAACTTAATACAGGGCTATAGTAATCAAGACAATGTGGTACTGGCATAAGGTTATACTTATATACATGAATGGAATAAACCTGAATGTCCAGAAATAAACCCTTATATTTATAGTCAATTGATTTTTAATAGTCTTTTAAAAATATCTTAATTTTAATTTTTTATTCAAGTATAATAAAAATACAATGTTATATTAGTTTCAGGTGTCCAATATAATGATTCAGTATTTCTATACATTACTTGGTGTAGTCTTAATCCCGTTTATTTCATCCATTTACTCACCTACCTCCCCTATGGTAACCACCAGTTTATTCTCTATATTTAGGAGTCTGTTTCTTCGTTTGTTTCTTTCTCTTATTTTTTCCTTTGTACGTTTGTTTTGTTTCTTAACTTCCATATATGAGTGAAATCATATGGTATTTCTCTTTCTCTGACTTCTTTCACTTAACACTGTACCATCTATATCCAAGTTGTTGCAAATGGCAGGATTTCATTCTTCATATGGCTGAATAATCCACTGTATGTGTGTATATGCACATATACAAATGTCTTCTTTATCAATTTATCTATTGATGGAGACTGCTGCTTCCATAGTTTGGCTATTGTAAATAATGCTAAAATAAATATAGGGGTGCATCTATCTTTTCAATTTGTGTATTCTTTGGTTAAATACTCAGTAGTGTGGTTATTGGATTGTACGGTAGCTCTATTTTTAATTTTTGAGGAATTTCCATACTGTTTTCCACAGCAGCTGCATCAGCTTGCATGCCACCAAAAGTTCACAAGCGTTTCTTTTTGTCTACATCCTCACCAACACTTTTTATTTCTTGTGTTTTTTATTTTAGCCATTCTAACAGATGTGAGGTGGTATCTTATCGTGGTTTTGATTTACATTTCCCTGATGATTAGTGATGTTGAACATCTTTTTATGTGTCAGTTTTCCATGTGTATGTCTTTGGAAAAATTTCTATTTCATGTCCTTTGCCCATTTTAAAATCAGATTGTATTTTTTTTGGTGTTGACTTGTATAATGTTTTATATATTTTGGATATAATCCTTTATTGGATATATCACTTGTGGAAAGGATAGTCTTTTTAATGATTGGTACGTGGGCAACTGAACCTTTAAGAAAAAACATAGGAATAAATCTTTGTGATGTTGAATAAGGTAATGGTTTTTTAAATAGGACACCAAAGATATAGCCAGGAAAAGAGAAGAAAATAGATATGTTGACTTTCATAAAATTAAAAACCTTTGTATAGTAAATGATACATTAAGTGTGTGAAAAGATAACACATAAATGTGAAAACTATTCACAAGTCATATATCTGATAAGGGACTTGTATCCAGAATATATAAAGAATTCTTATATCTCAATAATAAAAAGATAAATAACCCAATTTAAAAATGGACAAATAATCTGTAAAGACATTTTCTGAAGCAAGATATACTAATGGCTGATAAGCACATGAAGTGATGTTGAATATCATTAGTCATTAGGGAATTTCAAATAAAAACTACAATGATATACCACTTCACATTGATTAGGATGTCCATAATAAAAAAAGATAATAACAATTGTTGGCAAGAATTTAGAGAAATTGGGACCCATATACATTGCTGGTGGGAATTGAGTGGTGTGTCTGCTATGGAAACCAATTTGTCAGTTCCTTAAAATGTTAAAGACAATGTCAATATATGACCCAGAAATTATGTTCCTAGGTTTATATCTTAGAGATTGAAAACATATGTATAAGAAAAAACTTGTACATGGATGTTCATAATAGCATTATTCACAATAGCCCCAAAGTGTAACAGTCTAAATGCCTATATGGATTATGGATGAATAAAATGTGTATGTCTGTACAATGGAATAACATTTGGCAATACAAAGGAACATAGTACTGACACATGCTACAACATGGATGAACCTTGAAAACAGTACACTAAGTGTAAGAAACCAGTTTCAAAAGACTACTTATAATTTTATTCATATAAAATATCTAGAATAGCCAAATCTATGTTGACAGAAAATAGATTAATGCCTACCAGCGTTGGGGGCAGTGCTGGGAAGAATGGGAAGTGACTGCTAATTGTTTCTTTTTGAGGTACACTGTTTCTTTTTGAGGTAATCAAAATATTCTAAAATTAAATAGTGGTAATAGTTGCTCAACTTGGTGAATATATTAAAAATCAGTGAGTTGTAGAGTTTAAGTAAGTGAATTGTATGGTATGTTAATTATATCTTAAAGCTTTAAAAACATTGGATAATAATAAATAACTCATTTGTCCAAAATAAAAATCTATAGTTTACCCATACCTTGGAACAGTTTTTGGCAAACTGCAGCCCATGAGTCAATCTAGCCAAGACCTTTAATTTATCTATCATCTATACCTGATAGACCTGCTTTTGCAGAGTTAGGTAGTGGTTACAGTTCAATAGTTCTGCAAAGTCTAAACTATTTGCTATCTGGCTCTTTATAGAAAAAGTTTGCCAAATCCTGCTATGGAATAAGAAGTGATATTTAAAAGGAGTGAGATAGATCTGTGTTTACCAATATAAATAGATCTCAGACATTGTGTTAAGTGAAAATAGTAAGTTTAGGAAAATATATACATTGATGTCATTTATGTGAAAAAGAAAACAAAGCAGTCATCCAACGCACTAACAAAAATTATAAATCAAATAGGTACATGTAGTATTATATAAATGTATCAAACAGGTTCTGAAAAGATACACAGCAATATAATAATATCTCGAAAGAGAGCACTGGATTTTTGGAATAATAGTCAAAGTGTATTCTAATTTCATTTGTATTATTTTAAATGTTTTCAAAAGAAAATATATAAGTATGTTACATAAATAAATATATGAATATAAAATGTTAATACATTACAGATATTTTTGGTTTGTTTTTCAGAACTATGAATGATCAAGGTTTGCTAGAGGATGTAAGTATAGCACTCTGTTTGAAATTGCACTTTGCCTGTGATAATGTTAGTAGAGCCTAGATATTGTCAGGATGCAAAATCTTCAATAAGGAGTCAGTATTTCCTCAGTTTATTCAAGGAATTTCTATGCATAAATGAGCTGGAAAGCTTTGTCTTTTTTAATTTTACTCGATCTTATTGTCCCTAAATAACATTTTACTTCTAAATATTGAACTATAATACCCCATGGTCTTCTACGTTTCCATTTATTGTTACTTCTAGCTCTTTGCCTCTTTCAACCCCAATTATAGTTCATTATGCAGGTTAATGTCAATGGTTCATTATTTCATGAATTCATGAAGGCTTTCTTACTTTAATAATTAAGTGCCCAAATAGCTTTTCTTTATTGAAATGTATGATTTTATTTTTTTAAAAAATATTTATTTATTTGGGGGAGAAGAGAGAGAGAGAGAGAGAGAGTCAGTTGGAGAAAGAGAGAGAGAGAGAGAGAGAGAGAGAATCCAAAGCAAGCCCTGCACTGTCAGCACAGAGTCCAACGTGGGGCTCGAACTCAGGAGCAGTGAGATCATGACCTGAGCTGCAGTCTGACGCTCAACCTACTGAGCCACCCAGGTGCCCCATATGATTTTCATTATCACTAAAATTATACGATTTGTTTTTAGAAATACAAACAAATGCAAAGTAATTTTGAACTGTTATTAGAGGAGAAATCGGTGCTGGAAAATGAACTACAGAAGTTGAAGAATACAGAGGTTAGTTCAATTTTGGTGTCTGAAAATGGCAGAATGCCTAAAAAGCCTTATTATTGTGGGATAGAAATCAAAGATATATTTAAATGTTTTATAATACATGTTTTGATATTAATGATAGGTAACAACTATGCTTTAAAAATAAGGTAATGCTATTTTCTAAATTACCATATTAGCTATTAAAACCAAAAAGATGCTATGAAAAACAGACAAAAAATTTAAACATTCGACAAGATATTTCTAGACCAAATATTTATTTATGAAAATATCAACACATTAGGTTTTTAAATATATTTTATTTTTTAAAGGTTCTTTTTAAAATTCCAGTTAGTTAACATAAAGTGTAATATTACTTCAGGTTTACAATGTAGTGATTTAACTCTTACATGCAACTGGTGCTGATCACAAGTGCACTCCTTAATCCTCATCACCTATTTAACCCATCCCGCAACTACCTCCTCTCTGGTAACCATCAATTTGTTGTTTATAGTTAAAAGCCTGTTTCTTAGTTTTCCTCTCTCTTTTTTAAACCCTATGATCCTTTGTTTTGTTTCTTCAGTTCCACATATGAGTGAAATCATATGGTATTTGTCTTTCTCTGACTGACTTATTTTGCTTAGTATAATACTCTCTAGCTCCATGTTGTTGCAAATGGCAAGAATTCATTCCTTTTTAATGGTTGAGTAATGTTGCACCATGTATATATATACCATATGTTCCTATCCATTCATCAGTCAGTGGACATTTGGGCTCTTTCCATAATTTGACTATTGGTTGATAGTAGCATGTATCCCTTTGAAATAGTATTTTTGTATTCTTCGGATAAATACCTAGTAGTGTAAATACTGGATCACGGGGTAGTTCTATTTTTAACTTTTTGAGAAACCTCCACACTGTTTTCCAGAGTGGCTGCACCAGTTGGCATTCCCACCAACAGTGCAAGAGTGTTCCCCTGTCTCTGCATCCTCACCAACACCTGTTGTTTCTTATGTTGTTAATTTTGGCCATTCTAACAGGTATGAGGTGATACCTCATTGTAGTTTTGATTTGTATTTCCCTGATAATGAGGTACGTTGAGCAACTTTCCATGTGTCTGTTGGCCATCTGGATGTCTTCTTTGGAAAATGTCTATTTATGTCTTCTGCCCATATTTTAACTGGATTATTTGTTAATTTTGGGTGTTGAGTTTTATAAGTTTTATAGATTTTGGATACTAAGCCTTTATCAGATATGTCATTTGCAAATATTTTGTTCCATTCTGTAAGTTGCCTTTTAGTTTTGTTGATTGTTTCCATCACCGTGCAGAAGCTTTTTATCTTGATGAAGTTCCAGTAATTTATTTTTGTTTTTGTTTCCATTGTCTCAGGAGATGTCTACTAAGATGTGGCTATGGGTGAGGTCCAAGAGGTTGCTGACTGTGTTTCCTCCAAGATTTTGATAGTTTTCTGACTCATATTTAGTTCTTTCATCCATTTTGAATTTATTTTTGTGTATAGTGTAAGAAAGTGCTCTGATTTCATTCTTCTGCATGTCACTGTCCAGTTTTCCCAACACTATTTGTTGAAGAGACTGTCTTTTTTCCATTGGATATTCTTTTCTTCTTTGTCAAAAATCAGTTGACCATACAGTTGTGGGTCCATTTCTGGGTTTTCTATTCTGTTCCATTGATCTATGTGTCTGCTTCTGTGCCAGTACCATAATGTCTTGATGATTACAGCTTTGTACTACAGCTTTAAGTGTGGAATTGTGATGCCTCCTGCTTTGCTTTTTTCTTTTTCTTTTCTTTTTTTCTTTTCTTTTCTTTTCTTTTCTTTTCTTTTCTTTTCTTTTCTTTTCTTTTCTTTTCTCCTCCTCCTCCTCCTCCTTTTGCAACATTACTTTGGCTGGTTGGGGTGTTTTGCAGTTCCATACAAATTTTAGAATTGTTTGTTTTACCTCTGTGAAAATTCCTGTTGGTATTTTGATAGGGATTGCATTAAATATGTAGATTGCTTTGGGTAGTATGGACATTTTAACAATGTTTGTTCTTCCAATCCAAAATGGATAGAAATTTTATCCATTTCTTCCACATTGCCTAATCTGTTGGCATATAATTTTTCATAATATTTCATAATTGTTTGTATTTCTGTGGTGTTTGGTTGTGATCTCTTTTTCATTCAAGGTTTTGTTTACTTAGGTCTTTTCTCTCTCTTTCCCTCCCTCTTTCTCTCTTTTTGTAAGTTTTCCTAGGGGGTTATTGATTTTTTAAATTCTTTCGAAGAACCAACTCCTAGTTTTGTTGATCTGTCCTAATTTTTTATTTCTATTTCATTTATTTCTGCTCTAATCTTAATTATTTCCCTTTTTCTGTTTGTTTAAGGCTTTATTTGCTGTTCTTTTCCCAGCTTCTTTAGGTGTAAAGTTAGATTGTGTATTTGAGACTTTTCTTGCTTTTTGAGTAAGGCCTGTATTACTATATACTCCCTCTTATGACTACCTTTGCTACATCCCAGAAGTTTTGTACTGTTGTATTTTCATTTTCATTCCTTCCATGTATTTTTTTATTTCTTCTTTAATGTTTCATTTTTTTTAGAGAGAGAGAGAGCGAGAGAGCACCTAAACAGGGGAGAGGCAGAGAGAGATGGGGTGGAAGATTTGAAGTGGGCTCTGTGCTGACAGCAGAGAGCCCAATGTGGGGCTTGAACTCATGAACCATAAGATCATGACCTGAGCTAAATTTGGGCGCTTAACTGACTGAGCCACTGGCGCCCCTATTTCTTCTTTAATTTCCTGGTTAGCTCATTCATTCTTTAGTAGAATGTTCTTCAACCTCCTTGTGTTTGTGGTCTTTCCAAATTTTTTTTGTGGTTGATTTCAAGTTTCATAGCATTGTGGTCTGAAAATATCCATGGTATCATCTCAATATTTTGTACTGATTGAGGGCTGATTTGTGAGCCAATATGTGATCAGTTCTAGAGAATGCTCCATGTACACTTTAAAAGAATTTGTATTCTGCTTTAGGATGAAATGCTCTGAATATATCTTTAAGTCTATCTTATCCAGTGTGCCAGTCAAAGCCATTGTTGATATTCTGCTTACATGATCTGTCTATTGCTGTAAGTGGGTTGTTAAAGTCCCCTACTATTATTGTATTATTATCAATGAGTTTCTTTAAGTTTTTTTTTATTAATATATTTGGCTGGTTTCAAGTTGGGGGCATAAATATTTAAAATTGGTAGACCTTGTTGGATAGACCCCTTTATTATAATGTAGTGCCCTTCTTCATCTCTTATTACAGACTTCAGTTTAAAATCTAGTTTGGGACACCTGGGTGGCTCAGTCGGTTAAGCGACAAACTTCGGCTCAGGTCATGATCTCTGCTTCGGATTCTGTCTCCCTCTCTCTCTGTCCCTCCTCTGCTCACGCTGTCTCTCTGTTTCTCAAAAATAAATAAACATTAAGAAAATTTTAAAAAATAAAATCTAGTTTGATATGGCTACTCCAGCTTTCTTTTGAAATCCATTAGCAAGAAAAATGGTTCTCTGTCCCCTCACTTTTGACTTGGAGGTGTCTTTGGTTCTAAAATGAGTCTCTTGTAAGCAGCATATTGATAGGTATTATTTTTGTATCTATTCTGATATCTTATGTCTTTGATTGGAGCATTTAATCCATTTGCATTCAGAGTCATTATTGATAGATATGAATGTAGTGTAATTGTACTACCTGTAAAGTCACCGTTCTTATAAATTGTCTCTGTTCCTTTCTAGTCTTTGTTGCTTTTGGTCTCTTTCCTGCTCAAATGGTCCCCTTTAATATTTCACATAGAACTGGTTTAGTGTTCATAAAACTCCTTTAGTTTTTGCTTGTCTTGGAAACTTTTTCTCTCCTTTAGTTCTGAATGACAGACTTGCTGTATAAAGTATAAATGCTATTTTAATTGCTATCTTTTAAAATATATTTTAAACTGTTCTTAGAGAAGTGTAATAAATTTTTGTTTATTTAATTTTGCATCCAGTCAGAATATATGTGAATAATGATAGCCTATATTTTCTTTCTTTCCAATTTGTAAAATTATTTTTTTTCTTGCCTTGCTACACTGGCAAAGACATCTAGAATAATATTGAATAGACATGATGAAAGTAGGCATTTTTAATTTGTTCCTGATTTTAAAAGGAAGTTTTCTTGTTTCTATGGTCATTCAGCCTACTCTTTCTTTTTTTCTTTCAGTATCATTTATCAGGTTAAAATATTTTTCTTCTTTTCATGATTTGCTAAATATTTTTTTCATGCTCCATAAAATTCTTTCAGTCTTGGCCTACTACCTAATTCTGAAGCCACTTCTACATTTTTAGTTATATGTTACAATAGCACCACACATGCAGGTAACAAAATATTTATTAATTTTTATTTACTGGTCAATTGGTTGCTTTACAGTAAAGGTTTACAGTCTTGTTTTAAGTTATTACAGTCTGTATTTAAGTGATATTAAATCACTTAAGAACCTTAAGATAAGGTACTTTTATTTGTTCTTTTCCAGCCTGCATACCACTATTTTCATACATTTTACTTCCTATGGTATAAACTGCACAACACATTGTTATTAGTTTAGCTGTAAACTACTACCTTTTAAAGAGATTTAAATAATAAGAAAAACAGTCTTTATATTTATTTACTCATTTGATTATCATTTCTGTTGGGCTTTAATTTGTATATTTCCTTATTTCTGTCTAGTGTCATTTTTCTTGTGCTTAAAGGTTTCTTTATTATTATTATTATTATTATTATTATTATTATGGTTTTGTTCAGGTCTGCAGCTGACATATTCTTTCAACTCTTTGATTTCTGAAAAAAATTTTTTTCTTTTGCCTTCACTTTTGAAACATATTTTCTCTGGATAAAGAATTCTAGATTGGCTGGTTCTTTTTCTTCTAGCATTTTAAAGAGTTTCTGCTTTATCTTCTGGCTTGCATTGTTTCTGAAAAGTCTGCTGTCTACTTTATTTTTATATAATCTCATTTTCTCCTCTGCTTTTAAGAATGTATCCTCATCACTGCATTTAATTTTATTATGATATGTCTTGGAGGTAATTTTCCTTATATTTTTGTGGGTTTGTGGGGATAAAGTTTTCGTCAAATTTGAAAATAAAATTTAGCCATTGTTTCTTCAAATATTTATTTTCTTTCCTCACTTCTTCTCTCCATCATGTACTGAAATTACAAGAATATTTGTCCACTTGAAGTTTTTTCACAAATGATTATCTGTTCATTATTTTAAGTCTTTTTTCCTTTCATTTTTAAAGTATTTTTTGATTGCCAATGTATATTAGATTTTTCTGTATAGGAAATATATCCCAAAACTCATATTTAAACTAGAAGGTTACTTGGGGATCTTAACAATTCTCATTAGAATTCATTAGTATATTCTTTTTTCATATTTTATGAAGATTATTACACTTTGTGTTTAACTTGTTAGAGCTTTGCCACTATAGTGAAGTTGTATCTGTTGGGAGTTGTATAATACATGAAATAAATACCTAATAGGTCTCTCTATAAGCTCATCTAAAAATTTCAATAATCTAATTGTTAAATTTTTTCTCAACTTTCTTGAATAAAATAATCTAGTACTACATAGTCGTTCAAGAATACTTTGAAATATATGGTTAGTTCTGCTATAATATTTGTTTTGAAATGCAAATTTGTTCCAACGCAGTTTCAACATAATATCAATTTTACATGTGTTTATCCACAAATTCATCTGATAAAAGTACTAAGTAAAAGAAGAAAGCAGGCTCTGCACACTGTATTTGTTCACCATGTTTGTAGTGTACCACACCAGTCTACATCTGTGGTTACAACTTTTTATGTAATTTCAAATAACCCTTCTTCCCAAACTGCACGATAACAGGTTGTAACCTATTCAATGGTAACTTCCACAAACACACTTCAAGTCTTTCTCAAAACAAAGAACTATATTTCTCATATTATGTGTTTCTCAAATCATCTAACTTTGTAAAGTGGAACTGTTTTTATTAGGTTTCTATTTTAAAAAATGTATCACTGACAATGTTTGTTGCATACTGGGCACCTTACCTCATTTCTTTCATATATCCTGCAATTTTTAGTGCATGAGTTTTCATAGATGATTTTCAGGAAGGTATATATTATAGAAGACCTGGCTGTAATTTGTCAGGGAATTTACTTCTTTTGATATATATTAGCTTATATACAATGCACATCCAGTAAAGCACCATAAAAACATTCTGACTGTATCCTTAGTTTTGTTTTGCTTCTTTTTAGATAATTTTCCTTGAAACATAGTAAAATGGAAATCTTTGTAATGCATATTATCTTTTTTTCCCTCTAATGTATTCTCTCATTAACTGTTTATTTTTGGCTTATATAAAATTACACAGAAAACAAAGTCTACATATGATCAGAAAAAGAAAACTATGAAAATGGAAAAGAAAAAAGACAAAAGAAAATCTGAGGATAATACAGAAGAGTAAGACATAAAGCTACATGTTTATATTTTTTCTTATTAATTTATATTTTCATTTTATATAATTTGAGGTCATATAAACATAAAAATATAAAAAATATAACACTACATAATACCGTAGTTTTATAAGCAGACCAGAATATGATGGTGGAAGAGGGCTGAGAAGGGAAGAACAAAGAACTAAAAGTAGGTTAGGAGAATGAACCAGATAGTCAAGAATAAGTAAACGGAATTAAATCTGTAAATCATTCTAGGGACAGAGGATTTACATTATTTCCTTGATGATTTAGCTAGTGATTTGCGATTTGTATATTAACTCCTCAGTCTAGGCTGTTCTTTTTTTTAATCATACTTCTTGATTATACTTATTTTGTAAACGCAATTATCTATTTTTTATGCATTGGATTATTGTAAAGTGGCCTTTTAAGTGAATATTTCTTTAGTAATATAAAATATTTTCTGCACTTTGAATTTGCTTTAGTCAAATCCTAATATGGGGCACCTAGGTGGCTCAATTGGCTAAGTGTCTGACATTGGGTCAGGTCATGATCTCACAGTTCGTGGGTTTGAGCTCCACGTCAAACCCTGTGTTGACAACACAGAGCCTGGAGCCTGCTTCCCATTCAGTGTCTCCCTCTCTCTCTGCCCCTTCCCCACTCATGCTCTGTCTGTCTCTCTCCAAAATAAAGAAAAATACATAATTTAAAAATAGAAACTGTGAATCCAATCTTTATAGAGTTTTACAAATTCTGAAAAGAAATTCATTGAATAAGTAGCCTTGACCTTTGTTTCATAGAAGAAAAGATGACCACTCTCTTCTTTTTCTTTTGCTCGTTTGTTTTGTTTCTTTAATTCCACATGAGTGAAATCATACGGTATTTGTCTTTCTCTGAATGGCTTAGTTCACTTAGCATAATAGTAAGCTCCATCCACATTGTTGCAAATGGCAAGATTTCATTCTTTTTAATGGCTGGTAATATTCCAGTGTGTGTGTGTGGTGGGGTATCATATCATCGTTATCCACTCATCAGTTGATGGACACTTGGGCTGTTTCTATAATTTGGCTATTGTAGATAATGCTGCATGTATCCCTTTGAATTAGTATTTTTGTATTCTTTGGGTAAATACCGAGTAATGCAATAGCTAGATCATAGGGTAGTTCTATTTTTAACTTTTTGAGGAACCTCCATACTGTTTTCCAGAATGGCTCTACCACTTTGCATTCCCACCAACAGTGCAAGAGGATTCCCCTTTCTCCACATCCTTGCCAACATGTGTTGTTTCTCATGTTTTGGGCAAAGCAAGAAACAGACTCTTAACTATCGAGAACAAACTGATGGTTACCAGAGGGGAGATGGGTAGGGGGATGGATTAAATAAGTGATGGGGATTAAGGAGTGCATTTGTTGTGATGAGCACTGGGTGTTGTATGGAAGTATTGAATCACTGTATTGTACACCTGAAACTAATATAACACTGTATGTTAACTAACTGGACTTTATTTATTTATTTAGAAAAAAAAAAACCCTAATGTTTGTTTATAGTTGAGAGAGACAGAATGAGAGCAGGGGAGGGGCAGAAAGAGAGGGAGACACAGAACCTGAAGCAAGCTCCAGGCTCTGAACTGTCAGCAGAGTCTGATGCGGGGCTCAAACCCATAAACTGTAAGATCATAACCTGAGCTGAAGTTGGATGCTTAACCGACTGAACCACCTAGGCGCCCCAACTAACTGGACTTCAAATAAAAACTTAAGATGACCAGAGAGGAAAAATGACCAATGTACTTTGAAAGTCCTTGCCTATCTCACTTTCATATTTTAATCATACCAATGAGAAGTTAGATAAATGTTATTCAATTATTTATCACTTGTATGGATTTTATGTATCTTAAAAATATGATTTTTTTGAGAAATTTTATTTCTTTAAAAATGGTTTAAGTACTACTCAAGAAGCAAAGGAGTTATGCAATTTAAAGTATCGTGATATATTTAAAAACCTTTTTAATAACAGGAAGAAGTTTCCAGTCAAAGAGCTTAAAGTAAAAGATTTGCTTCAAGTTCAGGTAACACAAACTCTATGCATCTAAATTTAATTAATGCATGCTCTGATAATTATATATGTAGACAACATTAGTATGTATGTGAACATAGGGATATATGTGTGTGTATTTGTGTGTATGTGAATATTAACGTTCTTTCTAAGATATTTCTTGTTAGTTGACTTTCTCAGTAATTTTTTTTCAGAAAATAAAATGGTAAATCCAGCCATGTTTACTGTCAAGTCAAGGTTATGAAAATTACCATGTTTTATTCAATTACAGGCAATATCATGGGGGAAAGAAGATCATATTGAGAGTCATAACAGTGACTTACTAGTTCTGTGACAATGGACAAGTCCCTTTAACCTAGTTGAGCTTTATATTTTTGATCACTAAATGGTATTTATCTTGAAAAGGTATATGAGGTGTGAGAATCAAATAAGAAAAAGCTCTTCAGTAATTGTGAACTATAAATATAATTTTTTTTTTTTTGTGATTGACTGAAAGGTAAGTAACCTTGATTTCATCTTGGCTTTGGAATATTTTTTTTCCCCTACAAGTTCACTTTTTTTTTAAATAACCATCAGAGCATCATGCCACTCATTTCAGTGAGTGGCTGGAGTTGAGTGTCCCACAGTGTATCTGAATGGTTCAAAAATTAGGTAACATAAATTTGGGAAGAAAATGAGAGAGGGTCACTTGAGATTGAATATAAAATGTTCAACTTTATGGTATTAGTTTTCTATTCCTGCATAACAAGTTACCATAAATTTTTCAGTTTTTAAAAAAACTTGTATTATCTCACAGTTTGGGTTAGGAGGCTGATCAGGCTTAGCTGTGTCTTATGCCGAAGGTCTCACTAAACTGCAATCAAGGTAATGGCTAGGCTGTATTCCATTTTGTAAATTGGGTTACTCTTCCAAGCTCAACTGGATGTGGCAAACTTCATTCCCTTCCTAGGACTGAGGCACTAAGCCATGAGACCTTTCCATAGGCAGTTTACATCACAGCATCTTGCTTCTTCCTCAAGGCCAGACTCTGCTAAGACAGTCTTATGTAATGTAATATGATCATGAGGATGATAGCTTGTCATGTTAGATATATACTGCAATCTAATAAAAGGAGTGGCATCTCATCAGTTTGCTATAATCTATTAGCTAGAAACAAGTCACAGGTCCCACCATAGTCAAAAGGAGTGGACTATTCAGAGCATAACCACAAGGATGGAGATCATGCTGGCCATATTAGAATTCTGCCCACCATACTTAACATTTTATTTTATATAGAACACAGTACATTTAATGGTATATTTATTTGCATATTTAAAATTATTATAATCCCATTATATAATTAAAATTCGAAGTTTTTAAGTTAGTGTTTTAGTTCATTTGGGCTGTGTTTTATTCCGTTCAGACTGCTTTAACAAAATATCAGGGACTGGGTAGTTTATAAAAAACAGAAATTTATTTCTCAGTTCTTGGGTCTGGAAGTTCAAGATCAGGGTGTCAATATGGTGGGGTGAGGGATCTCTTCTGGACTGTAGACTTCTTGTTCTTTCTCATATGACAGGAAAGGTAATGGCATTCTCTCAGTCCTCTTTTGTAAGGGCATTAATCTCACTCATGAGGGCCCCCCATCCTAATACCAGTATATTGGGCATTAGGATTTCAACACGTGAGTTTGCAGGTAGGGGGAAGAGGGAAGTGGGACACAAAAATTCAGACCACAGTAGGCTTCTATAACAAAGAATGTGTGACTTAAATAACAAACATTTACTTCTCATAGTTCTGGAGGCTGGGAAGTCTAATATCAAGGCACCAGCAGACTTAGTGTCTGGTGAGAGCCCAATTCCTGGTTCATAGAAGGCCACTTTCTTGCTGTGTCTTCACATGGCAGATAGGGCAAGGGAGGTCTCTGGAGCCTCTTTTATAACGCCACTAAACCATTCATGACAGTACTACCTCATGACCTAATCACTTCCCAAAGGCCTTACTTCCAAATACCATCACATTGGAGATTAGGTTAAAATATATGAATTTGGGGGGGGGGACACAAACAGTCTGTAGCAGCTAATATTTAAAATTATTCTTTTCTGAAGTTAAGGTCAAAGTTTTCTATGTAAGTATAATTTTTTTTCTGATAAGGTCTATGGGTTTAATGAGAATTTTAAAGAAATTTTCTTCACCCTCTAACACTTGATTCTGTACTATCACTGATCTAGGCCATTTTACAGAAATCAATAGAAGCTAAAAGTGATTCACTTTGGCTTAGAGAATAAATTGGCAGTGAAATCTGAACTGCAAATATGGCTCTCTGAATCCTACTTGGCATTTGCAGTTAGTGAAAATATATTTGGTTTTGCTTCCTCAGGCACCATGGATAATAGAATCAGTTGGTGTTATTAACCATCTGTTCAAGTAATTATAATGCTTTTAAAGTGTTTTATAAGTCATATAAAACTTTATTTTAGTTTTTAAGTGAACTAGATTTTTGTTGTTTGTGTACCTTTTAGAGTATCATTATTCCAATAATTATTCTAACATGTATTTCAAGGATGTAGATAAAATAATCCATTTGGACCCAAGGCTGCCCTTATTTTGTATGTAGTATGCCTGAACAAGGGAGTGGGTTAAGGTACAAGTGGGTGTTGAAATCTCCAGTGATCCTCTCTATTTGTCGGTGGGGCTAAAAAGCATAAATTCAAATGTGATCTCCCATTTACTGTTTCTTTTCAAGGATCATCAACTCTTAAAATTTATAGAAACTTCACTTAGTTTTTTCCATGTATAGGGCCAAGAATTCTGTCTTTCTGTTAAAACTACATACTTTTAAGTATTAAGGATATTAAGTCCTTAATAAAAATATAAACAATAATTATAATTACATTCCATCTGTACTTGAATAAATTGAATAAATTTTTTGCACATATCAGAATATAATATAATATAGGAGGTACAGATGACAAAATATTGAAATTAATCTAAGGCTTATAAAATAATTTTTATTAAAAAATTGAGATACAATTGACATATAACATACTAATTTCAAAGCTGAAATATGTTAGCACACAATTGAGACATAAGGTCCCTAATTCCAACATAATGTACTACATTTCTAATCAGAACTTAAAAAGGACTTTTTTTTTTAAATAAGGGAGATATAATTTGAAGATTATATAGAACTTAACTGCAAAATCATCTAGGAGTCTTTTTAAACAAAAATGGCACCTCTTTCTTTGACCACTTTTCCAATTCCTTTTTAGATTATTGGTATTATGTATTCTGGTAGTTTATATTTTAATATAGATTCATCCATTTTTAATGATTTTTCAAATTAATTGCTTAGGATTTTACATTATGCTATCTTAGGATTCTTTTTACTGGTTTTTTTTTTTTTTTGCATCTCTATTTCTACCTCTTTTCCCATTTATTTTTCATTTATAAAAGTATTTCTTTTTGTTTATTTTCCTTTCAATCAGATTTGCCAGAAGATGGTATATTATAGGTACTTTCAACTAACTGGTTTTATGTTTCATTTAACTATTTTAGTATTTTATTTCTTATTGCTATTAATGTTTTCTGTTTAATTACTTTAATCTTCATCTTTATTAATTTCTTTGAGCTTTTTATTTTTAATTCCTTTTCAAATCTGCATTAGTTGTTATATGTAATTTATTTATTTTTGCATTCATTTTATGACAATAAATACTATCTAAGCTATACATTTTTTTTCACTGAATATTGAATCTTATAGGTGTTCCAAGTTTCCTTTGTTACAAAAAGTGTTTTTAGTTTGCCTTTTCATTGTTGGTTTGCCTTTTTGTAAAATTAGCCATAGACAATAATACATAAAAATTCTCTACTTTCTGGAAGTTTAAAAGGTTTTCTTTGTGGTCAAATGCATATTTTTGTTTCACTTGTCTATTATTCTATAACAAGTTACACCAACATTTAGAGGCTTAATACCTCAATAATTATTTCTTATTGATTTTTGGGTTCGATGGGCCCAGTGGGATGATTCCTCTGCTCCATGTTTTATCAGATGGGTGACTCATGTGGCTTCTTTCAGCTATGGACTGTTCAAGATGGCATCCTCAGAAGTCTGGTGGTTGGTGGAATGACTAAGGGCTGCATTTTTATCTCTCATGTCATTACTCATCATTTAATAGTAAAGCCCAAGCATCCTTACATGATAGCTGGAATCTAATGGGTCAAAAGTAGTAGCTGCAAGACCTCTTATGACCTGGCCTCAGAAGCCTGAGAACATAATTCCCATTACATTTTATTGGTTAGGGGCCAGTCCAGACTCAAAGGGACGGAAATCTTATCATCTGTACCAGGTCTAGATACGGGTTCTTGGCACAGCTGTTCTTGATCTGGAGATCTATTATCTAAAAAGGCGAGTTATCTCTACCCCACTCCTCACAACACATACTTAACACATACTACTGAGAATAGGATAGGATAATTGCAATAGGAGCTATTATTCAAATTGGGGGAAACAGAAAGCACACAGTTGAGAGCAATCCTGAAATCCAAGCAGACACATGTCACCAGTTCTCCTGACTTTCAAGGTGGGGTATGTACTTTGATTGAAATCTAGTTTTGCTCCCTGGAAATGATTTCCTAATCCAAAAATAAAGTAGTCCTTATTTTGCAGTGTGGTACATAGATTCTACTCTGAATCATCATTCCTTTTTCCATAAGAAATGACTCATGTTTGCAGCTGAATAGCTCACTCAGTCTGCTTACTTCTCATAGCTTATTGGGGACCTAGAGATCTCTTTTCATTTTGAAATGTCTCTGTACCTTTTCAGTGTAATATGATGGTGTTTCTCTTAAAACTTTGTTTTCCTTGTATGTTACTATGATTCTTTCTTTTATCCAAAAGCTACATCCTATGGACAATATCTTTAAGATTATTAAAGTTCTTTTGTCCTATTAGGAGGATCCACAAAGAATATTTAAGTCTTTCTGAGGTCTTAACAGGGAGCCTTATAGTCACACCCTTGATTTGACTTCAACTCTCATGCTACATTTTACTGTCAATCTTTGATCTTTGCCCCAGTGATTTTTTTCTTTGAGAATTCTTTTATGGACTGTCCCAGAATCTCTATATGTTTTCTGATTTCTCTTTAAAATTGAAAAGTTCTTTCTTTAGTTTATTTCTCTTGCAATAAGTTTATTGTGTATCAGTAGTATAAGCCAAATAGTATTTTAAGCATTCTGGCTGGAAATTTCCTTAGCCAGATTCACAAGTTTATTGGTTATGTTTTAACCCTGCAAGTTACTCTAGGCCTGAATTTTGTTTATTTTTCCATGACTATATAACAGAGCCTCTCCCCAATTTTTCAACTTCCAATATCAATTTTCCATACTGGCAAAAGAAAAACCCATAAAGCCTATTAGAGACTGGGATTGAAAGTTTTTGTAGTTTTTCCGTTGCATTCTGTAAGGAGTTCATAAGGCTAGCCAATATTCACGAGGCATAAGGTAGGAGAAATTGTTGATAGCCAATTATGAAAACTATCCAATACAAAAATTTACAATTTTTGTAAATGTTCTAATGACATAAAATAATGCACATTTTCTATTGTTAAGTCTGCAGTGAACTTTTCTTAAATAACAAAATACTCCAAAACTTGGTGATTTAAAACACCAAGTTATTCAGGGAGGAGTTAAGATGGTGGAGAAGTAGGGGGAACGGGATTTCCCTCATTCCTCAAACACAGCTGTATGGAGGACAAATCACTTGGAACACCCAGGAAATCAGTCTGTAGTGTGGCAGAAGGATCTCCACAGGTGGAGGGAGACAGGTTGGCAGGATCAAGGTATGAGGTATGTGTATGTGAATTGGGGGAGATAAAATGGCATAGGCATGGAAGGGAGGGAACCACTTCTGTGGGGAGACGGAAGGGAGAGAAAGTGAGAGGGCTTTACTATTTTCTTAGCAGAAGAGGAAAACCTCTCTGAACCACAGACTTGGGAATGAGAAAGATGGAGAGTGCCAGTTTCTATTTTGCAAACAGCCTTAGGAGCTGAAACTTGGAGGTACGAAAGTATGTGACTGTCTATGGACCAGAGCTGGCTGTGTGGGCACACCTGGGAGGGAAGGAGCCAGCTCCAGGGTGCTGTAGCAATTTCCGGGACACATTGGGAGAGAATAGTCCCCTCCTCGAGTACTGTGGGAAGAGAATTTATTGCGACCCCAAGGAGTAAAGACCCTTGGGGCACCAGCCAAAGGCCTTTTATCAACAGGGCTGAGGGGGCACTGCACCAGAACAGGGTCCACGTGGTGCAGGGCCCCTTAAGACATTGGAATCCCAGCCATGCACCTAGCAGGCACAGGAGACTGTGGAGCAGGGAAAGCCAACTGCCTGTGCTATTCTGTGAGGGCTACCTGAACAGCATGGTATGAGACACCTGGTACAGAGAGGAGAGATTGGGGTGTTGCCATTTTTCTACTCAACACCAACACAGTGGAGCTTCAGGGAGCAGCACAGTGGTCCCCAGTGGAGGCAGGATCCAGTTACACAAGCCCCCTCCTCTGTGACTGGCAACTGTTTATCAACTGGAGGAAGACTGAGCCAACAGAGCCAGCCTCTCCTTCAGACCGATACAGCCACTGGTCTCAGGGAAAAACAGACAACTGTTTTTTTTTTTTTTTTGTCTGTCTGTCTGTCTGTCTGTCTATTTGTTGTTCTGTTTTCTTTTTCTTTCTATCCTCTTCTTTTTTTCTTTTGGAATCAGGCTCATAGTTTCTGATTTGTTTTTGGTCAATTCTTATATTTTCTTTTTATTTTCCTTACTCTCTGTCTCTGGATTAAGCCTTATAGTTCTTTTGACTCTCTGCTTGTTTTTGTTTTTGTTTTTGTTCTTGTTTCTGGTTTTGGTTTTTTTGCCCCTTTCATTTTTCTCTTTGTATGGGATCAGGCTCCCCCTGTTTTTCTTTTTTTCATGGTTACCTCAATGAACAAATCAAAGCACACCTGGTTGAAGATCCAAACACTCCACCATTACAAGCAAGGATGAGCTTTACAGAGGACTGACCAGTAGGATAGAGCAGCCAAAATGCAACAACAGAGTGCATGAAACACACTCCAAAAATCCTTCCTGCAGAGCCAGCTCTGGACAGTGTATGGCCCCTTTTTAATATAGTAGTACTTGAAGGTGCAGGACACACAACAAGCTATTAAAACATGTAAAAGACAGAAACCTAGCCAAAATGATGAAATGGAAGAACTCTCTTCAAAAGAAAATTCAGGAAGAAATGACAGCCAGCGAATTGCTCAAAACAGATATAAACAATATATCTGAACAAGTATTTATAATAACAGTCATAAGACTAATATCTGAGCTTGAAAAAAGCATAGAAGACAGCAGAGAATCTATTTGTGGCAGAGATCAAAGACCTAAGAAATAGTCATGATGAATTAAGAAATGCTATAAATGAAATACACAATAAACTAGATACAATGACAGTAAGGATGGAAGAAGCAGAGAATAGGTGAAATATATCATAAAATTATGGAATGATGAAGCTGAAAAAAAAAAGGAAAGGAAATTAATAGATCACGAGGGGAGAATTAGAGAGCTAAGTTATTCCATGAAATGAAACAATTCCCATATCATAGAAGTTCCAGAAGAAGAAGAAGAGGGAGAAAGGGGAAGAAGGTTTATTTGAACAAATGATAGCTGAGAACTTCCTTTATCTGGGGGAGGAAACAGGCACCCAGGCCCAAGAGGCACAGAGAACTCCCTTCAACATCAACAAAAACAGGCCAATATCATGACATATCATAGTGAAACTGTAAAAAATGCAAAGATAAAGAGAGAATTCTGAAAGCAGCTAGGGACAAATGGGTCTTACCCTACAACTGTAGACACATAAGGGTAGTAACAGACCTGTCCACTGAAACTTGGCAGGCCAGAAGGGAGTGGCAGGAAATATTCAAAGTGCTGAGTGGGAAAAATATGCAGGCAAGAATTCTTTATCCAGGAAGGCTGTCATTCACAATAGAAGGGAAAGAGAAAGGCTTTCCCAGACAAGGAAAAACTAAAGGAGTTTATGACCACTAAACTAGTCCTGCAGGAGATCCAAAGGGGGATTCTGTGAGTGGAAAGTGGCAAATATTACAAAGGATCAGAGATATCACCACAAGCATAAAACCTACAGATAACACAATGGCACTAAGTCCATATCTTTCAGTAATCACTCTGAATATAAATGGACTAACTGCCCCAATCAAAAGACACAGGGTATCAGAATGGATTGAAAAAACAAGATCCATCTATATGCTGCCTAAAAGAGACTCATTTTAGACCTGAGGACATCTGCAGATTGAAAGTGAGGAGATGGAGAACCATGATGCTGCTGGAAGTCAAAACAAGGCTGGAGTAGCCATACTTATATCAGACAAACTAGATTTTAGAACAAAGGCTGTAACGAGATGAAGAAGGGCATTATATCATAATTAAGGGGTCTGTCCATCAAAAAGAGCTAATAATTGTAAATGTTTATGCCCCCAAGGTGGGAACCCCCAAATGTATAAATCAATTAATCACAAACATATATAAATGTTCAGGACTTTAGGGAGATTTGGGCAGGGTTTATACAGAGTTTAGGGCTCCTTATCTCAAGGTCCCTTCTTTGTGTGACTTCCCCTAAGTCTTTCAGTGATTTCCTTCCTCTGGTTTATAAAGTCCAAAAATTCATGTTTTCTATCAACTATTAGGTACCCTGTCTGGCTCATGTAGGGCTTGCCTTCAGATTAGAAGCCAGGAAATAAGAATCTTACCTGGGACTCTTTTCTTCTTCCAAGTGTTACCTTCTCTCAAGAATCTACCTATTCTTGGTTTCTCTTCAGTGTTGATATTTGTATTTTATTTTGAGTTTGTAGTATTAGTGTGGCAGGGTCTGTTCAGTAGCAACTTTCTCTGCTATACCAGAAGCAGAGCTGGGGATTTCAGATATGGTTCCTCAAACTCTCTCCCATCTGATGGAGAATTCTTGATACATTTCATGTGTAACAGAATCCATTCATTTGCACAAACTCAGACTATGTTCATTTTCTGTTAAGAGTAGAGTTTCTTCTTTTCATAAAACTTGAAATGTTTGTATTTAAATATTTAAGGTCTAGAGAAAAAGAGATATGAAATATTTAGTTTATTGTAGTTATAATTTACTAGATTCAAGGTCATTTTTCCTATAGAAAATCAATAGGAAGCTACAGCTGTAGAAATTATCCACCATTATGCCTGAGAAATATGTGAGTAAATGTATATGCTCAAATCATCATCTTGGCTTTCTGTGGATTTTAGAGAGATTAATATTGTAATAATTTATAGAAACAGAAATACTAAAATTAATGTGTTTTCCCTTTATATTATACTATAGAAAGCAGCAGATGCTCTGAAAGTTGAGAACAAAGTCCTTAAGGAACAACTGAAACAGGCTTTACAGGTAAATGACATTAGGTTCCTTTAAAATTGTTAACAAGTGAAGGAAATATCTGTAAACAACTTCTAAATGAATGATTTTGACCTTGAAAACTAGTAGGTTTATGTATTGTACTATTTTGCCAGATTTAAAGTATATTCATTTCATGTAGTAGGAATATATTAATAAAATTTAATATTTATTCCTACTGAAAATGATAAACTAGATAGAAAAATAAACTTGCTTTATCAAATAAATCTATTTCAAGCTGAGACACTGTTTTGTGTGAAATCCTGCAGGCATTTCAACTAAATGCAATTAAAATAGGATGTTGGTTTTTACCCCTTTTTGAAATTTGTGTTAAATGATCAAAGAAAGGAAAAAACTACAAACATTTTCATAAATGAATAGATAAAAGTATAATTAATTGTATATTAATTTTCCTTTGGAAAAATGCAAGATGATACACAAATTTATTAATGATATAATTCAAAAAGGTGGCTGAGGACAAAATAGATATAAAAAAGCAATAGAAGGAGGCTTAGAAAATGGTGAAATAATAGGACCCTAAGCATACCTCCCTCCAGATACAGCTGTATAACACTCATATCAGCATAAATAACCAAGAAAACAAAGTGAAGCCTGGCAGAACAAATTCCACAATTAAAGATAGAGAAGAGGCCACATTGAAGAGGTAGGAAGAGTAAGGACATGTCCCAGGAGGGAGGGACACAGTGGGTGAAGAGAAGGAAGAGAAACAGATTGTCACATTGGGGAGCCTGCATGGGGAAGATGAATTTCCATAACATTTGGCTTTGAAAGCAAGAGGCTCCAAATTTCATGAGTTCTTACAAGTAGCAGGACTTACGGCCAGCCTAGAAATTAAAAAATTAGCAGGCTGGCTCTTGGGAAACCCAGAGTGCAATAGGAAGCTGAGTCCTGCCCTTAAAGAGACAGCGAAACAAATAACCTGTGGAGATACAGCATAGAAGCAGTAGTTTCAAAAATGCCTGGAGTATATGGGAGTAGAGTTATTTACCCTCCAGCATAAACCCAGAGCCACCTGCAGGAATCAGTATGGTGCCAACATTTATTACCTAACTTGCTCACACCAAGCCCCAACCACTCACCCTTCAGCAGACTCACCTTCGTCATCACATTTGTCTCAGTCTTGGTGCTGTGGGTCCCTTTCCCTGGAAGACCCATGAAAACATCACCAACATCTTGTCTCTTGGCCTACTCATTTTGTGGGGCATTGGTCCTGGCAGTGGTGGCAGGCTCTGTGGGAGCCCAAGGTGTAACCTTGTTAGAATTGTGTACCCCACCCATATAGCACTAGTTCTGGCAATGGTGGCAGGTTTCATTTCACAAGCAGACTGGTGTGCACCTTGTAAAGTGTGCTCCACCATGGCCAGGGACCAAACAGTGCCAAGAACAGGCAAAGAGGACCTGTGCAGATAACTGGAGTAAAGGAAAAATAGTTAGGACACATCAGCAGGGTACACACAACACACATAGGAGATATCCCCTGAGCACCAGTTTCTTGGGACAGGAGACACTGCACTGGGACACTACAGGACCTCTTCTTCGTAAGGCCATTTTTCAGCATAGGATATCTTTCCTAAAATATAGAAACAGATACACAGAGTTAAGCAAAATGAGGAGACAGAGGAATATATCCCAAATGAAAGAACAAGACAACCACAGCAAGAGACAGATATAAGTGTTATGCCTGATAGAGAACTGAAAGTAATGATTATAATGATACTCACTCGGCTTGAGAAAAGAGAAGACATGAGTGAGACTCTTAAGAAAGAGATAAAAAAGAACCAAGCAGAGACCCAAGAACATGCTAATTGAAATTAAAAATACACATGAGGGAGAGGAACACAAGATGTCAGAACAGCATGGAAGTCTTTTTTCTGTCTTGTGTACATAAAATACAGCCAGATCAACACTAAACCATCCTGCACACCTAGAAAACTGATTTGTGGATTAACACAATAATCTGCACAACCTGAACCACAGAACTAAGCGGGTACACAGTGCAGAGAGGTGAACTGTGGGGGAGAGAAGCCTCGGAGGGCAGGGAGTTGTTTTTGCTTGCAGAGAGAGGATGGAGATGTGGGGAGAGTATGGGAAAAGCACCCTGACAAAAGCAGCTGGAGAGAAAGTGGAAAAAAGGTGGAAACAGCCACAGGGGCTGAACTAAAAAGGGGGAAAGGAGAAAGGAGAGGGTTTAAATTCCATTTAGACTCTATACAGGGGAAGCACAGAGTCTGAAACTCCACAGCTCAAATACCTAGTGGTGCTCTGGTGGGAAGGGCGAATTCCCAGGAGAAGAGTGGGTCCAGGAGGTCCTCGGGCCATGTGAGATTTTCCATAATCCCGGAAATGCTGCTAATACATGATCACATAAACTTTTTCGGGGTGGGCTGGCACCCAGCCACGAGTTTCTGGACATTGGCAGCAGCAAGGTCTCACTAGCATTCCTGGGAGTGGCCGGCACCCAGCAATTGCTCAGTGAGACCATCCCCCAGAGGATCTGAGTGGGTCAAAGCCACAGTCCCTCAGAAGTAAGGGGTCGGGAAATACAGCTGCATCTCAGATAAAACTCAGGAGGGAGGTGCCGCCTGGCAACCTGATGGCATGGTTATGGACAGTGCAAAAGCGGGGAATGGGCTGAAACTGAAGACAAAGGACAGGTGCATGATTCCTGGTTGGGGAGAACAGAGTTCTGATACTAGACTGGGTACCTGGGTGACACCGTTTTCAACCCACCCACGCATGTGCATACACAACTACAGGCGCTACAACAATCCATCCCAGTAAGCTAAGCAGCACCATCTAGTGGAGAATGGAGCCATTACACTAAGCCCTGCCCAACTGGGCCAATCTCAGCTCTTCAGGAACACCACAAATCTCTCTGCCTGCTTAGTTTATGGAATATAAAGTGCTTCATAGTTTTACTTCTAGGGGAAAACAATGTAATAACAATCATATTTCAGTCTGTTCACTGGCCCATCTATTCAATTTTCTTTTTTTTTCTTTTTCGTTTCTGTACTTGAATACAGAAAGATAAAAAAATTATTTTCAATTTTTATTAAAAATATTTTCCTTTACTTTTTTCGATGAAATGTATTTTTACTTCCATCATTTCAAGTTATTCTATTTCATAGTATTCATTTTCTCAAATTTTCAAATTTTTTTTGTTTCTTTTTTCCTTTTCTTTTCTTTTCCCCTTTTTTTCTCTAATCAATCAAACTTCTTTCAATAACCATACCAAAACACACCTAGGATCTAGCATCACTTATCTGATTTTGTGTGTGTGTGTGTTGTTGTTGTTGTTGTTGTTGTTTTTAATTCTTTAATTTTAATTTTTTCCCTTTTTCCTCTAATCAGTCAAGCTCCTTTCAATAACCAGGCCAACACACACCTAGGACCTAGCATCATTTATTTGATTTTGTGTGTGTGTGTGTGTGTGTGTTGTTTTTAATTTTTTAATTTTAATTTTTCCTTGTTTGTCTAATCAAGCTTCTTTCAATAACCAGACAAAACCACATCTAGGATCTAGCATCACTTATTTGATTGTGTGTGTGTGTGTGTGTGTGTGTGTGTGTTGTTTTTACTTTTTTAATTTTAATTTTTTCCACTTTTTTTCTCGATTCAATCAAGCTCCTTGCAAGAACCAAACCAAAACACATCTAGGATCTAGAATCACTTATTAGATTGTGTGTGTGTTGTTGTTGTTTTTAATTTTTTTAATTTTAATATTTCCCCTTTTTCTCTAATCAGCCAAGCTCCTTTCAATAACCAGACCAAAGCACACCTGTGATCTAGAATCATTTATTTGACTTTTCTTTGTGTCTGTGTTGTTTTCAATTTTTTAATTTTAATTTTTTTTACCTTATTAATTCCTTTTCTTCCCTCAAAATGATGAAGTAATTCACCTCAAAAGAAAGAGCAGAAAGAAACCACAGCCAGGGACTTAACCAACACAGATACAAACAAGATGTCTGAACCAGAATTTATAATTATGATAACAAGAATACTCACTGGGGTTGAAAATAGATTAGAATCCCTCTCATCCCTTTTATCCCTTTTATCTACAGAGATAAAAGAAGTAAAAGCTAGTTAGGATGAAATAAAAAATGTTATAACTGAGCTGCTATCTAGAATGGATGCCACGATGGCAAGGATGGATGAGGCAGAGCAGCAATTCAGTGATATAGAGGACAAACTTATGGAGAATAATGAAGCAGAAAAAAAGAGGGAGAATAAAGCAAAAGAGCATGATTTAAGAATAAGAGAAATCAGTGACTCATTAAAAAGGAACAACATCAGAATCATAGGGGTCCCAGAAAATGGAAAGAGAGAAAGAGGGGTAGAAGGGTTATGTGAGCAAATCATAGCACAAAACTTCCCTAACCCGGAGAAAGACACAGATATTAAAATCCAGGAAGCACAGAGGACCTTAAGATACAACAAAAACTGACCATCAACAAGGCATATTATCGTCAAATTCAAAAAATACTCAGGCAAGGAAAGAATCATGAAAGCAGCAAGGGAAAAAAATCCTTAACCTACAAAGAAAGACGAGGTTTGCAGTAGACCTATCCATGGAAATTTGGCAGGCCAGAAAGGAGTGGCAGGTTATATTCAATGTACTGAATCAGAAAAAAATGCAGCCAAGAATTCTTTATCCAGCAAGGTTTTCGTTCAAAACAGAAGGAGAGATAAAAAGTTTCCCCAGACAAACAAACAAAAATTTTCCCAGACAAACAAAAATTGAAGGAGTTCATGACCACTAAACCAGCCCTGCAAGAAATTTTAAGGGGGACTCTCTAAGGGGAGAAAAGACCAAAAAAAAAAAAAAAAAAAAAAAAGGAAAGGAAAAGAAAAGAAAAGACCAAAAGCAACAAAGACTAGAATGGACCAGAGAACCCCACCAGAAACTCCACCTCTACAAGAAGCATAATGGCAATAAACTCATGTCTTTAAGTACTCACTCTAAGTGTCAATGTACTAAATGCTCCAATCAAAAGACACAGGGTAACAGAATGGATAAGAAAACAAGATCCATCTATATGCTGTTTACAAGAGACTGACTTTAGACCTGAAGACACCTTCATATTGAAAGTAAGAGGATGCAGAATAATCTATCATGCTAATGGCCACCAAAAGAAAGATGGAGTAGCCATACTTATATCAGAGAATTTAGACTTTAAAATAAAAACTGTAACAAGAGATGAAGAAGGGCATTGTATCATAGGTAAGGGGTCTATCCACAAGAAGACACAACAATTGTAAATATTTATGCTCACAAACATAAAGTAACATTGATAATAATTCCATAATAGAGGACTTCAACACCCCACTTATAGCAATGGGCAGAACATCTAAAGAGAAAATCAACAAGGAAACAATGGCTCTGAATGTCACAATGGACCAAATGGACTTAACAGATATATTCAGAACATTCCATCCTAGAGCAGCAGAATATACATTCTTCTCCAGTGCACATGGAACGTTCTCCAGAATAAATCACATACTGGGACACAAATCAGCCCTCAACAAGTACAAAAAGTTAGAGATCATATTCTGCATATTTTTAGACCACAACACTATGAAATTTGGAATCAACCACAAGAAAAAATTTGGAAAGATAACAAATACTTGGAGACTAAAGAACATCCTATGAAAGAACAAATGGGCTAAGCAAGAAGTTAAGAAGGAAATTAAAAAGTACATGGAAACCAATGGAAATGAAACACCACAATCCAAAACCTCTGGGATGCAGCAAAGACAGTCATAAGAGGGAAGTATATAGCAATCCAGGCTGAAAGAAGAAAGAAAGGCGTCAGATACACAACCTAACCTTACACCTCAAAGAGCTGGAAAAAGAACAGCAAATATAACCCCAAATCAGCAGCAGACAGGAAACAACAAAGATTAGAACAGAAATCAATGCTATTGAACCCAACAAACAGTAGAACAGATCAATGAAACCAGAAGATGATTCTTTGAAAGAATTAACAAAATTGATAAACCATTAGCCAGTTTGATCAAAAAGAAAAGGAAAGGACCCAAATAAATAAAATCAAGAATGAAGGAAGAGAGATCACAACCAACACAGCAGAAGTAAAAATAATAGTGAGAGAATATTATGAGCAATTATATGCCAATAAAATGGGCAAGCTGGAAGAAGTGGACAAATGCCTAGAAACATATAAACTATCAAAAGTGAAACAGGAAGAAATAGAAAATTTGAACAGACCATAACCAGTAAAGAAATCGAGTTAGTAATAAAAATCTCCCAAAAAACAAGAGTCCAGGATTGGATGGTTTTCCAGGGGAATTCTACCAAACATTTAAGAAAGAGTTAACACCTATTCTCTTGAAGCTATTCCAAAAAATATAAGTGGAAGTAAAACTTCCAAACTCTTTCTATGAAGCCAGCATTACCTTGATTCCAAAACCAGACAAAGACCCCACTAAAAAGAACTATAGACCAATCTCCTGATGAACATGGATGCAAAAAACCCTACAAGATATTAGCCAGCCGGATTCAACAATACATCAAAAAAATTATTCACCACGACCAAGTGGGGTTTATACCTGGGATCCAAGACTGGTTCAATATCTGCAAAACAATCAATGTGATATATCACATCAATAAAAGAAAGGACACGAACCACATGATCCTCTCAATAGATGCAGAGAAAGCATTTGACAAAATATAGCATTCTTTCTTGATAAAAACCCTTAAGAAAGTAGAGATATAAGGATCATACCTCGAGATCATAAAATCCATATATGAAAGACCAAATGCTAATCTCATCCTCAATGGGGAAAAAGTGAGAGCTTTCCCCCTAAGGCAGGAACAAGACAGGGATGTCCACTCTCGCCATTGTTATTCAACATAGTATTGGAAATCTTAGCCTCAGCAATCAGACAGCACAAAGAAAAGGCATCCAAATCCGCCAGGAGAAGGTCAAACTTTCACTCTTCACAGATGACATGATACTCTATATGAAAAACCCAAACAATTCCACGAAAAAAATGCTAGAAGTGATCCAGGAATTCAGCAAAGTGGCAGGATATAAAATCAATGCACTGAAATCGGTTTTGATAATTACTTTGAATATAACTGGACTAATTTGAATATAAATGGATTAAAGATTCCAATCAAAGATATAGGATGCTAGAATGGGTATAAAAACAAGATGCATCTATATGCTGCCTACCAGAGACCCATTTAGACCTAAAGACATCTGCAGTTTGAAAGTGAGTGGATGCAGAAACATCTACCATGCAAATGTATGTCAAAAGAAGGCCAGAGTAACCACATTTATATCAGACAAAATAGACTTTAACACAAACACTGTATTAAGACACAAAGGGCAGTGTGTAATAATAAAGAAGGCAATCCAACAAGAAGATACAACAATTTTAAGTATTTATGCACCCAACATGTGAGCACCTAAATACATAAATAATTAATAACAAACATATAGGAGCTAATTGATAGTAATACAGTAATAGTAGGAAACTTTAACACCCCACTTACATCAATGAATAGATCATATAAGCAGAAAATCAACAAGAAAACAAATTTTTTTATTTTATTTATTTTTTAATTAAAAATATTTTTAATGTTTTATTTTTGATACAGAGAGAGACAGAGCATGAGAGGGGGAGGGACAGACAGACAGGGAGACACAGAATCTGAAGACAGGCTCCAGGCTCTGAGCTGTCAGCACAGAGCCCAACGCAGGGGTCGAACCCACAAATGTGAGATCATGACCTCAGCCGAAGTCAGAGACTTATCTGATGGAGCCACCCAGCCGCCTCAAGAAACAAGTTTTATATGAAAAACCCACACATTTTGTCATAAATAGGGAAAAACAGAGCTTTTCCTCTATGGTCAGGACAAGACAAGGATGTCTACTCGCACCATTTTCATTCAACATAGTAGTGGAAGTCCTAGCCACAGCAATCAGAGGACAAAAAGAAAATGCATTCCAAATTGTCAAGTAAGAAGTAAAAGTTTCACTGTTTGCAGACATGGTACTATATATTGAAAACCTGAAAGATTCCACCAAACAACAACAACAACAACAACAGCAACAACAACGACAACAACAACAACCCTGCTAGACCTGATAAATGCATTCAGTAAAGTCACAGGATACAAAATCAATGTACAGAAATCTGTTACACTTCTATCCACCAATAATGAAGCATCAGAAAAAACTGTTAAGAAAATAATCCCATTTAGAATTGCACCAAAAGTAATAAAATATGTAGGAATAAACCTAACCAAAGAAAGGAAAAACTTGTACAGTGAAAAGTGTAAAACACTGATGAAAGAAATTGACGATGACACAAAGATATGGAGTGTCAATTCCATGCTCATGGATTGGAAGAACAAATATTTTTGAAATTTCAGTACTACCCAAAGCAATCTACAGGTTTAATGCAATCTCTATGAAAATATCAACAGCATTTTCACAGAGTTACAGCAAACATATTTGTAGGGAACCACAAAAGACCCTGAATAGCCAAAGAAATCTTGAAAAAGAAAAACAAAACTGGAGATACCACAGTTCCAGACTTCAAGTAATATTTCAGTGTTGTAGTAATTGGCACAAAAATAGACACTTTGAACAATGGTACAGAAGAGAAAAACCAGAAATAAACCCACAATTCTCAATTAAATGTTGAAAAAGGAGGAAAGAATATGCAATGGGGAAAAGTTTCTTCAAGAAATAGTGTTGAGGGGCGCCTGGGTGGCTCAGTCGGATAAGTCTCTGATTCGGCTCAGGTCATGATCTTATGGTTCGTGGGTTTGAGCCCTGCGTTGGGCTCTGTGCTGACAGCCCAGAGCCTGGAGCCTGCTTCAGATTCTGTGTCTCTCTCTTTCTCTGCTCCTCCCCTGCTCATGCTCTGTCTCTGTCTCTCAAAAATAAACATTAAAAAAAAAATAGTGTTGAGAAAACTGGACAACTACATGCGAAAAGAATTAAACTTAACCACTTCCTCACAGCATACACAAATGTAAACTCAAAATGGATTAAAGATTTAAATGAGAAGGGGCATGATGGCGGAGAAGTAGGGAGCTCTATAATCTCCAATCGCCCGCAACTATCAAACTGAGAAGGACTGAAGCCATGATACTCTGAGTGGGAGGAAAACATACAGAATCTATACAGATGACAGCCTCATAGATGCCTGAGTGAGTGCGAGCTAGGGGGAAAAAAGGGCTGGAGCTGGAGGCTCTGAGGGGTGGGAGCCCCAGACCAATGCAGAGCTGGGAGAGCACCTAGAGCGGTGGCACAGGGCCGAGGAGGGCCGTGAGTGGAGCAGTGGCCCAGGGCAGTGGAGGGCTGCAGGTGGAGCGGCCGTGGACAGCGGCAGAGAGCCAAGGGGAAGAGAAATAGAGACTGAAAATGCTCATAGAGTGGTCTCTGGAGAGGAGATAAACCTCGGCCCAGGACAGAGAGAGATACTATCATCCCATATATAATCACTGGGCATGGAGAGAGAAATTCGACCCTCCCCCCCTTAGCTGGCTTATTCTTCCTTGGGCTCTGCAGCACACCGATTCCAGGCGGAGCCAGGGAAAAGCTGATTCCCCAGTCCCCCTGCTTGATCACAGCTGGGGGGCTGCCTGCCTGCGGAAGCACATCTCATCTAGGGCGGTAGCATTAAAATGCATGGACTAGGATTTGGAAATAAATCGGGGCTTGGAAAAAACAGGTTGGCCTGTCCATGGCACAGGGAGATCAGACTCAAAAGAGTGGCTTGCAATGCATGGTCCAAGAGGGGTTTGGGGCGCCACCATTCTTCTCCCTGCAACCACAAGGTGGAGCCTCGGAGACCAGCCCCTGAGACCCAACTACCTACACCAAGCCACGCCCATCCGCACTGGAGAATTGCTTTTTTTTTTCTTTTTTCTCTTTCCTTTTTTCCTTCATTTCTCCTTTTCCCCCCTGGAGTCTGTGAAAGACCAACATTTATGCACTGCGGTGATTAGATAAATTCTTGCCAGCCAGATATATTTTCCCTTATCTCATTCTTATCTCTCCCCTCTGCAGGTTTTACACTCTCAGACTGTCCTTTGTCTATTGTTGTTTCTGTCCCCCCTTCTTTTTTTCTTTTCTTTTCTATCCTTATTTTCTTTCCCCTTTTGGTTTTCTTGTTTATTTGATTTGTCTGTGCGTTTGCGTGCTTTTGTTCCCTGTGTGTTTGTCTGTCTATTTTTATTTTCAGAGCTGCCTAAAGAAACAGCGCCAAAGTACACATGGTGGAGAGTCCCAAATATCACTGAGTAGGGAAATAAAATAATCAAAGGCACAACAAGAGAAAACGAGAGACACCATTAAAAGAACACTTCCTGAAATAATAGGCCCTAGACAGTCAATGAGCCTCCTTTAATAGAGCAATACTAACAGGTACACAGTGCATAACGAGCTTTTAACACTAACAAGAGACAGAAAGCTAGTCAAAATGTTGAAACGAAAGACCTCTAAAGAAATTCCAGGAAGAAATCACAGCCACAGAATTGCTCAAAACACATATAAGCAACATAACTGAACAAGAATTTAGAACAAATGTCATAAAATTAATAGTTGGGCTTGAAAAAAGCATGGAAGTTATCAGAGAAGCTGCTGATACAAAGATTAGGGACCTTAAAAATAGCTGTGATGAGTTAAAAAATGCTATAAATGAGGTGCATAATAAAATGGAGGTGGCCACTGCATGGATTGAAGAGGCAGAGAGGAGAATAGGTGAATTAGAGGACACAATTATAGCAAAAGAGGAAGCCGAGAAAAAGAGAGAGAAATTGGTACAGGAGCACGAAAGGAGAATTTGAGACCTGAGTGATACAATCAAACGGAACAATATCCATATCATAGGAATTCCTGAAGAAGAAGAAGGAGAAAAAGGTCCTGAAGGGGTGCTTTATCAAATTATAGCTGAGAACTTCCCTAATCTGGGGAAGGAAATAGACATTGAAATCCAAGAGGCACAGAGAATTCCCCTAAGACATAACTTGAATCGACCTTCAGCATGATATATCATAGTGAAATTGGCAAAAGATAAATATAAAGAGAGAATTCTGAAAGCAGCTAGGGATAATAGGGCCCTAACATACAAAGGGAAACCTATCAGAGTGGTTACAGACCTATCTAATGAAACTTGGCAGGCCAGAAAGGAATGGCAGGAAATCTTCAATGTGATGGACAAGACAAATATGCAGCCAAGAATCCTTTATCCAGCGAGCTTGTCATTCAAAATAGAAGGAGAGATAAAGGGTTTCCAAATAAACAAAAATTCAGACAATTCATCACCACCAAACCAGCCCTACAAGAAATCCTAAGAGGGATTCTATGAGAGAAATGTTGCAAGTAATACAAGGTACCAGAGACACCACTACAAGCATGAACCCTACAGAGAACACAATGAATCTAAACCCACATTTTTCAACAATAACACTGAATGTAAATGGACTGAATGTTCCAATCAAACGACACAGGGCAGCAGAACGGATAAAAAAACGAAATCCATCTATTTGCTGTCTACAAGAGACTCATCTTAGACCTGAAGACACCTTCAGATTGAAAGTAAGGGGGTGGAGAAATATCTATCATGCGACTGGAAGTCAAAAGAAAGCTGAGTAGCCATACTTATATCGGACAAACTGGACTTTAAAGTAAAGGCAGTAACAAAAGATGAAGAAGGACATTATATAATAATTACAGGGTCTCTCCATCAGAAAGAGCTAACAATTATAAGCATCTATGCACCAAATTCGGGAGCACCCGAATATATAAAACAATTAATCACAAACAGAAACTATCTTATTGATAAGAATGTGCTTATTGCAGGGGATTTTAATACTCCACTTACAGCAGTGGATAGGTCAACCAGACAAAAAATCACTAAAGAAAAAATGAACCTGAACGGCACATTGGAACCTATGGAATTGATAGATATATTTAGAACTCTGCATCCTGAAGCTAGGGAATTCACTTTCTTCTAGAGTGCGCATGGCACATACTCCAAGAGAGATCACATACTGGGTCATAAAACAGCCCTTCATAAATACAAAAGAATAGAGGTCATACCATGCACACTTTCAGATCACAATGCAAAGAAACTTGAAATCAATCACAGGAAAAAGTCTGGAAAACTTCCAAAACTGTGGAGGTGAAAAACCACCCTACTAAAGAATGATTGGGCCAATCTGGCAATTAGAGAATAATTTAAAAAAGATATGGAACAAGTGAAAACAAAAATACAACAATCCAAACTCTTTGGGACACAGCAAAGGCAGTCCTAAGAGAAAAGTATATAGCAATCCAGGCCTATTTCAACAAACTAGGAAAAGCACAAATTCAAAATCTAACAGAGCACCTAAGGAAACTAGAAGGGGAGCAGCAAGAGCACTCCAAACCCAGCAGAAGAAGAGAAATAATAAAGATCAGGGCAGAAGTAAACAATATAGAGTCCAAAAAAAAAAAAAAAGAAAAGAAAAAAGAAAACAGTTGAACAGATCAATGAAACCAAGAGTTGGTTTTTTGAAAAAATAAACAAAATTGATAAACCTCTAGCCAGGCTACTCAGAAAAAAAAGAGAGAACACCCAAATAGACAAAATCACGACTGAAAATGGATCTATCACAACCAATCCCTCAGAAATACAAGCAATCATCAGAGATTACTGTGAAAAATTATATGCAAACAAACTGGACAATCTAGAAGAAATGGACAAATTCCTAAACACACATGCACTACCAAAATTCAAACGGGAAGAGATAGAAAATCTGAACAGACCATAACCAGTGAAGAAATCGAATCAGTGATCAAAAACCTCCCAATGAATAAAAGCCCAGGGCCAGATGGTTTCCCAGGGGAATTCTACCTGACATTTAAAGCAGAGTTAATACCCATCCTTCTCAAGCTATTCCAAAAAATAGAAATAGAAGGAAAACTTCTTAACTCATTCTATGAAGCCAGCATCACTTTGATTCCCAAACCAGACAGAGACCCGACAAAAAAAGAGAACTACAGGCCAATATCCTTAATGAATACACATGCAAAAATACTCAACGAGATACTAGCAAATCGAATTCAACAGCATATAAAAAGAATTATCCACCATGATCAGGTGGGATTCATTCCTGGGTTACGGGGCTGGTTCAATATTTGCAAATCCATAAATGTGATACATCACGTTAACAAAAGAAAAGATAAAAACCATATGATCCTGTCAATAGATGCAGAAAAATTATTTGACAAAATACAGCATCCCGTCCTAATAAAAACCCTCAAGAAAGTCGGGATAGGAGGAAATTACTTAAACATTATAAAAGCCATTTATGAAAAGCCCACAGCTAATATCACCGTTAATGGGGAAGAGCTTTCCCCCTGAGATCAGAAACATGACAAGGATGTCCAGTCTCACCACTGTTGTTTAACATAGAGCTAGAAGTCCTAGCATCAGCAATCAGACAACAAAAGGAAATAAAAGGCATCAGAGCTGGCAAAGGTGAAGTCAAACTTTCACTTTTCGCAGATGATGTGATATTCTACATGGAAAACCCGACAGACTCCACTAGAAGCCTTTTAGTACTGATCCATGAATTCAGCAAAGTCGCAGGGCACAAAATCAACGTACAGAAATTGGTTGCATTTTTATACACCAATAATGAAGCAACAGAAAGAGAAATCAAGAAACTGATCCCATTCACAATCGCATGAAAAACAATAAAATACCTAGGAATAAACCTAAGTAAAGATGTAAAAGACCTGTATGATGGAAGCTATAGAAAGCTCATGAAAGAAATTGAAGACACAAAGAAATGGAAAAACATTCCATGCTCATGGATCAGAAGAATAAACATTGTTAAATGTCATTATTATCCAAAGCAATCTACACACTCAATGTAATCCCAATAAAAATTGCACCAGCATTCTTCTCAAAGCTAGAACAAACTATCCTAAAATTCGTATGGAACCACAAAAAAAAAAAAAAAAAAAAACCCGAATAGCCAAATAATATTGAAGAAGTAAACCAAAACGGGAAGCATCACAATCCCAGACTTTAGCCTCTACTACAAAGGTGTCAGCATCAAGACAGTATGGTATTGGCACAAAAACAGACACATAGACTGATAGAATAGAATAGAGAACCCAGAAGTGGACCCACAAATGTATGGCCAATTAATCTTTGACAAAGCAGGAAAGAGTATCCAATGGAAAAAAAGACAGCCTGTTTAACAGGTGGTGCTGGGAGAACTGGACAGCAACATGCAGAAGAATGAAACTAGACCACTTACTTACACCATACACAAAAATAAACTCAAAATGGATGAAGGACCTCAATGTGAGAAAGGAAACCATCAAAACCCTAGAGGAGAAGCAGGAAACAGCCTCCTTGACCTCAACCGCAGCAATTTCCTACTCGACACATCCCCAAAAGCAAGGGAATCAAGAGCAAAAATAAACTTTTGGGACCTCATCAAGATAAAAATCTTCTGCACTGCAAAGGAAACAATCAAGAAAACTAATAGAAAACCGCCGGAATGGGAACAGAGAGTTGCAAATGGAATATAGGATAAAGGACTATTATCCAAAATATATAAGGAACTCATCAAACTCCACACCTGAAAAATGAATAATCCAGTGAAGAAATGGGCAGAAGACATGAATTGACACTTCTCCAAAGAGGACATCAAGATGGCCAACAGACACATGAAACGATGCTCAGTGTCACTCTTCATCAGGGAAATACAAATCAAAACCACACTGAGATACCATCTCACTCCGGTCAGAGTGGCTAAAATGAACAAATCAAGAGACCACAGATGCTGTTGAGGATGTGGAAAAACGGGCACCCGCCTACACTGTTGGTGGGAATGTAAACTGGTACAGCCACTCTGGAAAACAGTGTGGAGGTCTCTCAAAAAATTAACAATAGAACTCCCCTATGACCCAGAAATAGCACTGCTAGGGATTTACCCAAGGGATACAGAAGTGCTGATGCATAGGGGTACATGTACCCCAATGTTCATAGCGGCACTTTCAACAATAGCCAAATCATGGAAAGAGCCTAAATGTCCATTAACTGATCAAGAAGATGTGGTTTATCTATACAATGGAATACTGCATGACAATGAGAAAGAATGAAATCTGGCCATTCATAGCAAAGTGGATGGACCTCGAGGGTGTCATGCTAAGCTGAATAAGTCAGGCAGAGAAGGATAGATATCATGTTTTCACTCATAGATCTATCAGGAGAAACCTAACAGAGGACCATGGGGAGGGGAAGGGGGAGAAAGATTTAGGGAGAGGGAGGGAGGCAAATCATGAGAGACTCCTGAATACTGAAAAGGAACTGAGGGCTGAAGGGGGAGGGGGAAAGGGGGAAGGGGGGTGATGATCATGGAGGAGGGCACTTGGGAAGAGCACTGGATGTTATATGGAAACCAACTTGACAATAAACTATAAATAAAAAAATAAATAA
The DNA here is from genome assembly GCA_028646485.1 of Cryptoprocta ferox. Taxonomy (NCBI): domain Eukaryota; kingdom Metazoa; phylum Chordata; class Mammalia; order Carnivora; family Eupleridae; genus Cryptoprocta; species Cryptoprocta ferox. Next base: position 104,625,910 of record CM053571.1, on the reverse strand, counting down.
ATATACTTCCTAATAAACATTATGCAATTAAAAAAAGATTACACAGTTAAATCCATTTTTATATAATGGATAATTAAAATAGAGATGGGAGGTCATTATACCAAATTAAAATTTAAATATTTTCACTCTGTGAAATAACATTGACACTTACTCTAAAGTCAGATGGGTAACCTCCAGCATAAAATACAACATTTTCAGGATCCAGATTGAGGAGGGTGTTGGTATTTCCACCATCCATGTCATGGAAAACCAAATCCAGGTTTGCTGGATGTGGCTCTTTTGGTGTATTTCAGCCTTGCAAACTGATAAATTCTGTTTAAAAATAAAATTATATTTTTAAAATATATTAAAAAAAAGATTTAAATGTGAGACCCGACATCATAAAAATCCTGGAAGAGCTTGCAAGAGGCAGTAGTTTCTCTGACATCTGCCATAGCAACATGTTTCTAGATATGTTTTTTTATGTCCCTGTGGCAAGGGAAATAAAAGCAAAAATAAGCTGTTGGGACTACATCAGAATAAAAAGCTTTTGCACATTGAAGAAACAACCAACAAACCCAAGAGGCTTCCTGCTGAATGAGAGAAGATATTTGCAAATGACATATCTGATAAAGGGTTAGTATCCAAAATATATCAAGAACTGATATAGCTCAACACTCAAAAAACCACATAATACAGTTAAAATATGGGCAGAAGACATGAACAGAAACTTCTCAAAAGAGGACTTCTAGATTGCTCACAGACCCATGAAAACATACTCAACATCTCTCATCATCAGGGAAGTGCAAATCAAAACCACAATAAGCAATCACCTCACCCCTGTCAGAATGGCTAAAATCAAACCCTCAAGACACATCAAGTGTCAGTGAGGATGTATAGAAAAAGAAATCCTTGTGCACTGTAGGTGAGAATGCAAACTGGTGCAGCCACTGTGGAAGACAGTATGGTGGTTCCACAAAATATTAAAAATAGAACTACTCAAATGCTCTGTGATCTAGTACACTGGGTATTTTACCCAAAGAATACAAAAACACTAAATTTGAGAAAACCTTAACTCAAAGGGATATATGAACCTTTATGTTTACTGAAGCATTATTTACTATGAAAGCACCCCAAATGTCTATCAATAGATTAATGGATAAAGAAGATGTTATATATAACACACACATATACATACGCATACTCATATATAGATATATGTAATGCAATATTAACCAGCCATAAAAAAGAATGAAATCTTGCCATTTGCAACAGCATGGATAGAGCTATAGAGTATGATGCTAAGTAAAATAAGCCAGTCAGAGAAAGACAGTTACCATATTATTTCAGTCACATGTGGAATTTAAGAGACAAAGCAAACAAACAACAACAATAACCAAATGGAGACAAACCAAGAAACAGGCTTTTAAGTATAGAGAACAAATATATACTACATTGGGATTAAAATCTAAAGAAAGCAAAAGAAAAAAAGCAATAGGTTTCCTTTTTATCCAAAACAACCATTTAGAAACCATATTAGAGATAATTCTATTTATAATATTAGAACATATTTAACAAAAATACAGAGTTTTATATGAAGAAAAATATACTTTACTGAGGGATATAGATGAACAGTGAAGAAATAAAATTTGTATTTTAATCTTGAAGGTTCAATATTATATTTCAATTTTCCATTTTTTCCAAAGTGGTATATAGATTTAAAGCAATTTATTTCTAGATATAAGTGGAACTAATTTTGAGATTAACAGAATTATTATAGGATATATTGAGAAACAAAGCTGGTGATTATATGAAAGAATAATAAGAATTTGGTTGTTAAAAAATAATATGTAATGTAATACTATAATAACTAAGACAATGTGGTTCTGGATTTGGTACTGAATGAAAAACCCATAAACAGATTCAATTGAATGTAATAATTTATTATTTTAAAGTTTTAGTTATTGAATATTTTTTAAGTTTTAGAGAGAAAGTGAGTGAGTGGGGCTGAGGGGCAGAGGGAGAGAGAGACAGAATCCCAAGCAGGCTCCATGCTCAGTGAGGAGTCCAATGCAGGGCTCCATCCCATGACACCAGGATCATGACCTGAGTCGAAATCAAGAGTCAGAGGCTCAATTGACTGAGCCACCCAGGCACCCCTGAAATTGTTTTTATAAGGAGATAAAATAGTCACAAAAAGTAAACCACTATGAAAATATAATTCTCATGTAATCATGAGATACACTAAAATAAATTGCATATTGATTTAAGATCCAAAATTAATATATGATATATGAAGATCTTAGAAGAAATACTGGGTAGCAGTTACACGGTCTTGGCTAGAGCAAGGTTTTCAAAGCATTATGTTACTAACAAAGGAATATGTTCGTATATTTGGCTATTATAAATTCAAAACTTTTATATGGTAAAAAAATCGTATAAAGATAAATTCGATTTTTTAGAAAATCTTTTATATGAAAATCTCTTACAAATCTATAAGAAATATAAGTAGCCCTTCCCCCAAATAGACAAAGGACACAAACAGGCAGGTTGTAATTTAGAAACACGTAAGGGCAGTAAATGCATTTGAATATATTCAACCTCACTAGTTATGAAATAAATGAAATTTAAACTAACAGTGGGATAGATTTTTTTTTTATCTATCATTTCAGTAAAAATCTTAGGAACCGAAATGTCTAATATTTGTGGATGTATGTTAAAATGAGTAATCTGTTACATTATTCCATTATTATGAATTAATACTTTTCTGTAAGAAATATACAGCAAAAGTTTGGGGATGACATGGGCCTTTCATTGAATCATTACACTTATAAAAATTTATCATAAAGAAGAAAAGAGTGTATAGTGATTTTGTATGAGAATGTGTAATATAAAAAATTTTAATAGCAAAAACTTACCAATATGTCCACTCATAAAAAATATTGTTAAGTAAAACTATACTGTTAAATATACTTTCATTAGCTATTCTGGTTTAGATGTATATTTATTGTCATTGAAACATCTATAACATTTAATAAAAAGAGCATATTGTGTATGTATAGTAGAATCCAGTATAGATAAAAATTTTAAATATACATATATGTACTAGTTATATTTAGAAATAATGAAAAAAGATATATATCAAATGTTAACAGTGAGTTTTCTGTTTATGGTGAGGTTATTTGTGAACTTAATTTTTGTTGATCTAAGTAACTAAAAAATTATTAAAAGTGGCATTTTAAAGAAAAATTATATCTAGAAGAAATAAATTATTTTACACATTTTCTTTTATTATTTTATATTATAGATATTAATTATCCTGGTTACATTTTATCATCTTTTATAATGTATACCTTTTTATTATTTTATTGTGCCTCTATAATAATTAGAGCTTTAAAAAAATAGGTAGGGGATCTTCCTGGGATATAAAAATAGTCCTCAAAGTGGAAGATATTTCTTCACAGTTTTTAATTTTAATTATGGATTAAACTATGGATTATAACCATGGTTTAATTTAGCTTCCTCCAAATTAGTAAAAATAAAGTTGAAATGTAATGTAGACATAAATATATTCAGATTATTGAAAGTTGTAATATTGACAGAAAATGTCACAAATAATGCTTGATAAATGGTTACTTTTTTATAAACAGGAAGCTGAAAGAGCTAAGAATCAACTTGACTATTTCCTAAACCAAAGGAAAGAATTACTTAAAAGTGAAGGGAAGAACAGTATAATGATAGAAATGGATATTAGCAAAATGAAAGTTGAAGATTCAAAACAAACACCATTGGAGAAAGAAACAAGGAAATCACTAGTTACAGATTCAGGTAGACAAAAGACAAATGCAAAAGTCCAAGAACATTCGCAGGTAAGGAAATTACCAAAATAGAGAAAACAATACAAGAGAGAAAAACAGTAATATGTGCTGTAAGAAGTTTGTCTTTTATATTGTTGTTTACTCCATTTGTATATATTATTTAAAAAAATTCTATGCCCCGTTTTTGTTTCTGTTTTTTTATTGCTTACACTTGTTGCGTTTTACATTGGTTATCACAATTTATTATCTTGAATACAAATTTATAAATTAGATATGTATTGGTTTTTTTTAAACATTTTTTAATGTTTTATTTTTGAGAGAGAGAGAGACAGAGTGCAAGTGGGGGAGGGGCAGAGAGAGAGGGAGACACAGAATCCGAAGGCAGGCTCCAGGCTCTGAGCTGTCAGCACAGAGCCCAACGTGGAGCTTGAACTCACAAACCCTGAGATCACGACCTGAGCCGAAGTCGGATGCTCAACCTACTGAGCCACCCAGGTGCCCCAGTATTGGTTTTGAATGATGACTTAAACACTTGAGATTTGAGAGCCAGAAAAAAATAGGAGTTCATAGACTAAAGAGAATTTGCTGTAAGTTAATAAAATTAAATATAAATGCAAAACTATGAGGAAAAAGCTCTCTTCAAATTTACCTTTTTACTGAAGCACAGTTGACACACAATGTTATATTAATTTCATGTATACAACATAATGATTTGTTAAGTATATGTGTTATGCTTTGCTCACTGCAAGTACAGCTATTATCTGTGGGGGAAAAACTCTTGAAGAAGAATTTATTTTTGTTTCTGTTGTGTAGTGGATTCATAATAGATTAATAGCTTTATTAATATAGTAGATTCAGAAGAGATTCATGCCTTAGAAGAGAAAAACAGTCTACACAGATGCAACTTTATTGATAAGTAATGGAAGCAGTTCAAGAAATAAAGCAAAGTTGTAGGGAATACAATTTTGCTTGTCCTTGTTTTAGCAGTATAGCTCCTGTCAGGTCTCTCATTTCTTTAATAGTATTTTATATTCTTTCGTGTTTTTCCTTCTTGTTTTCAGAATGAGAGTTTATGTGTATTAGAGATAGCATAGTAAAAGTAGCAAATGGAAAATTAATAAATAAGTTAAAATTAAAGGCCTAATACTCTAGCTTTTTAAGGAAACTATCATCAGAGTATTTTATCTTTATTTTAATCTTTTTTTGTATATAACTTGAAGTTTTTACTTAAATTCCAGTCAGTTAACATATAGTGTACTATTAGTTTCAAGTGTACAATTTAGTGATTCAACATTTACATGTAACAGCTAGTGTTCATCACAAGTACACTTAATGCCCATCACCTATTTAACCCATTGTATATAACTTTAATTGTAAATTACTTCAGTTTTTTCTTGAAACGATAAAATATGAAAGAAATTGCTCTTAGTGAAAGACAAATTATTAAGATTATTAGATTTTGTCTTTATTTATTTGTCCTGGATTGAATATAAAACCAAATATTTCAGGAATGTAGGTTTCTGTGAAAGGTTTAAGACAAAGTGTGGGAGCACAATTTGAAATTTGTAGTCATTTTATATATCTCCTATCATTATAAGTATATAAGATCTATATTTTGTATATCTCCTATCATTTTATATATATGTGGTAGTCATTTACACAACACTGTAAGATAACTATTTTTTAAATTTTTTAAAATGTTTTATTTATTTTTGAGAGAGAGAGACAGCATGAGCAGGGGAGGGTCAGAGAGAGAGGGAGACACAGAATCCAAAGACAGTCTCCAGGTTCCCAGCTAGCTGTCTGCACAGAGCCTGATGCGGGGCTCAAACCCACGAACCACAAGATCATGACCTGAGCCAAACGAAGCCAGATGCTCAACCGACTGAGCCACCTAGGCACCCCTGTAAAAGAACTATTAACACCCCCATTTTGAAGATGAAACTGAGGCTTAAAACATTAGCTATGTAACAACATAGTAATGTTGAGTTAGACTTCAAACCCAGGTCTTTCTGGCTCTAAAATCATTGACAGGATATCTTCTTTGCTTGTCTGTGTGGCTGCATTTGAATTCTCACCTTTGTTAATAGGCTTGGTGTTTTTAATTTCCCAAGATTTTTTCCCTAAATTCAAAATGAAGGCTGCCCTATACAACAAATTACATATAGAAAATGTTAGATTAAACACTAAGATGCATTTGAAAGAGCACCTTTATTACCTAAGCATTTTACCAAGTAACTTCACTACATTTAACATGAGAAAGTGATTTTTATTTTTAGTGGTTTTATAAATAGATTAACACACACCTCTCTTCTTTTGTATTCAGTTTAACACTCACTATTAAACATCTACTATATACTAGGTTCTTTGAATGGATGCCATATATAATATCATTTATTCAGGTTTTCTGTCTCTGGTAATATTGAAACAGGGGGAATCATTACTGAAGATTTTGATGGCATGGAAATTGTTCATACTCACTGTTTCCATGATCTTATAGTAATTCTTCAATTAACTGTAATCTTACTTTTTCCCCAACCACTATATTAAAACTATCTTTGTCAAGGTTACAACAAATCTACTTGATCTTATTCTAAAGGATGCTTTATAGTTTTATCTCACTTATCCTCTTAGCTCCATTTGATATGTTTGACTATTTATATCTTTTTAAAATAGTTTGCATTTTTTTATAGAGACAGCATAATTATTTGGTTTTCTTTATATTTTTCTGGTAATATGTTTTGGTCTCCTCTCGTACCGTCCATTCTTTAATTGTTGGTGTTTCTCTGGGATTCTCTTTTTATTCCACATATTCTTTCTGAGCATGCTTATATACCTTTATGACTTCAAGTGCCACATAAATCTTGTATCTTTAATCCAGATATCACCTAATTTCTCCATCTATTATCTATCAGCATACTGAATTTATCTACTATAATAGTCCATAGCACCTAGAATTCATCATGTCCTAACATGTTTTCTTCTTAAAATGCTTCTCCCAGTAGTCACAATTTCTTGGCATCTTCATACACCTAATTGCTGAAACTAGAATCTTGGGAATCATTTTTGTCTTTTCTGGGTTTTTTTCTCAGTCCAATTAATACCCATTAAGTTCTGTTCATTTTTTTCCAGTTTTACTGGCCATTCCCAGGCTGCCACCAAGATTCTAACTGCTGTCCCTTCCTCTAGAATTTACTGTCTTTAGTTCAATCTCCATGTTGATGTCTAGTAATCTTTCAAATTGAAATCTGTTCATTTTAACCTTCTTGCCTAAAATCTTTAATGGTTCTTATTGTTCTTATGTCGAAATACAAATTCCTAATTATGGATTAAGGCTCTGTCAAATCTGGCCTTTCCTGAGATGCCAGCCTCATTTTTCATTAGCCCCCCAGCCTATTGTACATAACTTCATAAGCACACATACACATAAACGTATATTTATGCTTCAGCAACACGGAACTTCCTTAAGCTCATGGAACACCCTATGTTTTCTGTCACCTTCATGGTTTTTCATGATTTGTTTTCTGCTTTCAACACTGTTTTTCCCTCCCTCATATCCTAAAATTCATCTGGCTAAAAAATGAGTGAGGAACAGAAAGTACTATGTTATTATTTGGTGTATAATAAATTACTCCAAAACCTAGTGGCTTAGACAACAAACATGTATTATTTCATAGTATCTGTGAATACTTCCAACAAGTGCCCTCCTCAACACCCATCACACATTTAGCCCATTCTCCAAACTTACACCTGTCCAGCAACCCTGTTTGTTTTGTTGTTAAGAGTCTCTTTTGGTTTGCCCCTCTCTGTTTTTATCTTATTTTTCTTTCCCTTCTCCTATGTTCATCTCTTGTATTTCTTAAAGTTCCACTTATGAGTGAAATCATATGATATTTGTCTTTCTCTGACTGACTGACTTTGCTTAGCACAATACACTCTAGTTCCATCCATGTTGCTGCAAACGACAAGATTTCATTCTTTTTGATTGCTGAGTAATATATATATACACCAATTTTTCTTTATCCATTCATCAGTTGATGGACATTTGGACTCTTTCCATAGTTGACTATTGTTCATAGTGCTTCTATAAACATTGGGGCGGAGGTACCCCTTAGAATCATCATTTTTGTATTTTTGGATAAATATATAGTAGTGCAATTGATGGGTAGTTCTATTTTTAATTTTTTGAGTAACCTCCATACTGTTTTCCAGAGTAGCTGTACCAGTTTTCATTCCCACGAGCAGTACAAAACAGTTCTCCTTTCTCCGCATCCTCGCCAAAATCTGTTGTTATTAATTGTTAATAGTTGTTGATGATAGCCATTCTGACAGGTGTGATGTGATATCTCATTGTGGTTTTGATTCATATTTTCCTGAAGATGAGTGACGTTGAGCATCTTTTCATGTGTGTCTTAGCCATCTGGATGTATTCCTTGGAAAGGTGTCTGTTTATGTCTTTTGCCCATTTCTTCACTGGATTATTTGTTTTTTGGGTGTTGAGTTTGGTAAGTTCTTTATAGATATTGTATACTAACCCTTTATCTGATATATCACTTGCAAATATCTTCTCCCATTCTGTTGGTTGCCTTTTAGTTTTTTTGATTGTTTCCTTTGCTTTCCAGAAGCTTTTTATCTTGATGAGGTCCCAGTAGTTCATATTTTGCTTTTGTTTCCTGTGCCTCTAGAGACATGTCATGTAAAAAGTTGCTGTGGCTGAGGTCAAAGAGGTTGTTTCCTCTTTCCTCCTCTAGGATTTTCATGGTTTCCTGTCTCACATTTAGGTCTTTCATCCGTTTTGATTTTATTTTTATATTTGTATATGGTGTAAGAAAGTGGTCCAGGTTCATTCTTCTGCAGGTCGCTGTCCAGCTTTCCCACCACCGTTTTCTGGAGAGACGTTTTTTCCATTGGATATTCTTTCTGGCTTTATTAAAGATTAGTTGCCCAAAAGTTTGTAGGTCCATTTCTGGGTTCTCTATTCTGTTCTATGTGTCTGCTTTTGTGCCAGTAGCATACTGTCCTGATAATTACAGCTTTGTAATATAGCGTGAAGTCTGGAATTGTGATGCCTCCAGCTTTGTTTTTCTTTTTCAACATTACTTTGGCTATTAGGGGTCTTTTCCGGTTCCATACAAATTTTAGAATTGTTTGTTCTAGCTTTTTGAAGAATGCTGGTATTATTTTGACAGGGATTGCATTGAATATATAGATTGCTTTTGGTAGTATTGCCATTTTAACAGTATTTGTTCTTCCATGAGCATGGACTGTTTTCCCATTTCTTTGTGTCTTCTTCAATTTCTATCATAAGATTTCTGTAGTTATCAGTGTGCAGATCTTTTACCTCTTTGGTTAGGTTTATTCCTAGGTATTTTATGGTTTTTGGTATGATTGTAATGGGATTGATTCCTTGATTACTCTTTCTGTTACTTCGTTATTGGTGTACAGAAATGCAACCAATTTCTGTACATTGATTTTATATCCTGCAATTTTGCTGAATTCATGGATCAGTTCTAGAAGTTTTTTGGTGGAGTCTTTTGGGTTTTTCATGTAAAGTATTACATTGTCTGCAAAGAGTGAAAGTTTGACTTCTTCCTTGCTGATTTGGATGCCTTTTAAATTTCTTTTTGTTGTCTGATTGCCGAGGCTAGGACTTCACTTTGTTGAATAACAATGGTGAGAGTGGACATCCCTGTGGTGTTCCATTTATTTATGCTTAAATAAGTTAAGCATAATTTAGCTGTTATCACTCCCAGTTCTATCAAAGATAAAGACTAATTCATTTGCAAAATAAGTCCAGTCTCATTAAAGTTGAGGCTAGGAAGCCAAACTAAGACTCTCAATCAGACTTCACCTGCAATATCTATAGATGTGGATGAATTCCTCACTTCTAGAGGTCTCCAAGATATTCTGAAGTTCCCGAGCCTACCAGGAAGTGACTTTCCTTACTCACCTGTATGATCATAAACCCTATAAACAAGATATCAGGCAGGCTTTTTTTTGTTGTTGTTCTTTTGAAAGAGGGCTCTATAAAATCAACTTTAGTTCTTTAAAGCTTCCTGGTCATATCCAATTTTATACATCATTCTCGTATGTAATATTCTAGTCAAAGACTTTGTAATATAACCAATGTTTCCAATTGTGTTCTGTTTCAAGGAGAACAGATTCTTATTTAACTTATGCAAATAACTATATTGCCATGAAAATAAGAATACTCACCAAGATGAACACCTGGGTGGCTGAGTCGGTTAAGTGTCCAACTCTTGATTTCAGCTTAGTTCATGGTTTCATGGTTTGTGATATCGAGCTCTGCATCAGGCTCTGTGCTGACAGAGTGTGGAATCTGCTTGGGATTCCCTCTCTCCCTCTCTCTTCCCTTTCCCAACTTGTGTGCCCATGCATGCTCTCTCTCTAAAAAGAAAACTAAATGGCACCTTTATACTTAAACAGAAAACTTGGGACTTAAACATAACCTCTGTTCCTTAGAGAGACTAGCCTCTTAAAAATAGAGAAGCCTGGAACTCTAATCCAGCCTCTATTTATCTGAGACTCTAAACAGATTCTGGAATATACTCAGAATCTTAAGAATCAAAATCTGTCCCTACTAGCTTCAGTGGACATTTGCATAGAACAATGGTTTAGGAGTTGGACTCACCAATGTATTCCTAATCAGTCAATCAAGCTTCAAAAATGTGCAAAAGTTGAGGTCCCGGGTGAGTGTTCTGGGAGACCAGTGACGAATCTAATCCTGAGTCACAGCACTATAACTGTCAAAGAAAAATAAGAGGTGACAGTAAAGTGGTAAAATCAGATTTTAAAAGAATTTTTGCCAGTGTTGGCCTTGGCTGCATTTGTCTCAGGACCTAACAAGGGGAGATGAACTTCTGGCCTCAGTATATACTCATGTAACTATTGCTAGGCTTCAGATATATGCTGGATGTTGCTGGAGATGTATTTTTTTGCCATGGAGTTCTCTCCTTAAGACTCCTTACAACATGAAAGCAAGGGCAGAAATGGAGAGAGAGGGAAAGTGGCAGAGAAGGAGGGAGAGAGGTGAAATTAATCTCAGAAGTGATATCCTATCACTTTTTCCATATCCTATTCATTAGAAGTAGAAGTAGTCACCAGGGCCAGCCCAAATACAACGGAGGATAATATAACAGGCATGAATACCATGAAACAGAGATCACTGTGAACCATTTAGAGACTGCCTATAAGTAAATTGGTATAAGATTGTGAAAACTCTTGAATGGTAAATAAGCAGTTTAATCTTCAATTTTCAGAAAAGGAACTGCTGAAAGTACTTGGGTAAAAAAAATTGTGCATCAGGGAGGCAGATGGATTCTTCATTTGCATTGAATGTCTAAGGTCTTACTTTTATATTATAACTATAAATATATTTATTTGCTTATATAGGTCCCTTAGTTATTACAACGCCTTGTTTGGCTGTGGAGCCATGATATTGCTAATATCAAGAGAGGGTTTTCACAAGTGAGGTGGCATGTTCCCAATGCTCTCGGGCCTGGCTTCATAGGGAAGCCAGCTTATCACTCTGGCCAACTCTTGTCACATATAGGCCCAAAATTCTTACATACAATAGAATCTTATTTCCTCATGTAAATACTTCCAGGAAGTTCAGGGTGTGTGTTTGTGTTAGGGAGTCCTGCTCTATCAGTTCATACAGGTATTCCGGCATATGGAGGTTTTGGAATTTTACATTGGCTTCCTGGGCCATATTGGGCATAGACATCCAGCTACTAGAAAAGAAGATGGAAGACTAGATATGAGTCATTTTCATTGATCAGGCTGGAAGGGATACACATTATTTTCTCTCATAATTAATTTGCCTCATTTAACTGCAGGAAAGACTTAGATATGTAGACTAGTAATGTGCCTTAAGAAAAGAAAATTAGTTTGTTGAACACCAGAAGCCTTTGCCACAGGTGAGTAAGGATAAAGCTAGCTAATCTCTGTATGAAAGAAACTGAATTAGGTAAAATTCAGGCCTGGGATAAAATCTAGCACCAACATTATGCTATAGGAAAACATGTTATCTTCCCAAGAGGTAAGCTATTAATAAAATCACACTCTTAAGGTCACTAGATTACTACATTTTGATCAAACACCTCGATAAGCATATTTTGAGCATGGATTCTCAATATACGTTTACAATTATTTACTTTTTAAAAGTTTATTCATTTATTTTGAGGTGTGGGGGCGGGACAGAGAAAGAGAGGAAGAGACAACAGGCTCCGTGCTGTCAACACAGAGCCCAATGCAGGGCTTCATCTCAGGAATGAACTGTGAGATCAGGACTTGAGCCAAAACCAAGAGTTGGTTGCTTAACCAATTGAGGCCACCCTGGTGTCCCTACAAATTTTTTAAATTATAAAAAAAAAACACTATCATATTAGTATACTATGTGTTAGTACAATCACATTAGTATACTATTGGCATTTGAAGTATAAATGCTTCAAAAAGAATATTAAAAAGGTTGAACAATTATGTGATGGATACATTTACTTATGTAATGGATATGTTTAAAATAGTTTTTATTTACTCTAAATGCAAAGCCCTCTTTGCTTTCATTTAGAAATATAATTTTGGTAGTAGTTCGTCTTCTGCAATGTCTTTTCCAATGCCAAATATGATAATTTCTTAGCTTTTTGACACCTTAATCTTACAAATTGTCATATTTTAAAATCTTCTTTGAATGGTATTTTTCTAAATAATTTAATATAAACATTTGATGTCCATGTTTAGTGTATTTAAATTTAGTGTTCTTTATCACAGATCTCAGCTGTCACAGACGAAAGCCCAATTGACAAAAGGTAAAATATTTAAAAATATTCCTTATCTAATCTTTATAAATATATATGCCTAAATGGTAATATAACCATTCTAAATTCAGTATCATAAAACTCCTTGATTTATATATTTGCTTACAATATTATACTCTTTGAAACTAATGTTTAAAACTTTAGATGTTGTCAAAGGTTGACAATTTCAGATACTGTGAAAGTAAAAATTTTTAAGTGAAAAATTTACACTAAGGACCAGATCTGATGTACAAAGCCATTTTCCCTCCCCCCCCTGCCCCCAAAACAATTAAATTTTCATATAGTGAGAAACTGAACATGATCCTGTTTTTAAATTTTTTTGTTTAAAAATATTTTTTTATTTATCTTGGGGAAAACACTTATGAGTGTGATTACCTGCCTCATTCAGAGTCATGACCTCCATACATAAAACGACTCATTTAAAAATTTTTTGCATTTTGTTTTTGCTTAATCAACTCATTTTTGCATGCACATAAATAATAGTTTGTTGATATATCCAATTAAATCTTACAGTTTTCACTAGTGAGCTAGAGTCTGATTAATATATTTTGATTCACAGACCTGTTTACAAACCAGTCAAGAAACAGAAATCCTCAACCAGATAGATTAGTGAAACAGCAAATTCCTTCAAAAGTTAGGAAGCTATTCAATGAGAATAAACTCTGTCAATATTTCTTTTCAGTCATTGACTTGAATTATTAATTTTGGCCTTGACTGCCCTACAGAAAAGAGAAAGTATTATCTACTAGTGTGTATTTCTCTGCTTCATTACTATTTTTAATATTTCTAGTTTACAGACCCAGATGAATTAGCAAGAATTAGGTAATAAATTTAATGATTAATGGCCAGAAATTTTGAAACAGTCTAGTTTAATGTCCGAAGTGACTACATTTTAAATGTATTTTTTTGATATCTCAGGAGAAGATTAGACATATTTATTTGTTGCTTTGTAAACTTATTATGGGTAGAGTTATTGTCATTTATTACTTTACATTATGATTATATATAGTCAGTATTATGAATATTTAAGAAGGTATAAGAAAAAGTATTAATTATCTTCAACTTTAATTGGAACTTAACCAGCTTATGAGCTATAGAAATAGAAACAAAGCATGATACTCTTATATTCATGTTAAGATTATGGTAGAGCATGGCATACTACTATAGTTTTTCTATGGTAAAAATATTGGAAAACTAGTAACTTGTCACCCTGAAGAACATGAAGTGATAACTTTTCATATAAGTTTTTTTTTAATATTGAATGTTTAGTTACTGTTGCTGAATTTGATAGACTGTACTTTTGGTGAATCTCAGAATATAGAAATATTGGCTTAAACAAAAGTATTTTAAATAGAATTTCTACTTCCTATGAGGACATAGTAAGGCAGTCTCAGTTACTGTCTATGAACTTTTGGAAAAATCTTGAAAAAGGGTTATGATAGCATTATTGTGAGTTACTACTCTGGCCAGCCTCCATTCTACTTGGCCAATAAGTCACAATTAAGAGTAATGAGAAGTGGAAGGATGAAAGAAGGGTTGCATGGGGAATAGTGGCCTAAGGATGATAGGGAATATATGGCATCAAGAACAGAAAAAGTTCATAGAATGAATATCAAAAAATTCCTCTTAAATGGCTTTTTCCCTATTAATGATAATTCATACAGTGTTCCCTAACTTCAGGAGGAAGATTATTTCCATTCAATTTAGTTCAAACAGTGAAATATGGACTGAGTTTCCATGCTGTGCAAGGCACTGTGCTAGATATTATGTATATGTATATAGTACAGGGATGATAACTTGTATCATCTTTGCCCTCAATGCATTAATGTTCTAGTAAGGCAGACAAGACATGTACATAAATAAGTACATTATAATGCAAAAGATGCATTCAATAAAAAGTTATCAAGAGGCTGCACCAAAAAAGAAGGAAAAGTTGTTTCTAGCTGGATTGAGAGTAACAGCATTTAATTTAAGAAAGATAGCTGGGTTGGATTTTAACAGGGAAATTTGAAGAAAAGGTGTTATGTGTGGACTGAACAGTTGGAGCAAAGACAAGAGTGTTTAGAATCTACACAGTGTGCCAGGCAAAGACCAGTAGGTTTGTTGTTGTTGTTGTTGTTGTTGTTGTTGTTGTTAGTTTAAACTAAGTAGAAAATGGGAGATAGGACATGAAATAGATTGTTTTAGCTTGATAGATAGGCTTGATAGTATTTCCCTTAACAGCTGTAGGTTGAATATTGCTAAACATAATAAAATTCAAACTATCAAGCACATGGCATAATATTATTCATCAAACTTCATTTTGATCCTAATAGATCCTAATAGAATTTCTGAAATACTTTGGAAAACTCTCCCAAACCTTCAGAGAATGGATGGGAGCGAAGTAAGGAGATCCCACCTGAACAGACACATGGTATTGATTACAATAAAGTACATTTTTTTGTGTGCTTTACAACACTGAGCAATTTATTTTGGCTTAGGGAATAAGTTAGTGGCAAATATTTAATCAACACAGTAGATGTTAATAATTTATGTTTCACATCATATGTGGTGTTAGCTTTTCTTAAATGTTTTATAGCATTGAAATTTACACTTTTTGGATATGATAATGTTAACTATTTCTTGGTGTTTTATTTTTAAGAGTTACTCATCCAACTTACTTGTTTCTAAATCCTTATTTTTTTTACAACTTTCCCCCCAACACTAATTAAGTTTATAAAACACAAAAATATATATACAAAAGAGGAAGTGTATTAATATGTGTCCATTTTTTCCTCCATCTATTAGATGATTAGCCATCAAATTTACTCACTCATTTATTCACTAAACTTAATCATTCAACAAATATTTTTGTAGCCTTCACATGTCAGGTTCTCTTTTGGACACTGGTTTTTACTGATAAGTAACACAAATAAGCTCTCTTCTCTTGTGATGTTTACATTATAGTGGGAAAGACAGGCAATAAACAAATGGAAATACATGAACAAGATAACTTTAGAGAGTAATAAATGAAGATAATGAAACTCCCTTTCAGATAGAGAGTCACAGGGAAGGATAATTTAGATTGGGTGACCAAGAAAGGTATTATGTATCAAGAAAAAAGATTATCTAATTATGAAATAAAAAACTATTAAAATATTTTGCCTCTTTCCAATTTTTACCAGAATACATTACAAATGGAGATTTACCTTTTTAAAAACTCTAAAGGAGACTTTATAATTTCCTCAGCTAACAGTTGTGCAATAAACATATTACTAGTGGCCTCAATTGTAGGTGTAAGGTAGATTTTATAGAGGAAAACATACAAACTAAGAAGCAGTAAAGGGTATGATATCTCCTAAACTATCATTATTTTGTAGAAAAGCACATTGAATTCTCCATAAGAAGTACTCTTGAGAGAGACTTCCTCCTCACATAGCAATACAGAGGATTTGGGAGGGGATAGAGAACATCTAGTCAGTCATGTTACAATGAGAGATTCCTGCTTAGGGCAATGGTCTTGTTAGAAAAAAGGAGCTCCTGGAGAAGTAGGCATTTTATATATTAACATAGCCAGTATCAGTGAGAGCTATTTATCCATTCAACAGTCCTGGTGAGCCAGCTCTGCCAAACAACCAAAAGGGAGAATGGAGAGAGCCGCCAGGGCCATCCCCTAACAGAGATTTATCATTCCTCTGTCCACTTCTTGGTCTTGGGGTCTTACTAATATGTTTCTCCATTAGCTCTGGCTGATATCTGGTCATGATCATAACAATTTCCACAGTTTTGCTTGGGAGAAAGATGTCAGTAAGGTCCACAGTGGGTTAGGTTTGGGTGCAAACCCAGCATGGATGCATAAATACATACATGTGTGCACACGCACACATACACATGCGAACGCACACACACACATGCGAACGCACACACACACTCACACATACACTATAAGCTTTACTTCCTGGATGGTCAAAAAAGGATCTTTTGGAATATCTATATAATACCTGCAATAAGAGAGAAATTTATTCATTATCTCCCTTGATATCCACTCTCCAACCATTTCCCTAGGTCAGATATGTTCACACCTGACAAACAGATCTGTTATTCATTCCTAGAGATGAGGTCGTCATTTTTATGCAATGATAAATTCAGCAGGGACCCCAAAGTTAGTATTTTTCCCTCAGAAGTCCCCTGGAGGGTTAAAAGCGGATATTTGCAGAAGAATATGATGCAAAGAAAATGTCCATCTTTTAAATGAACAGTCTGCTTTGTCCATTCCACTGAGATAAGGGGAATATATTATTTATCTTGAAATAGTATTTCCTTTCACTCTTTAATTCCAAAGTGCAATGGAGTTCAACCAATGCAAAGAGGCCCTTACAGGATATGGCAGCCTATAACTTGTAAACAATAAAGGGAGGCTGGATTGACAAGTGCTACAGAGGTTGTTGTTTTTAAAGAAAGTGATTTAAATGGCAAGTAGAATAGGCTTGATGGGCAACAGTGGCTTCTCTGTCTTCTAGATAAATTCCTTATTAAACATCTTATTCCTTCATGGTGGTATAGATTTGAAGATGGCCCCAAGTCCATAGTAGACATGAGGGTCATACATTCTTGATTGGATTTTTCACTTCAGATATTTTCCTTTAGATATAGTTCCTTCTTGTGGGCATATAGACATGAAAATAAGGATTGAGTTTGTTACTAAGTTGTTCTACCTATTTCCTTGCATAGGAAGTATCTCAGAAAAGTATCTGTATTTAATAGGTTTGTCCTGGGTGGTCCAATGACATGATTCACGCAACTAGGCCTTTAGCAATGGCTCATGGACATTTATAAAAGTATAATTAAATCTAAGAGTGTGCTCTGTGGATATGAACAATGCCTAAAGTTCCCCTACTTTTGAGGAATGTCCAATTCCATGGGATTTTAAAAATTTACCATTATTCTGGTGGAAAAATGCACTACTTCATTAGATTTTGTGATCTTTGAGAGAGGCTGTTGGATCAGTAAATCATTTTTTTGTCAGGTGGCAAATCTTGTAGGCAGGGTCTAAGTCAATGATTTGGTTAAAACAGCAAGGGAGTATCTCTTTGTCTGGTGAGTGTGTGTACATATTTTGCTAATTTGGCCAATGTCTTAAGGACTAGGATTGGTCCTTGATTGGATGTGCTAAGTCAGTTGCCTTTTCAATAGAATTTTCCCAGACTTGTACAACCTTATGAGACTTTAGTTTAGAGAAGATCCATCATGGAATAAGAATGTTTGGTTGAAAAGTGAGAAAATGTGCCACATTAGGGCCCAATAATAGGTCAAAGGCATGTAATATTTAGTAGTGGGAAAAAGTAATTGAATTCAGAGGCCCAGGAGCTGACAAATAATTTGAAGTATTGTTGCCAAAAGCTCCAGTCAGCAAAAGTTAGCTTACATCCCATGAGTCTGAAGAATATGGCAAATATAAAGTTATCATTTGTTTTTGTGATGCCTAGAACTCTTCCATAGCTTCTAAATGTGGGAGCTCCATTTAAAATTAGTTACTGTGATACAGATGCTTTGAAGTGTTACTGGGTGTAGAATGTGATGTCATCAGTATCTAAAGAAGAAAGTCCTTTGTGGCTGAGGGCTGCAGGGCCAATAAATATTCTCTTAAATGATATAGAATATGTCTTCTTGGTACTGTTCAAACAATAATCCTCTCCCCGAAATTCATTTGAATGACACGGCCTAGATTGTGTTTTTATTTAAAATTATCTTTAATTAGATATGCCTAGAAAACAAGCAGTGCTTCTTCAATGTTGGCCACTGTCTTCAATGTAATAGAAGGTCTTGAAATTGCTAGCTGTTAGCATTGTGCTAGTTTCATTCCGCCTATTAAAAATGTATGTCAGGAATTAAAATATTCCCAAGAAAGAATAGTAAAGGTATGTGGCATGTCTTGCTGCAACATGTATCAGTAGTGACAGCAATTTATTCAGTAGCTGGTGTAATGACAAAGACTTCAGTGGGAGGTAAAGTTGTTTTTTTCATTGTTGAAACTTCAATAGTCGACTATGGTGCCCAATGCTTTTTAACTAGATGTATTGGCATTCCATAGCATCCCTGCATGCATCAAATTTTGTTTGAGAGTAATTTATCCTTACCCTCCCTATATGCAATATTATTGAATGGTAGGTTTGGACAGTTCTTTCCAAGTTCAGGTACTTGATCAATAGGGTAGTTATTGTATGGCTGTGTATCTATTCTGGGTTTAGTATTTCAGAACTTCCATGTCAGTTATATAATCTTAGAGAAGCAGCAAACTTGGAATATACAGTACAAAAATAGTAGTCCTATATGTTAGAGGTTTCTAAGGGCATTCCCATCACTGGGAGAACTCACAGGACTCAGCATATAGTCATTGTCATGGACATAATTTCTTATAGCAAAAGGTTGCAAAACAAAATCAGTAAAGGAAAAAGTTTCATGAGAGAAAATCTAGAAGAAACAAAGTGCAAACTTCCAAGAGGCCTCTTCTAGCAAAGTCACACAGGATGCTCCTAATTCTTCTAGCAATGAATTATGGCAATATGTATGAAACGTCAAGCTCATTGGAGAATCAGTATCCAAGGTTTTTATTGAGGCTAATCATGTAGCACCCTCCACCTGCCATGTACCAATTTCCAGGCTACCTGAAGGAACGCAGGCATTCTCATGAATCACAATATTTGTACAAACAGGTATGACACAGTGAGCCACTCTTATCATTTCTGGGAATTGTAGGAACCCTCCCCAGATCCAAGTTCCTAAATGGTGGCCAAGACTCAACCTTTCAATCAGGTCATTCTACGTAATCTTAATCCTTCTGGGTTCATTCTTTTTTGTGCAGTACACCCCCATGGCCAACACATTTTTACAGTAAAATTATTATCAGTGGGTCCCCATCCTCTAGGGTGAGACTAACCTGTATTATTAATCTCAGTTATACCCTTTAGGAGTCCTGGCCTCTGCTAGTAAAACAAATCCTATTAAACATATCTTAGAATGCCATGTGGCTTTCTCTTTAATTTTCTATATTGATCTTTTCTTTACCTTACCTAGATCACGAATTCAGGAACTGTATAACTCTGTCCAATAAGTTGAAGCTTCCTGGAAGGACTTCAAGGACAGTGTCATGACAGTCAGGGCACACACGCAAGAAATATAATCCCAGAGAGGACACATGGTACCTCTGGAAACAAAGACTTGATAATTGTTAGAGCACCCCAATACACTTATATTAGTTAGGCAGTAGAGGTGAAAAGGGCCTCCGGGTGGCCTCCCACCTTAGGATAGATTTAGTTGAGTACTTCTGATAAAAAGGATTGCTCAAAAGCAGTCAGTTCTAAACAATTTTTTTGTGAATGACACCAGTTAATCTACCTAGAAGATGTAGATGATACTTGAAGCTTTTCTGTGTGGAAAGTGCAAGATCTGGGCCACCCCCTGCTATCTCATAATCAGCACTGTTAAGTGTGATCTTAGGTCTCAGCAGTCAGTTTGAATTCAAAATACTGTCAGCACCTTGGAAAGGTAGCACAGGGCATTTTCCTTCAGAAAGAGGGAAAATATTCTGGAATAGTTCTGTAAAACAGAAATTATTAGTGTCTTCTCTCTCCCTAGTGCCTCCTAAGGTGCCGGGGTTTTGTTCTTTGTTAGGTGTTACAAAAATCAGTGTTTTCATTTAGTAATCCAAACTCCCCCTTTTCCCCCAAATCTTGTTCTACTTTCATCCAGATTTTTTGATGAGAAGAGTTGTATTTAAGAAGGACAAAAGCATTTTTGCAGAAAAGCATTTCTATGCATGCTAACCAGAAAGATACAACATGTTTAGGAATTGGGCAAATTCTGAATTTTCAAAAATTTCAAAATGGGTTTACCATAATCTCCCATCCCTTATGTTCTGATCATTTATCCAGTGAGCAGCCTAGAAAAAAAATCAAAACCTTTGTGGGAACAACTGTTTTAATAGTCAAACTAACATACTAAGGTGTGTATACCAGGACACAGGTAAGAGAAGTGGAGTCAGAATATCAGTCCATTGTTGCAAACTACAACTAATCTATCAAGTCAAAAATAATAATCAACATCAATAGAGGGAGTTAACAGTTTGATCTATTAAGAGCATGCAGTGGCCACAGTCCTTTGAGATGCACCCTCTCCCAACTTGCAACTTTCAGCAGGGTGAGGGATGCAGTTAGTCTCTGTATACAGAGTTAGAGAAGCAGCTGAATTTAAGATGGTTTCATCAGAGAACAAGTTCTTTTCTGTGGATATATATGTGATTCAGATGGTCCAGTCTACATACATGATGTTTTGAGAGTTTAGGAACTCAAAAGACAGATGTCCTAAATCTGGAACTGTCCCAGGGTCTGATTAAGCCCATGTCTGCTTTTCATTCTTTAGAATAACCCCTGCTAAGGCTGGAACAGCCTATAGCAGACAGTATCAGGTTTCTGGTCTAGTCAATAAGGATCTTTAAATTATATTTTTTCCCTTTAATATTATTTTTATTAGGAACAAAGCTGAGATGGTATAGAGATACAGAGCCCTATTACAAGTCCAAATGACGATCAAGGCATACCAAACATTCCTTGTCAGTCTTAGAACCCAAACTGACTCACTCAAAAATATGTACATCAAGCCAGAAAATTATCATGCTTTAAGAGTCAAATGTCTGATTTTACAAGAGCCTATTGGCAACCCAAAACTGCTGTTTAAATCCCCAATAGTGTATCTTCATTTAGGGATTGCCTCTCTTGTACCTGTTGCCTTTTCTTTTCCAGAACTTTCAATAGGCAAAAATCATGAGTTATGGAATGTTAACCTATTTTCAATATCTAAAGAATTTAAATTCCAAGCCACCCTTGGCAAAAAATCCCATTAATACATTTTCTTTTCAGCTTTTCCTGATCAGGATGATCCTTCTAGCATTTATGAAATTAAAAAATATAGTATTTCACATCAGTTTCTATTATATATATAGACTCAGTAGTTACAAAATATAAAGCAATTAAAATATTCTCCTTTTGGGGACACCTGGGTGGCTTAATTGGTTAAGCAACTGACTCTTGATTTCAGCTCAGGTCATGATCTCACAGTTCATGAGTCTGAGCCCCCCATCAGCTTCGCGCTGACAGCATGGAGTCTGCTTGGGATTCTCTGCCCCTCCCCAACTCTCTCAAAAATAAACATTAAAAAAATTCTCCTTTTTACTTATTGCAAATTTATACTAGCAATACATTTAGCATTTACAGGGCTAACATTAGAGATCTAAGCTGGAATGCAAGGGGAAAGGAGTAATGCTACAGCACTAACAGGGCTGGGTTGAAGAAAAAACTAGAGACCCCCCCCACCACCACCAACCTTATCCCGCCTCCACTTTTTTTGCCCTTTGGTCTTTTTAAAGCTTTGCCTCAGCGCTAGGAGCTGATTTAAACTTTTTCTTTTCCACCCGGAGGAAATAGTTACTACAAACTAGTTTTTACAGCTCTTGGCATATCCAAAGCCCACATTTGGGCATGTTTAGGCCCTTTATCCTCCCACCTGGTGAAGAGAACAAAAGCCAAAGACTTCACCCAGACTGCATCTTTTCCCTTCATTTCACCAGAAAAGTAGCCAGGAGATCCAGCAAGCCAATTCTCCTAGAGTTGAATGTATTATTTTCAAATTCCACAGGTAAACTTTTACCTGTCAGCTGCTATTTTATACCATAGATGACTCCATAGCCGCCTAAAATGAATCATATTCCATCCCAACCTTTTATAATTTCTTTTCCCAAACAATGCTTTCTTCATATTTTAGTGAATCTGGGAGCCATTCTAGTGAATGCCACTCCTGATGCCAAATGTGTTGGGGGTCCCCAAGACTATGCCTAGGTACCGTGATTTACTAAGAGGACTTACATGGCTCAGCACATAGTCATTATCATGATATTATAGCAAAAGGATAGAAACCAAAATCATCAAAGGCAAAAGGTATATAGGGCTTTTAATACAGAGAACAAACTGAGGATGGAAGGGAGTGAGGGGGCAGGAGGGCGGAGAAAGTGGGTGATGGGCATTGAGGAGGGCACTTGTTGGGATGAGTACTGTGTGTTTTATGTAAGCGTTGAATCATGAAGCCAAGAGCACACGGTATACACTGTATGTTAGCTAAATGACAATAAATTATACACACACACACACACACACACATATAATTTCCTTATATATAAAAGGTATATAGGGCAAAGTTTGGAAGACATCAGGTATAAGCATCCAAAAGTCCTCTTTTTAGTGGGGTCATATAGGGAGAGCATGCTTAATTATTCCAGCAACAAATTGTGACACATGAAATGTTGTCCACCAGGTAAGCTCATTAGAGACTCAGTACCCAGGTTTTTTTTACTGGTAGCTGGTCATATAGATACCCTGTGCCTACTATGTACCAAAAATCCATACTCCCAGAAGGAAAGCAGGTGTTCAGGATAAAGCACATTGTTTTGCACAGTTTTGGCACAGGGAGCCACTCTTACCAGTACTGGAGATAGCGGGAACCCCAGCAACTTCCTAGATGCCAGCCGTGGGCCAATCTTGTAAATAGGCCTATTTAAGGGTAAAAGTCTCAGCCCTGCTATGTTAATTCTTTTCTACACACCGTGTGAGATTCAGTATATAGCAAGTTTAGAAATGCTTGAGGTTTCACTCTCTGAAGAGCCAGAAGGTCAGGGCACCATCTCAGTTTGTACTGTGTAACTGTTAAGATCATTCCAAATTTTGTTTCAGCCCAATAGTTTTCCTCCCTTCTGTTTCAAGAGAGGCAAACCACAAAGTATCCTATCCATTCAATTTTCTTAAATCCCTTTCAGGCTTTAGTATTGGCCTGTTAACTTTCAGTTATTGGCTTTGCTGACCTAGCCTCTTTGACTTTCCCTTAGTAAATAAGGTCCTGTAGCCACTATTTATATGCTTATTGCTCCAGATTTTTCTTTCATAGCAAACCTCCAAGATTTCTAAGAAATCTTCCCATTTCTGGGCTTCAGTGGTCTATGGACTATGTGGCTGTCCTACCTACTTAGAGGTTATGGTGTCCTATATCTCTGTGGCTACCTGAGCTCTAGCCATTCTAGTTTGGCTACAAAATTTGCCTCTCCGGGGCTTTTGTGACTATATATAATATGGCCACTGAGATACTGGACATTCTAACTCAACAGTTTGTCTGACATAAGTCTTCCAGTTGGTTTATTTCCCACCTCAGTGGTGACCCAATCAAATTATTTCTGTTTTCAAAAGCTATAATATCCAGGTAAGTCATATACACCTAAGTACACAATATATGTTTTTACAATAAATAGTATTCATCAAAAAAAGAAAAATCTTACAACCAGAGTAGAAGATGAATACATGCAATATTCCAAACTCACTTTGCACAAGGAATGTTTGGGCTAGAGATAACTTGATGGATAGTGGAGAGTACTCTAGGGGAAGGATCTCATTCACATACTAGTTTATATATTTATAGAGAAGTTGGGAGAATGAACAGAAAAATAGATGATTCTGTAACTATGAAACTCCCTGAGGAAGGGGAAGTAGACCTGTCAATAAAAGAACATCTGGAGGGAGTTCACAGTACAATATTGCAGGTATCAGTCAAAGATTTTGAGAATCTCTGCCAAATTATCAACTAGGGAAAGGGAAATATCCACCAGGCCATGCAAGAGAAAATATGTTTATCATCCTCATTAGCCAACCATTTGTTTTTTCTAGTGTTAGAATAATTTCCTTTTTTTGTTTAATATAATTTCCTTATCTTATAGCTGAAGTCCTATTTTTAATTATTTCAGTATTAACAATAGCTGTTATTTGTAGCTAGTCAACATTTTCAGTGTAAGGTATATTTACAAATTTACAAACTATTTCTAAGTAGTCCGCCAGCCTAGTATTTTAACATTTCATTTTTCTGGGTTTTTAGTCATTTGTTTTTACTGACTCTTTTCTAACTTTTTGAGTGCCTATCTAGTTGAAGAGCCTGAAACTAATTACTATGAAAAATTTGGCCAATGATAATTATAATTTTTAAAATTATAAAAATTTGGTAATTTTTGAATGTTAATTTTACATTTGCTATATTGAACATTTCCTATAAAGTTAATTTTTAGAATCACTTAAGATTATACTACACACTTTGAATCCTAGATCTTTTGTTTTCCTTTTATATAGGAATGCATTCCACATCTTCTATTATTGCAGATAAGAATATCAAATCCTCCTCCTCTATATTTCCCTTGATCATTAAAAGTTCAGGGTATATATGAATACTTACAAGAGAATTTTTTTTTCTTAAGGGAGGAGGGAAATGCCTTGGGGATTGTGTTGACAGTTTAGAAAATGGATGGAGTTAATAAGGAAAGCTGAAAAAAAGAGGGTCTTGGAACAGAAACAGACAAAACAACTTACTTGGGCAGTAATTCAATGGAAATCTTTAATTTTGCCTGGATAACAATGTGTTAAAAGGGTGTCTATGATGATATGCCTAACAGATTGTGATTTTATACATCTATTTGCTTGGTGAGAAAAGGATGCAATGCTCAGATCTTCAGAATTAACAGATGCTTTAGCAAGCAAGAGGAGATTTATTCTTTTTTTTAATGTTTATTTATTTTGAGAGAGAGAGAGCAGGGGAGGGGGAAAGAGAGAGAGGGAGAGAGAGAATCTGAAGCAGGCTCCATGCTTTCAGTGCAGAGCTGGATGTGGGGCTCAATCTCATGAATCATGTGATTATGACCTAAGCCAAAATCGAGAGTCAGATGTTCAACTGACTGAACCACCCAGGTGCCCCAAGAGATTTATTCTTTATATTACTTCAGTAATGTTGAAGACTGCCATATAGAATACTGTCAACATGCTTATATCAAAGCTGTTGAAATACATGCTCATATGTATACTATTATATTGTAGTGTTTTAACATGGAGTGATGACTAGAAAGAATCTTAATCAAAAGTGGACAACAAATTATGCAAGTTTACCAAGACTTACAAATATATTTAGGTTGTTTTTGATAATTTACCAAAGAATGGGGATAGGGCAAATCATTATTATATTCTATGTGAATATAGGCTGCCTTCCATAGACTGTCTGTCCTCTTCCTCCTTTCTTTCCCTCTTCCTCCTCCTTTTCTTCCTTTTCCTTTTCTTTTCTTTTATCATCCAAACCTCAGGGCTTGAAGGTATGCCTCTCTCCACTTCTTAGAGCTATCTGTTTGGCTGATGTGAGCTTGAACCGAGTACTGCTTACATACCTTTCTAGTATTTTTTATTCTTGTTTCCCCTCAGAATTATTATGGTGTTATTCAAAATTCTTTATGGTTGTGGGAGCCAATGCAAGTGGGAAAAGCTTGCATGTGGGAGTATGGTTATGAATAAACTTGGTATTATATTCTTTGTATTGTATTTAAGGACTTGTTCTTGAGATTGCCACAGTTTGTCTCTATTGTTATAATAGGATCATTTATCTGTGTAGAATCAAGTGATTAATGATTCCCCTAAAAAACATTTCAAAATCTTTAAAAATATTTTGCTTTCTGCTTATAGCTATGTGGTAATATTAGGGTCGAGAGTGGTGATTTGTGTATAGCTTCAGTATTTTTGTAAAAAAGCATAAATTTATATCATGTACTTGAACAATTATTATGCTTCAGTGGCCTAAGACAACAGTCCTATAGGATATATCTTCAAAAATGGTTTCCAGAAGAGTTAGACTATTTTATAACCAGTCATTTAAAATTCAAATACTTAATAAAAGTATTAAATCATTTTTAAGGTTGAGATATAACCCTTAATTTAGGACAGGCAGCCACCTATTCTTGTTACTTTAATATTGGAATTTATTTTATAACACAAAAATCTGTTTGTCATATGTTTGTCTCAGATTTGTCCTCCATATCCATCTTTTTTATAATCCAAACTCTGGTGTTTGAAATTCATCCTAAACTAACAGATTAAGATGGGCAGCAATAGTTAATATTGTAAAATTTTGCATCTGTGTGACTAAAATTCAAATTATTTTAGACATTGCAATGAACCTTAGGCAAATCATATTAACTGGAGTAATAGCTGTATAAAATGAAGAACCATCAAACACTGTTGCATTTGATAGGGCTAGAAAAGCTATGTTAAATTCTATAGAACATTGGTAGTGTGACCATTTAAATTATCATCTAAACTGGAAAGCTGGGTTATGCTTAAGCTGAGACTGTGCAGGCAAATGATGGCATATGGTTACCTTAGTTCTGGAACCTTAATAAGCTGATCCTGCTAAATGATGAAAAATAAATACTTATTACCTTGAAGAAATCTAACTCAGAGCTTGGAAATTCGCTCTTATGGAAGACAGTGATATTTTAATATTAAAACTGCTATAGAGAAATTTTTATTTTTATTTTCATTCTGAAATGAAATTGTGGAAAAACAACTTTGAAATAAATGTTCTAAAGGGCATCGTCCAAAATGTCTTGTGCTCAACTTTGACCAAATATTTTTTGTTCTGTGGCCTGTTATGATCTTGAATAGCTCTTATGTTAAGTATTTTAAATGTTACTTAATTCTGTTTTAAATCCAAGAATATATATTATCTTCAACTGGCTATCTACCAGCAACTTCATATTTGCATTACCATTAATTAATTAATAATTATGATTGCTATTTAATATTCATATAGATTATGAAAATGATTCTTCAAATACAAATGAAAAATGTTCTTCACATAATCTAATACCAGATGTTTTGTAATTCTAAAGCTCAGAGAAGAAAAGAGCTAGCTCTGCTATTTCAGATCTTTCACAGATCCTAAAGTCTCAAGATAGATCAGATTTTTTAAGGAATTCAAATGAAGTTTCAGCTGACAAAGATCTATACCGTATACCTCCATTAAAGACCCATGATAAATCATTAACAAGATTATTGTCAAACAAAGAGATAGAAGATTTACTATCTGTCAACACATCACTTCAAGGGAAGGAAACAGTGAGAGCTTCATTCATTCTACCCCCTGTTACTAAAAAAAAGCCAATGGGTAGTGACATCTCAAAGGTAAGATATAGTACAATAATTTGAAAGCTGTTTACTTTGAATTGCTAGACTCCTTTAATATGTAAATGTTAATTAAAACTCATTAATATGTTCTTATCTAAAGGGAATAAAAAGTATGCCTTTTAACACAATCTGTTTTATATTTAGGATGTTTAATATTTGAGAATTGTAATATTTTAACAAAATTCTAAGGTGTATCGACAAAGAAGTTGTGGCTTCTATTAGAGCTAAAAG
The DNA here is from genome assembly GCA_028646485.1 of Cryptoprocta ferox. Taxonomy (NCBI): domain Eukaryota; kingdom Metazoa; phylum Chordata; class Mammalia; order Carnivora; family Eupleridae; genus Cryptoprocta; species Cryptoprocta ferox. Next base: position 104,597,983 of record CM053571.1, on the reverse strand, counting down.
ATGAAAGATACACAATTCCTAACTGAGACAGGGACATTTTCATTTCAGGTTCATCTAGAAAAAAATATTTTTATACAATAAGGTAATTGTGTAAGCATAGTTGTTTTGAAATGATTTTATATACCTTAAACAAGCCCTAGAAAATTATCAGACTTGCTTTTGTTAAAACAATATTTCATTAGGAAAATCTTAGAGCAAAAATGCTAGGTAGACATGACAAAAAGACTATATATATTTGATATATATCTACAGTATATTTTTATCATAGAAATTATTAGAATGATCTTAAAAATAATTTTATAATCCATTTGAATTAGTCTAGAGATTGCATCAGACTAAATTAGAATTATGATCATTATTAACATGATTTATTTGGAATTATTTATGAGGAGAATCACAATATAGTTTGGATTCCCTCCACAAAAGTGTTCCCAAATATCTTTCAGATCCATTAATGTTCTCATGTTTTTTTATTTGATACATTCATGATATAAAAGTAAAACATTGTTGCAATAACATTGTAAATATGAGTAAAAAATTCTTGCTCTGGAAGAAGGTAATCAGAGTTCCAAGATATATAATTTGAAATTACTTATTATAACTTTTATTATTAAGGCTACTGTTGTAGAAGAGAAATTACAAAGTAACACTGAAAAACAAACTTACCAAGAAGCAAGAGAATTTCAAGGTAAAAAGATTTTCTGTTTTGTGATTTTCTGATCATGTATTCCATAGTATAATTATAAGTAAGTTGAGTTAGAACATTATTAAATATAGAAATAACTCCTTGGACAGTTGTCACATAATATATAAATATATTGACCAGTATGTAAAAATTATTTTGGTGGGTTAACATTATATTACCCAAATAATTTATTTCAACTAAAATCTGTGTAAAAAGGAAGTAATAGCTTTGCCTCAACCAAATAACAGTATTTGGCATTATCAATTTTTAACATAAAATATCATGTCAAAAACTCATCAGGGGATAGCAGAGAAAAAGATGACTTGTGGTATAAATAATATTTTAGGTATATTCTTTAGGTATTTTATATAGTATATTTTATATATTTTAAAAAATGATAAATTTGTTCTTCCTAACCAACCTATATAACTTTAATAATTGACCCATATCTTACTCCATTGGCTTGAACTTTCAGAACAAAATTAAATGGTTGTGATGTGGCAGGCAGGAGAGTTACTCTTCTATTGTGCTTTGAGATGAGAGTATCTCTACTGTTTCACATATGTTACCAGGTTATCTGAGATAAATATTCTTATGATCATGATGTTTTCTCTTTTCAATAATAAAATAATAATTTTATTACAAATTTTAACCAGCAGTTGGCCTGAATTTAATCAATCAACTAATTTTTTTATTGTGCTAAAATATACACAACATAAAATTTGCCACTTTAATCATCTTTAAGTGTACAATTCAGTGGCATTAATGACATTCACAATGTTATGTAACCATCTCTACATCAATTTCCACAACTTTTCATAACTGCCAAAAGAAGCTCAATAAGCAGTAATTCCCATTCCTGCCTCTATCAAGCCCCAGGTAGCCTCTAATTTACTTTCTATCTCTATGAATGTGCCTATCATATTTCATGTAAGTGGAATCATATAGTATTTGTCCTTTTGTGTCTGGCCTATTTCACTTAGCATAATGTTTTCAAACTTCATTTTGTAGCATGTGTCAGAATTTCACTCCTTTTTTACGGCTGAATAATATTTCATTGCATGGGTATATCACATTTTGTTTATCCATGTACCTGCTGATAAACAGTTGGGTTGCTTCCATCTTTTGGCTATTGTGGATAATGCTGCAGTGAACATGGTGCACAGTAGCTATTTAAGTCTCTGGTTTCAATTATTTTGGGTAGGAGTGTAATATCTGGATCATATAATAATTCTAATTTTAGCTTTTTGAGGAAGTATGTATTTATTTTATATCCTGCAGGTTTACTAAATTCATTGCTCATATTCCACAGTTTTTAGTTTTGGGGATTTTCAACAGACCATTGACCCTTGAATATTGCAGAGATAGGGCGCTAATCTCCTGTGCAGTCAAAAATATGTGTGTAACTTTTAACTTCCCCAAAACCTAACTAGTAATAGCCTACTGTTGACCATAAGCCTTACCAATAATAACATAACAATTAACAGATACCAATAATAACATAACAATTAACAATTAACAATAACAGATAACAATTAACAGATATATATATATATATATATAACAATATATATATATATATATATATATATATATATATACTGCATTCTTAACAATAAAGCAAGCTAGAGAAAAGAAAATGTTAAGAAAATCATAAGGAAGAGAAACTACATTACAGTACTGTACTGCACTTCTCAAAAAGAGTCTGCATATAAGTGGACCCATGCAGTTCAAACACATGTTTGAGTCAGTTGTGCAAAATCTTGCAATCATCTGCAAATAATAAAATTTTTAATTCTTTCTTTCCTATTTGGATGCCTTTTATTTATTTGTCTTGCCTGATTGTTCCAGCTAGAACTTCTAGTACTGTATTGAATAGGAATGGTGACAATGGGTACACTTGTCTTGAAATTGATCTTAGAGGAAAAGCTTTACATTTTTCTTCACTGAGTATAATATTAGCTCTGTGGCCTTTCTTTTGTCGACTTATGTACCTTCTATACCTAGTCTGTTGAGGGTTTTTATCATGAAGAATGTTATATTTTGCCAAATGCTTTTTCTACATCTATTAAGGCAATAATATGATTTTTATTTTTAATTCTATTAAATGAATTGTGACATATCACAATTGTTGATTTTTGTATGATGAAATATCCCTGTATCCCAAGGTTAAATTGTGCTTTCTCATAGTGTATAATCCTATAGTTTTCTTTTCTTGTACTGTCCATATCCGGCATTTGGAATCAGGTAATACTAGACTTATACAATGTGTTTGGAAGTGTTCCTTTCTCCTCAAATTTTGGAAGAGTATAAGAATGATTGGCATTAGTTTTTCTTTAAATGTTTTGTAGAATTCACCAGTTAAACCATTTGGTTGTGGAGTTTTCTATGTTGGGAGGTTTTTTATTACATTTTAATATCCTTACTTGCTATTGGTCTTTCAGACTTTCTGTCTCTTCCTACTTCAGGCCTGGTAGGTAGTATAGTTCTAGGAACTTATCATTTCTTCTAGTTATCTAATTTCTTGGCTTATATTTGTTCATAGTTGTCTCATGAATCCTATGAATTTCTGTCCTGTAAGTTGTAGTTTCTCCTCTTTCATTCTGGTTTTGTTTATCATTTTTTTCTTAGTCTTGCTAAAGGTTTGCCAATTTTGTTTATCTTTTGGAAAAAAACTACTCTTGTTGATCTTTTATATCATTTTTCTGGGCTCTATTTCATCTCTTTTCATTCTTACCTTTATTATTTCCTTATTTCAGCTATGTTTGGGCTTAATTTGTTCTTCCTTTCTATTTCTTTGAGGTGTAAAATTAGATAATTTATTTGCTCTCTTTCTAATTTCTTAAACCCTTGACCCTTGAACAACACAGGTTTGAACTTCATGGGTCCACTTATATGACTTTTTCTTTCAATAAATACAGTACAGTTCCATAAGTGCATTTTCCTTATGATTTAAAAAAATTTTATTTAAATTGAAATTAGTTAACATACAGTGTAATATTAGTTTCACATGTACAATATAATGATTCAACACTTCCATACATCACCCAGTGCTCATCATAACGAGTGTCCTCCTTAATTCCTATTTCACCCACCCACCCCCACCCACCTCCCTTCTGGTAACTATCAGTTTGTTCTTTATAGTTAAGAATCCGTTTCTTGGTTTTCCTCTCTCTCTCTCTCTCTCTCTTTTCCCTTTGCTTATTTATTTTGTTTCTTAAATTCCACGTGCGAGTGAAATCATATGGTATTTGTCTTTTTCTGACTGACTTATCCTGCTTAGCATAATACTATCTTGGGGAACCTGGGTGGCTCAGTCAGTTAAGCCTCTGACTTCAGCTCAGGTCATGATTTCACAGCTTGTGAGTTTGAGCCCCATGTCAGGCCCTGTGCTGATATTTCAGAGCCTGGAGCCTTTTTCAGATTCTGTGTCTCCCTCTCTCTCTGCCTCTCTCTCTCTCTCTCTCTCAAATACAAATATTAAAAAAAAAAACCTCTCTAGCTCCATCCATGTCATCACAAAGAACAAGATCTCATTCTTTTTTTATGACTGAGTAATATTCCATTATATATATCCTACATTTTCTTTATCCATTCATCAGTTGATGGACACTTGTGCTGTTTCCATAGTTTCGCTATTGTAGATAATGCTTCAGTGTGTCATTCAAAGCCATTGTTTCCCTTTTGATTTTATGTTTAGATCATCTGTCCATTGATGTAAGCGGGGGCTTAAAATCCCCTACTATTATTGTATTATTATTGATTTGGCCCTTTATGTTTGTTATTGTTTTATATATTTCAATGCTTCCATGTTGGATACATAAGTATTAACAATTGTTATGTCTTCTTGTCAGATTGTCTCCTTTGTGATTAGATAGTGTCCTTCTTTGTCTCTTGTTACAGTCTTTGTTTTAAATCTGATTTGGTCTGATACAAATATTGCAACTCAAACTTTCTTCTGACATCCATTTGCATGATAGATTTTTTTTCCTGTCCCTTCACTTTCAATCTGCAAGTATCTTTAGGTCTAAAATCAGTCTCTTGTAAGCAGCATATAGATGGGCCTTGTTTATTTTTATCCATTCTGTCACTCTGGATCTTTTGATTGGGGCATTTAGTCCATTTACATTCAACAGCATTATTGATATATTTGTATTTATTGCCATTTTGTTACTTATTTTGTGGTTGTTTATATAGTTTTTCTGTGTCTCTCATGGTTTGCTGGTTTACTTTAGTGATACACTTAGATTCCTTTCTCTTTATTCTTTGCATATCTCTTAGTGTTTTAATCTAAAATAAGCAGTATATTCATTAAAGACATTTTTTACAATACAGGCAGTTTTTAAAAACTTAGTAGATTTTTTCTTTTTAAAGTTTTTAAATTTATTTTGAGAGAGATAGAGAGAGTGAGTGGGGAAGGAGCAAGGAGAGAGGAAGAGAGAGAATCCACAGCAGCCTCCAATGTTGTCTGCAGGGAGCCCAATGTGGGGCTCAATCTCACAAAACCACAAGATGATGACCTGAGCTGAAATCGAGAGTTAAATGTTCAACTGACTGAGCCACCCAGGCACCCTGGAATTAAAAACAAAACAAAACATTTTTTGTAATTCCAAAAATAATTTTGGCAGGCATGGGGAAGGATGGAGGAGCTGAATTATTTCAGGGTCCCTGATTAGTGCTTTCTGTCTAGTCTGGTCAAGTAAGTAAAGATTCATAAGGGAAATCACATTTTAAGAAACCATGGTGATGAAAATCACTTTAGCCTGGTAGCATACCATCTAAATATAAGAAAGATTGGTAACCAAGGTATATAAACTATACTTATAAGATCCTACTCTTAATAATTGATATACCTAATATATGCAATATAAAAATAATTCTTACCATTTATTTAACACCTATCATTTACCATACACTGTGCTAAGTGCTGTGCAAATGTGATTTATAATTCTGAAAACATTCTTAGGTAGATGGCTAACACTGTTTTTTGAAACAGAAAAAGGAAATTAAGCTTATCAAAGTTCAATGACTCTTATAAGGCCATACAGCTGGTAGGTGTTACTACTGGGGTTGAATGCAAGTTTTTCTTCCACACCACACAGTACCTACTATATAGAAAATTAGCAGAACAAGCTGCTGTTATTATTTTATCCAACTTTCATTTGTAAAATCCCATACATGACCTACCATTTTGATATGGCAATATCTAATTTTCATCATGTTAATAAGTAATTAAGAAAACCTACTGTGTTCTTATCACGAGTTTGGAAAACAGTGTTATCACAGATAACAATAAGCTATTCTTGTCCTCAGTTCCAATGATTTAGAACCTATTACTCAAGACAGAAAGCCCTTTGATTCAAATCTAAAATGCAGTATTCTATTTAGTCATAAGCACAAAAATCATTTCTGAACCATTTCTGCATAAGAAGCCAGCCTGCATTTGTCTGTAATAGAATATTAAACTAAGAAATCCTTGAAGAAGTCACAGTGTTGACAGAATTCAACATTACGCTAGACCCTACACAGACACAGGAAACAAAGCAAGTCCCTTCCACATACCATAAATCCTTACAATGATTTTGTTTTAAGTCTGTGTCTCTACATGCCACACATATTTCCCAATGTCTTCTTGATGAAATCCTAGAATCACTATGCGGTCTACTTTCCTGCAGTCTTTTGTGGACTTTTCTGCCACCCCAAAATCCAAAGGGACATCTGATATGACATCATACCACCACTCCCTGGTACTGACAAGTAATTTCAGTGATTTGACCCAGTCTAGATTTCAACACATGGTTTGCATATAGGGAGAACTGCTCTACTCCAGGCTTTATCCACACTTTATACCTGGCATAGGGTGCAAGGTAATCCAGAGGTGTAATGTGCAACTTGAGTCTTAGTGAATTTTCTGAAACAGATCTTCAGTGACACTGGCTTGTCCCCATAGATGTTGTCAGCCAACTTTAGGATCCTCTCACTCATGTAGTACACCCAGTAATTGTGCAGCTTCAAACATTGGGTGCCATTTGGCTTGTTGATCAGGAACTGAAGATTTCCCCTGATGTATTTTGCTATCATCTCAAACATTATGCAAGTCTCTTCTTTAGTCAAAGGCCACATTTCCCTACTGGGTGCAATGCTGAATCCATGCGCCTCAGGGGTCAGAAACAGAACTATTAGTGGTTTTTGATTTGTGGTTACCATTAGGTTTGTATAGAACATCTTCCATATGTAGCAGTCTATATTAAGCTGATGGTTGCATAAGTTTGAACTCATTCTTTACTCCTCTCCCACCCATGTTTTAGGTATATGGAGTCATATTTTACATTATTTTGTTAATTCCTTGACTGACTTTTACAGAAAGCTTCTTTTTGCAGATTTTGTGTTTTCTACTTTTCATACTCTTACTTATGGTCTTTCCTTTTCACTCAAAGAGTCCTCTTTAATATTTCTTAAATGGCTACTTTTTCTTAAATGGCTATTAAAATACTTTTAATATTTCGTAAATGGTCATGAACTCTCTTAGTTTTTGTTTCTCTTAGAAACTTTCATCTCTCCTTCTATTCTGAATAATAGTCTTGCTGAATAGAGTATTCTTGGCTACATATTTTTCCCTTTCATCACACTGAATATATCATGCCAATCCCTTCTGCCTTGTCAAGTTTCCATTGAAAAATCTCTTGCTAGCCTTATGGGTTTTCCTTTGTAAGTTACGGAATTCTTTTGTTTTGCTGCTTTTAGGGTTTTTTCTTTATCATGATATTTTGCTAATTTAATTACAATGTCTTGGTGGTGGCCTGCTTTTGTTGATTTTGATGGGACTTCTCTGTGCCTCCTGGATCTGGATATCTGTTACCTTCCCCAGATTAGGGAAATTTTCAGCTATGATTTCCTCAAATAAATTTTCTGCCTCCTTTTCTCTCTCTTCTTCTGAGATCCCTATACTATGACTGTTATTATGCTTGTTGTAGTACTGAGTTTCCTAAATCTATTTTTACTTTGCATAATTCTTTTTTCTCTCATTTGTTCAGGTTGAATACTTTCCATTACTTTGTCTTCTGTTTCATTCATTCCTTCTTCTGTTTCTTCCAGTCTGCTTTTTATTCCATTAAATGTATTCTTAGTTTCATTTATTGTGTTCTTCATCCCTGATGGGTTCTTTTTAATCTCTGTGTTAGGGGTCATACTGATATCCTCCACTGTTTTCTCAAGTCCGGTGAGTATCTATACAATCATTATTTTAAATTCTCTATGAGACATGTGACTTATATCTGTTTTGCATAGGTCTCTTGCTGCGGTTTTGTCCTGTTCTTTAATTTGTGATATATTCCTCTCTCTCTCTCTCATTTTGCCTCTCTGTGTATGTTTCTGTGTTTTAGTCAGCTATGTCTTGTTATTGAAAGTAGTGAACAGGATGTATGTTTTTAACTAGATGGTGCTGGTTCTCTTCCAAAGGAGACTTGCAGCCACTTTAGAGACTGGGCCAGCAGGGACCACTCCACAACATGGGCATGAGTGGGGGAACAGTGCTGTAAGCTGGACACCCCAGTCCTCCAAAGGGGATGCAAGCTGCTGTGGAGACTGGGGCTAACTAGGGCTGCTCTGCAAAGAATGCACAAATGGGTGTACAGAGCTACAAGCTGTGTGCCTGGGTCCTCCTCTACAGGGGATGTGCATAGCTGCAGTGGAGACTGGTCTAGTGAGTGTAGCTCCACTAAGCATGCAGGAGGGGGTATGTGCAGTTTTAAAAAGGTGTGTGGGTCCTCTGTGGAAAGTCAGGAGATTCAGTGTTGGCAAGGTTTGTGTGGGTCTTCTGGAAGAGGGCATCTGCAGCCCCAGGCCTGAGACAGGTTTGTTTGGAGGGGTTGGAACTTGGTGTAAGCAAGTTAGGTAGTGAATGCCCATTGTGCTGGTTCCCACATGTAGCTATGTGTTAATGCTGGGGGGTGGGAGATGAGGGAACTGGCATCTGCTAGCTCCTTTGTTTCTGGAGAAGTCCCTCAGCAAATTCTGAGATCAGTAACTAATTCTCCTGTAAGCTCATAAACCTTCCAAACTGCTGATGCCAAGCTGTATCTCCATGGGCTATTTGCTGCACTATCTATTTAAAGGTGGGAACTCAGCTTTCTATAGCCCTCCAGGCTCTCCCAGAGCCCCACCTGCTGATTTCTAAATTCCAGGCCTTTAAGTCTCACTAGTTGTAAGCACTCATGACATTCAGACCCTCTGATTTTCAAAGCCAAATGTTATGGGGATTCTTCTTCCCCTTCTAGTCTCCTCTGTGTGACCGTTTCTTTCTCACCCCTTTCTACACCCACAGCTCCCTCCCTTCAGCAGCCAGACACCCTGGGTTTTGATTCCCACCTTGTCCTCACCCTTGCTACCTACTTGGATGTGACTTCTTCTGAATATTTAGTTGTGGAGTTTGTTTGGCCAGTCTTTGGGTAGTTTTCTGGATTGTTTGTACTGATGTGAGTGTTACCTAGTTGTATCTATGGGATAAGGTAAGTTCAAGGTCCTCCTTTTCTGCCATCTTCCCTGGAAGTTTAATCTCTTATATAATCTCTTATAAATACTCATATATAATATGAGAATTTTTGGTATCAACATTCCTCTTAGTACTACTTTAGAATTTGATTTGTTGTGTTTATATTTTCATTTATTTAAAGATATTATTTTTCCCTTTTGATTTCTTCTTTGATGCATGGTTGTTGGGAAGTCTTATACATGAATTTTCCAATTTTCCTCCTCTTATTGATTTCTAGCATCACACCATTGTTGCTGGAAAAGATATACGGTATGATTTCAATTTCTTAAATCTGCTAAGACTATTTGCATGACATATCATATGATCCACCCTGGAGAATGTTCTGTGTGTGCTTGAGAAGAATGTGTATTTTTCTGCTTTTGGATGAAAGGTTTTATATATCTTTTAGGTCCATTTGTTCTGAAATACTATTGAATTTCAACATTTCCTAAATGACTTTCTGTCTGGATGATTTCTCCATTGTTGAAAGTAAGATATTTTAGTCCCCTATCATTATGTTGTCAATTTCTTCCCTCAGTACTTAGTATTTGCTTAAATATATTAAGTGCTCTGCTTTTGTGTGTGTATACATTTATGATTGTTATATATTCTTGATTAATTGTCCTCTCCATCTTTATATAATGACCTCTTTGTCTTTCGTTACCATTATGGCTTAAAGTCTATTTTTTCTGATATGATTATTGATACCCATGCCCTTTTTTAGTTTCCACTTGATGGAATATTTTTTCCATCTTTACCCTTAGAGCCTATGTTATGTTTTTGAAAATGAAGTGATTCGCTTGTAGGCAGCAGTGTTGGGTCTTGTTTTATTATTTCTCCAGCAACTCCATGCCTTTTGATTGAATAATTTAATTTATTAACACTTAGAGTAATTATTAATAAGTAAGGACTTACTAATTTCATCATGCTTTTTCTGTTTTTTTTTCTTTGTTCTTTTCTTCTTTTCTTTGGCTTTCATTTGTGAATTGATAGTATTTGTAGAGGCATGCTTTGATTCCTTTCTCTTCAGTTTTTGTGAATATAGCATTGGTTTTTGTATTAGAACACTAGGAAGTTTACATAAAATATCTTATAGATATCACAGTCCATTTTAGGCTTATAACAACTTTAATTGCATTCAAAGACTCTACCCTTTTACCTCCTTTTATATTTTTGATGTCACAATTTATTCTTTTTGTGTTGTGTACTCTTTAGCAACTTATAGTAGCTATATAAAAATAACTTATTTTTAATACTTTTCTCTTTTAACATTTCTACTATAATTAAATGGTTAATACATCAGCATATTACAGTATTAGGGTATTCTGAATTTGAATATATATATATATATAACTTTAATTAGTCACTTATATTTACTTTTTAAAAATTTTATGTAAATTCCAATTAGTTAACATACAGTGTAATTTTAATTGCAGATGTATAATATAGTCATTCAACTGTGTTCCATATGTTCATATGTTTTCATGTTACTGATTAAAATGTTTTTATCAGCTTGAGGAACTCATTTCAGCATTTCCTGAAAGGCAGGTCTAGTGGTAATGAATTCTCTCAACTATTTTTGTCTGGGAAAGTATTTATCCTTCATTTCTAAAGGATGTTTACCAGATAGAGTATTCTTGGTTTGCTTTTTTCTTTTTCTTTCAGCACTTTGAATTTACTATTTCACTCCCTCCTGGCCTGTTTCCAAGGAGAAATTTAACTGATAGCCTCATGGGAGTGCCCTTGAGGTCACAATATTCTTTTCTCTTGATGCTTTTAATATTATTTTTGTTTGATTTTTGAAACTTTTATTATAATTTTTCTCAGAGAGAATGCTCTTTAAGTTATTTTGTTTGGTGTCCTGTGATTTTCATCAACTTGGATATCCAAATTTCCCCTCAGATTAGGGAGGTCCTCCACCATTGTTTCTTTAAATAAGCTCTCTGCTTCCTTTGTCCTTTTTAATCCTCTGGATCCAGTTTGCCTATTGGTTCTTTTGATGGAGTCTTCTAGATCATTAGATTTCTTCATTCCATTTCATTCTCGTTGTTGTTGTTGCTCTCTGACTGGTTAATTTCAAAGTTCTTGTCTTTTAATTCATGGATTCTTTTTGTTTGTTTGTTTATTTGTTTGTTTGGTCTATTCTGATCCTGATACTCTCTATAGCATGTTTCATTTCATTCATTGAATTTTTCAGCTTCAGATTTTTTAAAAAATTTCTATCTCTGTTAAATTTGTCGTTTGTGTGTTGTTTCATGATTTTGTTAATTGTCTTTTTGTGTCTTCTTTTAGGTCATTGAGTTTCCTTAAAACAACTATTTTGATTTCTGTATCAGGTAGATTCTTGAAGTCTTTGGGTTCAGTTAAGGGACGATTATTGTGATACTTTGGTGATGTCTTGTTTCCTTGAAGTTCATGTCTGTTGCAGTTTTGCATTGCTGTCTTTGCGTAAGAGGTATCTGTCTCCTCATCCAGTTTTACTAACCACTTCCAGGGGACAAATAACTTTTGTCAGCCCTGCTAACGATTTGAGGCTTTCTCAGACCTTGTATGAGTACACCTGCTTCGTGCTTCTTGCTCCCTCTTGTGGCATAATTCTTAAACTTGTGTGTCTTTCAGTCCTACAGCATAGCAGGCCAGCTCTCTCTTGTTTTTTCAATGGTGGCACTACAGCCAATTTTCTGTTTTCCTTCTGACCTACAGACTTTGATCTGCTTTTTGCCAATGTACCCTGTACAACCACTAAAGCTTGCTTTCATGGCTGCCTTTGGATTCATGCATAGGGAATCCAGTTATAGAGTGGAAGAGATACGGTTGAGGTACACAGGTTACCAGCAGTGATATCGTCCACAGTTGAGGTTTTCCAGAAGCTCGTGTGTGGATTTTCAGGTGGAGTTTAAAATGCACCAGTGGGGATCAAATCCCTTTTATGCACTCTGAGAATCCTTTCTGGCACTCTTGTGATCTCCTCCTTCTCTTCATGGAGCTCCTTCTTCAGTACTATGGATGCTGTGAGAGAGAACTGATTCTCTTTGGCAGTGTCCCACACTCCTGGGAAACCCAAGTGCTTCACCCTCACTCTCTGGTAACTACATTATCTTTTCCTCTATTCCCTTCTCTTCTCTGTTTCTATGAGTTTGACTTTTTAAAAATTCTATATATTAGTGAAACCTTACAGTATTTGTCTGTCTGGTTTATTTCACTTATGACTCCAAATAATCCAGGTTGTCACAAATGATAAGAAATCCTTTCCTTTCCAATGACAGAACATTCCATTGTATGCATATACTACATCTGTTTTATCCACTGATAGACACTTGGGTTGTTTCCGTATCTTGGCTATCGTGACTATGTTGGAGTGAACATTGGTGTAAAGATGTCTTTTTGAGATACTGATTTCAATTCCTTTGTATATATGCCCAGAAGTGGGAATGCTAGACCATATGGTAGTTCTATTTTTAATTTTTTGAGGAACTTGCATACTATTCTCCATAATGGCTATACAGTTTATATTCCTACTAACAGTGTAAAAGTATTCTGTTTTTCCACATTTTTGCCAACATATATCTTACTCTTTTGATAATATGCATTCGAAAGGTGATATTTCATTGTGATTTGATTTGTATTTCTTCGATGATGTTGAGTAACTTTTCTTGTACCTGTTTATTATTTGTATGTCTTATTTTGAAAAATGTTTGTTTCTGTTATTTTACCTTTTTAAAATTGTATTATTTGTTATTTTGTTGTTGAATTGCATGAGTTTTTAAATATTTGGATATTAATATCTTCTGTGATATGTGGTGTGGAAATACTTTCACCCATGCTGTAGGTTGCCTTTTCATTTTGTGGACTTTCTTAGCTGTGCAGAAGTTTTTTGTTTGGGGCAGTCCCACTTGCTTAATTTTTATATTTTTGTCTTTTCTTTTGGTGTAAAATAAAAAATATATAGTTAAGTCCAATGTCAGGGAGATAACCTCCTATATTTTCTTCTATGATTTTATATTTTTAGTCATTAACATCCAAACGTTTAATCTATTTTGATTGAATGTTGTTTATGGTGTAATATAGGGGCCTGGCTTCATTCTTTAATTTGTGGGTATTTAATATTTAATAAACATCATTTATTGCAGACTGTCCTTTGTATATCCATTGTAAATTCTTGTCTACTTTGTCAAAAATTAATTTATAATATGTGCATGGGTTTACTTCTGGGCTTTCTGTTCTGTTCCATTCATCAGTGCATCACTTCAATACCAATATAATACTGTTTGGATTAGTATAGTCTTGTAATGTAGTTTGAATTCAAGAAGTGTGATGTCTCCAGCTCTATTCTTCTTTCTCAAGATTTCTATGGCTAGTCTAGCTCTTTTGTGGTTCCATACAAATACTAGGATTGCTTTTTCTATTTCTTTGAAAAATGCATTGGGATTTTGATAGGGATGCATTGACTGAGGATCACTTTGGGCACAGTAGACATTTTAAAAATATGGATTTTTCTCAATAAATAATGTTTTGTGTTCTTCAATTTCTTTCATCAACGTTTTGTAGTTTCAGTGTACAGATATTTATCCTGCTTTGTTAAATTTATTCTTTTTTTTTTTCCCTTCGGGTATTTTATGTTTTATTTATTTTTTTTTTAATTTTTTTTTTAAACTTTATAGTTTATTGTCAGGTTGGTTTCCATATAACACCCAGTGCTCTTCCCCACAAGTGACCTCCACCAAGACCATCACCCCCCTTTACCTTTTCCCCTTTCCCTTCCCCCCTGAGTTTGTTTTCAGGATTCAAGAGTCTCTCGTGTTTTGTCTCCCTCCCTCTCCCTAACTCTTTTTCCTCCTTCCCCTCCCCATGGTCCTCTGTTGGGTTTCTCCTGTTAGACCTATGAGTGCGAACATATGGTATCTGTCCTTCTCCGCCTGACTTATTTCGCTGAGCATGACACCCTCGAGGTCCATCCACTTTGCTAC